>OY293303.1:53202562-53753371 GCA_958502075.1 Orchestes rusci | reverse complement strand
AGATGTCTCTGAGTTGTCTCCGTGATGTCTCTGAGTTGTCTCAGTGATGCCTCTGAGTGCCTAATCTATCTACCAAAAGTCTCTGAGACATCACGATCTGGCAACGTCGAATATGCATTCAACAGGGCATTTTATTTATTTTGGTAGATTTGGCATTATTGTTTGAAAGAAATCATGTACTATGAACCCAATAGAATAGCTCGTGCTCGTGCTAATCGCAATGGAGTCACAAATACAATGCACCATTGTTCTTTGAATTTAATTATAATTGCATAGTTTGCAGTTCGGCATTCTAGAAGTGTTTCGAATAGTCAACTATACAGTTGTTCATGTTTTGTGAATCAGTTCATACGAAGCTTTCATCGTTGTCAGGCGTCGTCGTCGTCAGAGCACTTGTGATCATTTTGTGTGTCTGGGGGTGGCAAAAAGGTAAATAATCTTTTAAATAATTGAAAATTTTTCTTATCATAGAATTGATGTGGGGTGCTTGGTTAATTTACAATGTGAATTTTTTATGTGATTGCATTAAACAAAACATGTTTTTACAGAAATCCACAAAGTTGGTGTAGTTCCTCGCGAAGAGCTGATTGCGAAACTTTTCGAAGAATCAACATCAATTCGATCTTCAACACAAAAATCCATCGTTTGAAATTAAATCAGGTAAAAATAAACTTTATGTTTTTTCAAATTTTGATGATATTTCATCAATACACGTTTTTTTTTTTAAATAATAGCCAAGTAAACGAAACTTACTGTCTTTCAGAAAACAACAAACCAGATTTGGTGGTTATTCAACTACAATTGGAGGTGTGTTGTTCCTGTCTAGAAGGATTATAGCCAACAATCACCTGCTAAGCTATTTCACACCTTCGAAATCAGAGGGCTTCACACAGAACATCACACGAGTTCATCCCCCAAATTGAGTTAAAACCACCACATCAACGGCGTTCAATAGTTGTGAGTTGATTTTTTCAATATGTCTTCCTCATTACAACAGTCTTAGATTGTCTCTTGAGGTGTTCAGACGTGTTCTGCTATTCTTCTTAGTGACAATTTTAGATTATCGTTATTTTAAAAAATCATATTGTTGGTGAGCTATATAAAACAGTCTTAGATTGTCTCTTGAAGTGTTCAGACGTGTTTTGCTATTCTTCTTAGAGACAATTTTAGAGTATCGTTTTTTAAAAAATCATATTGAGGGTGATTTACTTTCATCAGGCTTAGATTGTCTCTTGAAGTGTTCAGACGTGTTTTGCTATTCTTATTAGAGACAATTTTAGAGTATCCTTATTTTAAAAAATCATATTGAGGGTGAGTTACTTTCATCAGTCGCAGATTGTCTCTTGAAGTGTGCGGACGTGTTTTGCTATTTTTTTAATAGTATCAGTTTGAGTTTTCGCGAATTATGTCTGCAATTGCGAATGCAATTAAGCATATTGTTGCACTACTTGGAATATTTCGAGTCAAGTCTTCCGAAGAACTTCTTCGAGAAGGCTTGATTGAATGTGTTCGAGTAGTTAGAAAGATCAATAAAGCTTTGAAAACTGCTCAATCAATAGGCGACAAACAGCATTTACAAGCAGCAATGGTTAATGTTAAAAGTTTAAGACAACAGTTTAAAATACTTCAAAAAAAGGGGGGTGGGATCCAGAAAAAAGAAACGGCATGTCACCGTGTAAAATGGGAAGATCTGAGTACAGCTTTTGAATCCAGAGTTCGAACAGGTGTCTTGATTAATCTTTACCATAAAGACATCATTAGATATTTATTGGATTGTAAGGTTATATTTAAAAGAAGAATTCAAAATATTTTGAAAAATAATCATGCTGTCAAAGTCAACGCTGTATTTTGCGGAGAATTTATTGTAAATAAAGCGAATATAACCTTGCATGAAAATAAATATTTGAATACTCAAAATACGCCATTATATCAGGATTCCAATGTAGACGCTTGGTTTGATGAAAATATCAAAATCCCCCTGCTTAGTGAATTAGAGGAGTTTCAGGAAAAAGATAGTGGTTGGGCCTTATCTAAAATACTAAATTTGACCATTAATATAAATAAGTTTAATCCAATTAAAGCCGGTTCATATATTGATCTACCCCGGCAAATAAAAAGTAAAAAAGCTTGTGTTAATATTCAAAATTCCGATAATTTATGTTTTGCCTGGGCACTCGTCTCTGCATTGTTTCCTGTAGATCTCGAGTTTGCAAAAAGGACATCTTCTTATCCTCATCCTCAGACAGTTTTAAATTTGAGTGGAATTCAGTTGCCTATGTCGTTACCCCAAGTTCCTCGATTTGAGAAGCAAAATGATATTTCTATAAACGTCTATAGATTGGAAAAATCGGGTAAGTCTTTCAAGGTTATACCGGCCTATATCACCAAAAAAAAGTTGAGTACCATATTAATCTTCTAATGGTACAAGACAATTATCAAAGTGGTGAAGAGGAGATGATTCTTCCAATCAAAACTCACTTTGTTTGGATAAAAAATCTTTCTCGTCTTGTTTCAATGCAGTTGAGTAAAAAGAAAATTGCTAAATATATTTGTGATCGCTGTCTTCATTACTTTTATGATGTTGGAAAACTGGAAAATCATCTGCAAGACTGTGAAATTCTGAATAATGGTCCTCTTCCGAAGCTTCCTGAGAAAAATCAAAGGTTTGTTGAGTTTACTAACTTTTCTTTCAAAACAAAAGCACCTTTTGTTATATATGCTGATTCCGAGTGTCTCTTGATCCCTGTTGAAGATGATGGAACGAAAAATAGTCAAAAATATCAATCTCATGTTCCATTTAGCATTGGATATTATGTTAAATGTTCTTATGATGATTCATTATCGTTTTATAAGTCTTATACAGGAGAGGATTGTATTCAATGGTTTGTTAAGGAACTTTTGGACTTTTCTGAAAATGTGATGACAGTCTTCCAATGTCCTCTTCCAATGGAGAAGCTTACATCTGCACAAGTTAAGCAATTTTTCAAGGCGAGTTGTTGTCATGTATGTGAAAAGGTTTTCGAAGCAGAAGATAAAAGAGTTCGTGATCATTGTCACTTAACTGGTATATATAGAGGGCCTGCACATGAAAAATGTAATTTGAATTTCCAAGATAGCCGCATTATTCCTGTTTTATTTCATTGTCTTAGTTCATATGATGGACATTTGCTTATCAAAGCTTTAGCTGAAGTGGATGGGCCAATCGATGTTCTTCCTGTAAACAAGGAGAAATATATCTCCTCTACAAAGCATATCCCTGAAAGTCGTATTCAGTTCAGATTTTTGGATAGTTTTCGTTTTATGGCTTCTAGTTTAGATAAACTCGCATCTTATCTCTCAGATTTCCCCATTTTAGAGTCCGAATTCAGGAATCTGAGTGTTGAGCATTTCAAATTGCTCACTCGTAAAGGTATATTTCCATATGACTTTATGGACGATTGGTCTAAAATCAATGAGCGTCAATTACCCCCCAAATCAGAATTTTATAGCAGATTGGAAGATAAATGTATTTGAGATCGTGAGTACGCACATGCGCAAGAAGTCTGGAATACATTCTCATGTCGAACAATGTGTGATTATTCTGAACTTTACATGAAAACTGATATTTTGTTATTGGCTGACGTGTTTGAGCAATTTAGATCAGCAGCTCATAACACTTATGGATTAGACCCCGCTCATTCGTTTACTCTCCCTGGTTATTCTTGGCAATGTATGCTGTATCATCTCTTTAAATCTGATCATCCTAGGCTTGAACTTTTGACTGATTTAGATATGGTCATGTTCATTGAAAGGGGCATACGAGGAGGTCTAAGTCAGTGTTCTAAAAGGCATGCTGAATGCAATAATAAGTATATTCCTTCATATGATCCTTCTAGAGAAGAAACATATCTCATGTATTTTGATATCAACAATCAGTATGGGTGGGCGATGTCTCAACACCTGCCCTTTAATGGATTCAAGTGGATGAGTGATGCTGAACTATCTTCTTTCAATGTTTTAGACGTTGATGATACCTCTAACAAAGGTTTCATTTTGGAAGTAGACTTGGAAATCCCTCATGAACTACACGATCTATTTTCCGATTTACCCCCTTGTCCCGAACATAAGACACCTCCTGGTTCTAAAAATATCAAGCTAATGGCAACACTCTTCGATAAAGAAAAATATATTATTCACTACAGAAACTTGAAACAGGTATTGCGTTTGGGCGTTAAACTATCAAAAATCCATAGAGCAATTTCATTTAATCAGTCCCCGTGGTTGAAATCCTATATTGATTTGAATACTCTTCTCAGACAGGCTTCCAAAAATGACTTTGAGAAAAACCTCTTTAAACTTATGATAAATGCTGTTTTTGGAAAAACTATGGAAAATGTTCGAAAACATTCTTCGGTTAAGCTTGTTACTAAATGGGAAGGTCGATATGGAGCTGAGGCTTTAATTTCAAAACCTGAGTTCAAAAGTAGCACTATAATCAATGAAAATCTTGTAATTATTGAGTTGGCAAAATCTGAAGTATTTTTCAATAAGCCAATATATGCTGGGATGTGTATTTTAGATTTGGCTAAGACCACTATTTACAACTTTCATTATGATTACATGAAAAATCGTTTTGAAAAATGTACTGTGCTTTACACTGATACAGACTCTTTAATTTATGAAATAGCAGATTCCAATGTCTATGACGTCATCAGACAAGATTGTGAACAACATTTTGACACCTCTGATTATCCTGGAGATAATATTCATAATATTCCCTTAGTGAATAAAAAGGTTTTGGGTATGATGAAAGATGAAAATAACGGACGGATTATGACTGACTTTATCGGACTCCGATCAAAAATGTACGCAGTAAAACTATTTTACACTGGTGACGAATTAGAGCAGAACAAAACTAACATGGAAAAAGGGGAGGTGTATACAACAAAAAAAATAAAAGGGATTAAGAAAAGTGTTATTGAAAATAAAATCAGTTTTGAAGATTATAGAGAGTGTTTAGAATCAAATATTGAGAAAGCGGTTGATCAAAATTTAATTCGTGCAAGCAAACATGATTTATATTCTATCAAACAAACAAAAATAGCCTTAAGTCCGTATGATGATAAGAGACATCTGCTGAAAGATTCTGTCCTAACTCTCCCTCATGGGCATTATTCTATAATGAGTTAATATATTGTGTATAATCATTATTGTATTTGATAAGTTTCTACATTTCTCATTAGGTATAATAAAATTAGTTTTCTCTGTTTATATTGTGTGATGTAAGTAGATAGTGAGTAGAAGATGCATGTATTTCTCCTATTTTTACTTCCTTTTTATGTACCAATCCCCCACACATGTTAAATAATGTAATTTACCACTTTGGGGATTTATGTGCGTATAATGCAATTGTGTATTTTTTCATGAAAAAATAAATATATGTCATTCGAAATTTGAGTTTTTTATTTGGTTGGATATGCATTCTATAAGGTAAGTATGTGTCTATTTGTTTTATACATCAAATCTATTCAGATGTTGAAATAAATGATACAATTTTCATAAATAATTTCATTCCATTTCTTTTTAATTTGATATTCACATTTTTCAACTCTTTTTCTTATTCATACCAATACAAGTTGAAATATAAAGCTTTTTTAGTCCATCAAACAACCGTTCAGAACCTTTCTTCACACGCCTCATCAAAAAAAAGTGAACAACAGAAAAATTTACGAGTTCTATTATTTCGATATGCTTGCGTATTGCAGTGGAACAAGACACCATTGTTCTCTGAATCTCTTTACACATATTCCGATGTGAACAAGCATTAATTGTCGTCTAGCTGTCTACTTTGAGTGGGAATCATTTTCCACAACAGGTAATCCTATGACATCATATACAAAGCGCTCCGTCAATACTTTTTTCCCAACGGGCACCCCTGTGACGTCATACACAATGAAACAGCGCCATTTATTCGATTAGACTTCAAACGCCATCTAATAATTTTAATAGCAAACGATCAATTGAGTCGTACTATATTAAATAACTCAAAAAACTATAAAGAAATCTGCATCTCCAACGCAGCTCACCAACGCCATCTAATCATTCTAATAGCAAACGATCAAAGAATCGAAGTGCCAGTTCAATTCTCGCTATCGG
Source organism: Orchestes rusci (assembly GCA_958502075.1). NCBI lineage: Eukaryota > Metazoa > Arthropoda > Insecta > Coleoptera > Curculionidae > Orchestes > Orchestes rusci. The sequence continues at coordinate 53,747,236 of OY293303.1, read as the reverse complement.
ATTTTTTCAGGCTTTGGATCATCGGGGGTAGCAACTGAACCACAAATCTACATTCTATTTTAGGCACCTCAGTAGCGTATTGGTTTAGACTGTCACGTACAAATCCAAAGGATATGGGTTCCAATCTCGCTATCGGAAAATCTTTTTTTAGACTTTGGTGATAAAATCTAACCTCCACACCCCCCAATCCCCCCATCCCGATCCCCGAAGCTATAAAAATCTTACCTCCCCACCCCCTCATCTCGATCCCAGGAACAAAGCTAAAATCCCCTATCAACACATCCACATTCCACACTCCCACATATCACGAGTCGAACTTTCCCGATAATCTCCGATGTGGCCCGACGTGGTCGTTTTTTTGATAGAACGGACCTGCGATTTTCTTATGGGGTTTTACATGGAATTATGGTCGAAATTGCTGTAGAATCCCCCTTGCTTATCTACTAAGGTTCATAAAACCTAAACCTCATGGTTTTGTAAATGATTTGAATTATTTGAAAATCTGATCTGATTTAAATGTATTGTCTCAAATACTTGAGGAGTATTCAAGTTATGCAAGGGAAATTTGCGGCTAAGTGTTACAATAGATCATATTTCATATCCCAATAATTGTCATGTTATACAGGGTCTCAGAAGATTAAAATGAATCAAATTGAAACTTTCAGTGGCTACAAGTTGATTATAATTCAAGTGGAACCTCATATTTTTTACTTTATTAGTAAATGTTTTGTTTTGATTGACTATCAAATGGTGTAAGGGTGAAACAACGTAAGTCTTCGCCTTTTTACAGAAAACGCCTAATAATCGTTTTTTGTATCATTTGTTGTTTTACATACAAATCCTAATGCATCTAATTATCTTGTTACCTATTTATTTCAAAATGTAAAATAACTAGAATAAAACAAATTTAGATGATTGTTCTAAGATTGTTTTATCATAAAAGGTCGGTAAAAGTAAAACCAGATAACTAGATATATAGGAACTTTTATTTAAACAAATTGAGCCTTTTTGTAAAACGCAAAGACTAAGGTATAGGACAACCTTACACTCGATAGGTGAATAAAAAATACATTTACTGATGAATTAAAAAATATGAGTTTCCATTTAAATTGACCGACTTATAGCCACTGAAAGTTTTGATTTGATTTGTTTCAATTGTTGGACTTCCTGTATAAGAGACAAGTTCATTAAGATCAGGATATAAACTATAATCTATTTTCGTACGTACCTGGTTTGTTTGTAAAAGGACGTGTTGCAGATAGCTCCGATACTAAACTCAATTCCGGGAGGTATCGAGTTCTAGAAGTAACACAAGTATATACGCAAATTAAACAGTGTCAAGCGTAAGCCATTAGGAAATCAACAGAAAGGTACAAAGCATTAATTATTGAGACAAAACGTAAACCCCGTATCAAACTAAGAGTGAGGTTAACGGATTACTGTCCCACACTACCGCGGTGTGACAGTGTTTCCGGTTTGGAGCTTGAGCACTCCACGAACAACAGAGACGGACTAAGGGAAAAATGGACTCCGACGATTATTCAACAGATGATGGAAAACGAAGAAGAGAAGGTGATGATATAACTGAGAACGCTAATAAAAACAAGAAATGTATGAGGAGCCCTGATCAAGTTGCTAGAAGAGAAGAGAGAATGGAGATGGTTATCCAAATGCTACAAAACTTAACCACGGAGATGAAAAAGAACGAAAAGAACAAAGAGACTTCAAAGAAGAAATACTGACTCTGGGAACAGAGAATTAAAAAAAAAAATCAAGCAATGAAGATGGAAATCGGAAACATAAATCAAAAATTGGATGCAATGGAAAAGGAAAAAAAAAGAAATGATATTGTAATCAAGGGGATAAAAATAGCAGGAAAACCAGGAGAAGAACAAAAAACCGAGGTATCAAATTTATTACGGAGATATTAGAAGTTACAGTGGACATTGAAAATGTATACAAAGTCGGGGAAAAAATGTGGCTGGTCGAACTCAACAATAAAAATGATAAGCTAACAATCATGAAAAACAAACAGAAGCTGAGAAAACTTGAGTACCCTATACATATAGATGATGACATGACGAAAGATGAGAGAATTATACAATCCAAAATCAGGAACAAGGCTAAATTAGAAAAGGAAAGAGGACAAAATGTGAAAATTGGCTTTCAAAAAATTATCATAAACAATGAAGAATGGAGATGGAACAACGAACAACAAAATTTTACAAGGATGGCGAAAGTACAACCAAAAACGTAAAAAACAATAAAACAAGCACGAGACAAAATGGTAAAACGACATAGGATTTCGAAATGGACATTGATAAGGAGAACCGAAAAGAAAAGTTGAACAAAAATAAGGAAGAATTTGAAAATTGGAGGATAGGAACATGGAACATAAAAACAATTCAAGGAAAACAGGACGAACTAGAGACAGAATTTGAAAGAGCAAATTTGGACATACTGACCTTAACAGAAACAAAAAAGAAAGGTAATGAAGATATTATAATGCAAAATGAACATGTACTCATATACAGTGGTGTATCTAATGAGGAGCGTGCAAGAGCAGGAGTCGGATGTATAGTTCATAAAAATATGAAGAAAAATCTACAGAAATGGACGGCTGTTTCTGAAAGAATTTTAGTAGTTGAACTCAAGAATGAAAATGGGAACACAAGAACCATAGTGGCAGTATATGGACCAAACGAAGATGAGGCAACAAAAAAAAAAGACCTGTTCTGGGAGGAGTTGACAAAAACTATGGAAACACTGAAGGGAGAGATCTATCTAACAGGTGACTTCAACAGCAGAGTAGGGAAAAAAGATGAAAATTACCCAACAGTGATGGGCCAATATGGAGAAGATACAAGAAACAACAATGGCAAACGGTTGCTTGACTTCTTTGTGATGCATGACCTAGTCATTACAAATACACTCTTCTAGCACAAAGATATACACAAATACACAAGAGAAGTTATTTCCAGAAAAGAGAGATCAATTATTGACTATGTGGTTGTAGAGCAGAAAAACAAACCAAATATAATAGACACACGAGTGAAGAGAGGACCAAAAATCGGAAGCGACCACTTCTTGGTAACAACAAAGATTAGAGGAAGACAAGAATACCGTAAAAGAATAGAGAAAAATCATACAAACCTGAAACCAAAACATGAAAAAATAAAAGCCTACAAACTGACAGAAAAAGAAGTGGCAGAAAAATATGCACAAGAAATTCCCAAAAAATGTGAGAGATTAAGAGAGCATATACATCTACCTCGACATCTACGAACTATTCAGGAGATGTGGATTAATTTCAAACAAATTATATATAGACATGTGGAATCAGCAGAATACTAACTAAACAAAAACAAACGGCATGGTGGAACAATGAAATCAAACAACAGATAAAGAAAAAGAAGGAAGCCTGGAAGAACTACCTCAAGGTGAAAACGACAGAAAAATATAAAATATATACAGAGGAAAGAAAAAAGGTAAAAAAGGGAGGAATTTGGACAAAAAATTGAAAATGCGGCGAAGGGAAACCAAAAGCTTTTCTACAATATAGTGAAATCATGCAGAGGCGAACCCAAAGGACAAAAAACATCCAACATAAAAAGTAAGAAAGAGGAAATATTAACAGATGAACAAGAAATCATGCAGAGATGGGTAGAATACTTTAAAGAATTGCTAGAGGCAAACAAAAATTCAGAAGCAACAGAAGGGATAGAAGAGGAAACAATGAGTTCGACTTGGGAGACGCAAGATGAACACATAACATTTGAGGAACTTGAAAAGGCAATAAGGGAACTTAAAAATGGAAAAGCACCAGGAACCGACAACATTACAAGCGAAATGATAAAATACATGGGTGACGAAGGAAAAGAAATATTACTGGTAATCTACAATCAAATATGGAAAGAAGAAGAGCTACCGGAAGAATGGAAAACATCACTCATCGTGCCGATTTATAAAAAAGGAAATAAGCAAGACTGTAATAACTACAGAGGAATAACAGTTATCTGCACAGCAATGAAAATATTGGGAACAATTATAAACAGTAAAATGAGCAACATTATAGAGAATTCAATGCACGAAGCACAAAGTGCATTTCGGAAAGGAAGAAGTACACAAGACCATATATTCACAGTGAGACAAATCACAGAAAAGAGAATGGAACAAGGAAAAAATACTTAGCTGGCTTTCATAGATTTGGAAAAAGCTTTCGATAAAATACAAAGGAGTAAATTGTGGGACATATTAAGACAGAAAGAAGTTCAACCAAAGGTAATAAGACTGATAAAGGAAATATATGGAAACAATAAAAACTTCGTAATCAGCCAAGGCAGACGCTCAGACTATTTCAAAATTGAAGAGGGCCTAAGACAAGGAGGTGGATTAAGCCCAGTCTTATTTACCATATATATGGATGAAATAATAAGAAGGTGTACAATCAGGACAAAAAAACTACAAGTAGGCTACAGAAACATGCAAAATATACAAATATGAGAGGCAGCTTTTGCAAATGACATTGTGTTATTTGCAGAAAATGAAAGAAGACCCTAACAGTAACATCAACATATGGAGTCAGGTGACAAAAGAATATGGAATGCAAATCAACAAAACCAAAACAAAAGTTATGATAGTTGGAAAAAACATTCATCAAATGAACATTCAAGTGGAAGGAGAGAGAATAGAGCAGGTCAAAACTTATAAATACTTAGGGGTAGAACTGGACCAATTAGGAACAACAGAACCAGAAGTCAACAGACGAATAGAGACCTCAACAAAACTTTACTATGCAATAAACAAAAAAAATACTAAACAGAAAAGAAATATCCAAAAACACAAAGATGAAAGTATTGAAAACTATCTACAGACCAGTACTGACATATGGATGTGAATCATGGATACTATCTCAGAGACAAGAAAGCAAAATACAGGCCATGGAAATGAAATACTTAAGAAGAGTAATGGGGCTAACAAGGATGGACAAGATCAAGAACAACGACATCAGGGAAAAAATGGATATAGAATCAATCCTAGAATTCATTGAAAAGAGAAAATTGAGTTGGTGGGGACATTTACAAAGAATGGGGAGCAATAGGCAGGTGAAACAAATCTGGGAAGCAAGAGCGGGAGGAAGAAGGATGAGAGGAAGACCAAAAAAAACATGGAACCAGACTTTAGGGGATGCACTGGAGAATAGAGAAAAATCATGGAATGAGGCTAAAGCATTGACCAGAAATAAGAAGGAATGGGCCAGATTCGTGCACAATTAATGTAAATTGAGAAAAAAAAAATTTAGACATGTATACACCCTACACCATTTCAAATGGTACAGTATGGGGGTTTTTTTTGATAATATACAGGGTGTTTCAGAATAACATGCTAATAATAAAGGAGGTGATTCTTGGGCTCATTTTAAGAAAAAAAATTCATATGAACAAAACCCGCATGGACGGTACTGGTCAGAATAATTAAATTGTTGGTGCATCAAAAAATGAGTATTAATGCCTAAAATACATGACCCAAATTTCATAAAGATATCTACAGTAATGACAAAGTTATTGTAAAAAAAGTATCTATTTTTTAAAACTTTGACACCCTGTATCTCAAAAGTTAAGGCGTTTAGGACATACGTTCATATGAATTTTTTTTCTTAAAATGAGCCCAAGAATCACCCCCTTTATTATTAGCATGTTATTCTGAAACACCCTGTATACATATATTTTCGTAACACTACTGCAAATTTCGCTAACATAACATAAATGCTTCTCAAGTATTTGAGACAAAAACGATAAAAGATTTTCAAATTATTTAAAAAACCTTGACGTTTAGGTATTATAAACCTCATTGAAACATGCACTACTTTTGATCAAAGAATCCAAAAATACAATAAAAGACATGAGGCTCCAACACTTTTAAGGCTTTTGGGACTGTATAGTATAAAAATAACTTCAAAAAGTGACCATGACATACTCCCGTCCCGTATACCCCAAAAATCAAACTTTTTGAAAGTCACGTATTTTAGCCGACCCTTATAGAGTGAATAACCCTGTATAAGACAAGTCAGCTTTCATTGGCTTATACCCTTGACTGTCGGATAAACAATGCAGTATTTGGAAAATAGACTGCAACAAACGTTGCTATTGAATAATAAATAAATATTTAATCGAAAGAAATTTTGATAGTCACCTCAACACTAGCTGTATCATTTGGGTTGAGCATTGTACATCGAATAACCATCTTGAACCACAGCTCTTTATCGACAGTCATTGTGATGGGTCTGTGAATAAGAAAACTGTGTAGGACTTATTATCCAACTTTATTTATCACTTACCCCTTATCTGGATGAAACCTAAGTATTAGATCCGACTTAAACTGCTCGGCAAATTGTGTTATTATTCTGAGAGCCTTCAGCGAGAAAATGATGGATGCTTTATCATATACAATATTGTAAACTGTAAAATCCGATCCACTCAATGTCACTCGGCTTCTAACATTTTTCTTTTTTAGTTTGGATGGTACAGCTTGAACAAAAATTAAAAAGTGATTGCTACGTATATGTATAACTCGAATCCATTATAACTATAATAAGAGATCAATATTCGATTTTCTTGTGATCCAAATTGCTTTATAAATTATTGATTGCTAAACCGAAAATAAAAAATATGTGAATTTTTGATAATGTATTTTGATTCCTAACAGGAATTTAACAAGTTAGGAAATACAAATTTTCGAGCAAATTTTCTTTTGATTAAAACAATACAGACCAATATTCTGATATATTCTCTTTTTATTATTAATATGAATATTTACCAAACTGCTATACCAGTTATACAGGGTGTCCGTTTTGAGAGATGCTATTTTCGAAACGGTAAATGCAACGGGGTCGATTAAAATATAGAAAAGTTGCCATTTTCAATGCTTAATTGGGATCAATTCACTGTGACGCAAAATTATTTTTAGTTTGCGAGATCCAGGGTAAATTAAGGACATGGCCAAAATCAATTTCGGTAATTATTTTAGAAACTATTCTTTTTCGAGGCACAATTTAAATTCGAAAGTTTGATACTTTTTTCCATTCTACAATATGATGTCTCCAAATTGTGTACACGAGGGTCGTATTCGAGTAACCATCATCAACTTTTTTTTTTAAACACGGACCTGGATTTTTCATCATCATTTTTAAAACAATTTATCATACACTTTCCAATAATGCACTTCACAAATACCACTGACAACGTTTCGACCCCGTAAAATGACATCATCTGGAATTATAAACAGAACGGCTCTGATTTTGTCATATTTCAAGATTTAAAAGGACTTAAAAACGTTTCATTGCATTCTATTCTATGTTTTTCGGGTATAGTTTCCTACGTTTCTATCCGAAAAATCGATCAGCTAGAAATTTTAAGAAAATTCCTTTGTACATTTTGCGAATTTACCAACAATCTTTTTATCAACTTTTTTGAACATTCAGATTCTAATTTATCGTCTTCAGATTATTCACCTAGATTCTGCGGTGTAATTCGATAGAGTCTATCTTACATGAAACCAAATATGGAAAAATCCATCGATCGTGGTGGTCAGTTTATAAGACCGTTGTTACCTATCCATCTTTTGGGATGAAAAATTGTTTAAAAAATCACACATAGTGAGAAAAATTCAGGTCCATATTTGAAAGATTCAAGATGATGTTTGGTCGAACACGAGACGAAACTAAACATTAAGAAAGTAGGAAGAAAATATGTACTAATCGTGTATTAAGAACATATTTTCTTCCTACTTTGGATATACTACGTGTAGTCAGCTATCCCCCACTTGCATTAAACATTAAGATATCTGATTTATCAAAAAGTCAATGCCAAACAAAAATCATAAGAAATAACTACATCTGACGTCACCTTTATAACACTTCCGGTTAATCCATATATCTATTAACTCTATATGGGAACCGTCCCATTTGAACAACGAGCTACGCTTGATGCCAGGATGAGATAGAAGATCCCGCTGTACTGTATAGTTTTGGCTTGGTTTTCGCATAAGTCTATCCTTTTCTATCGCGAGGGGACAGTACTTCTATCTCATCCTGGCATCAACATATAGTTATTATGGGTTGATCACAACGGGTCGCTATAGAAACAAAAAACGTAATTTTATGGTCCAAGACTAGGTACCAACAATTATAAAAATCGACCGTTTTTGAAAAATGTAGAAAAAACCATATTTTTTTGAATCTTTGACGTCCTCTGTATACTTGACGAAGCAATTTTGGATATAGGTAAGTTTGCCTAGATCACCTTATTTTTGGTTAAGGAATTCGTGGTTGAGCGTTTGTACAGCCAATTCAGGGACACCCTGTATAATAAAAAAGCACTGACTCTACGGGTGGGCAACTAAGAATGCGAGGTACTGTATTTGGGAAACTATCCATCGTAGAAGCTCGCCGTGAAAAACGTTATTACTAAAACGGTCATGAGAAAAAAACAGGAAAATATTTTCTGATATGGTCGCTAGGGGGCGTAACAACCAACACCAAGTAGAAAAATAGGATTCTTATAGAATTTCGCCCAATGAAAATATATCGATGATATTATTTTCATATTCACTGACTATTTACCTACACTTGAAGATCAAAAGCTATCGGCTTATCGCAAATCACTTTCCTTTGAATCTTAAGTATATTCAAAATATCTAATTCTCTGATGGCTCATTTGATTTCCATTTCCTGAGTTCAAATCCACGTGGTTTAAATATTTGTGAAATGGTACCACAAACATAATTTGCTTCTTCCAAAGTGTCAACCGATGTAAGGCGATCGTCGACGTACATAGCATCCCTAATAATAGTTGCTATCTTCGGATATTTAAAGTCGTATTCAGAAGCTAACGCATGAAGCCACCGAATGCCAAGAAATGAAGCTGCAGATTTCAAAGGCTCATTCGGATCAGAACGCCAGACGATTTTGTGAAGCTTTCGTTCGTTTATTGTATTAATAAGAATTTGTCTGTACATCATTTTAATGTTGCTTGAAATGGCTATTGAATGGACTTCAAATCTTAGAATCATAGAAAGTCTTGCTGAATCGTTGGACAGGTCATTTGTAAATCCTTGAGCGAAATACCAGTCGACGTTGGTGACGAGGCATTGAAAACAACAATGAGCTTTGTTGTCGTATTAGATTCACGAAAAACGACATGATGTGGCAAGAAATAGTCTATTTGTTCTCTGTCACCTGATAATTCCGTCATGTGTCCAAGACGCTCATAATCGTTTGAAACTCGACGTATAATTTCCGTAACGACTCATTACAACCTAATTTTGTTTTCAAACTGGAAAAACGTTTGATAGCAATGCTACGCGATTCTCCCAAGTTTTTGATCGACATTTTGAATGGAAAAGATATCACATACCGACCTTCGGGTGAAACTTGCAGGTTTTCTTGGAAATGTTCTTCACATAACTTCTCCTCAATGGAGAAAAGAGATGATTTTGAAGATACATCTTTCATCACCCAAGACCTTTGAAGTTGATCTTCAATGTCTAGATCAGTTTGTTGAAAATGGCATATCGGCTACTATCCATCCTAGTCGCGTGTTTTGTAAAATTGGTCCATGCGGGCCAATATTTTATTGCCCATTGCTCAAAATCATCCAAAACGCATCTGCGCCAATCAGAACCTCCACAGCTTCAGGAATATTAAATTCAGGGTCGGCTAAAGTTATGTTCATGAGTATACTGATGGCACGTCGATTGATAACTGAGTCTGGTAAAAGCTTGTGATTTCATCGATCACGAAACAAGATAATTCAAATGTGTAATCATTTTGTATCAAACGTATCAAAAGCTTACATTATTCATCTGCATAGGAAATGCGATCATTTATGCCTGAAATGGCTAATTCAGTTTTTTCTAAGAGTAAGTTTACCCGTTTGCTGAAGTCCGTGGTGATGAAGCTCGATTGTGATCCGCAATCTAGCAACGCTCGTGCATTAACCGTTTGTCCTTTGTGGTTGCATACTAGCACCCCGGCCGTAGAAAGAATTTCTTTCGGAGAGGAAGAAAAAAAAACAATTTGACTTCTCTTCACTGGTTCTTGAAACTGAGCTGACATTTCTGCAGTGGCGGATCGTACAATAAAAATGTGGGGGTTGCAGGGGCGGCTTTCCTGAGGCAAAACAAATTTCTGGGTCCACGTCCAAAAAAAACTGTGAGCAATGGTTTTTTTTTGTCTGGTTTATTTTTCGTCGGTCTATTTCTGCGACTAAGGCTACACACCGACGCCATGGAACCTGTCTCACCCTATCTGGTAATTTTGCCGAATGCCTGCATGTAGAGGGAAGGGTTCTTCAACGTGCCAACATCCATGACACGGGACCCACTGTTCAACGTCTCTTCCGAAAGACGAAGCATCTCTTAAAATCAAATTCCAAATTTTACCATCGGCGGAGGAGAATGTTGGGAAACTCCCAACCCTCCTTTCTTTTTATTGTTTGTGTTCAATTTATTATTAATATCATTTTTCTTACTTTCAAATACAGCATATTGACAACGTCGCATTATATCTGAACATTCTGAACATACTCAACGCAGCAGGCATCAGTATCACAGAGATAGCCATGGGTTACTATGGTGATATAAAAAACGTTGGTTGCCAGAGAGATTCTAAAATCATTCAAAGCAAAAAAGTTTATTCTTCAAAATTTTCTATATCGCATAGTCGAATATTAAAAAAAAAAAAAAGAAATTCCTTAATTATTCACAAATAGTTTCTACGCCAAGTTACCAAGTACGATACTGACCGCAGTGAACTGGGAGAAATTACGTGTTCAAGACTGTATTTCGTATGTCCCGTTTTTGCTGTCAATATACTGTGGACTGTGATTGGAGCTTATCGAAGGTTGCGTTTTATTTCCTTCTGGATACCGGAATGCGGAGAGAATCTCTCTAATCGCTGATAGAAGCATTTCCTGATTCCCCCACAATCGTGTAAAACCGTATTATGTTTTCCATTGCATATTTCACAACCCGTCCATTTGCAATCTCTCGCTTGATGATTGCGACGTAGGCAGTTACTGCAAAGCTCCAATTGCCTAGCCTTATCTTTCTTATCTTTCAAAGAAAAAAAGAGAAAGAAATTCTGGGCAATAGTACAAACTATGGGCGTTCTTGCATATAGATAACATGTTATTGGTTTTGTTTTGAGTTCTTGTTGATTTGACGTGTTTAATAAATCTCGTTAATTAAAACGTTTACTTTCTATTGGTTTTCGGAAAAATTGTGTCTTATGATTAATATACTTTGTATTCGCATTAAAATTGGCATTAAGTGTATATAACAAATCAGCAGGCTGTTATAAAAACTGGTTTAAATTTTCGAACTTGGGTGGATCGTATTTCGTTTTATATATTTCCCATTCCTGAGCCATGTTAAGGTCTAATTTCGTACCTCAAATGTAAATAATTAAGGTATCCTAATGAATGTAGATCGCCTTACTGATTAAGAATTTTTAAATGTTTTGAACAGTTATCGCATAGGTTACGAATTTGAGAAGCTGACTCGATGGTCAAATGTTCTGCATTGAAAATGGCTTTAATATGATTGTGTACCAAAAGACGCTTATCATTTAACATTTAGCACAGAATGTTCCAGGCTATTGGATAATTTTGTGAAGAAAACTCCAGTGATTGAATAACCTGAGGTGCAGTGCCCACGAGCGATGCCCTCAAGTAGTGATATCTTTGTATGTCATTTATATTGTTATTATCATGAATAAGAGATTCGAATATATCTCTGAACTCTGAACTCCATCCACTTCTCATAATAACCATCGAATTTGGGTGGTTTTATTTTGGGAAGTTTCACGTTCTCAAGAGTAATCGAATGTGCTGATGACGACACGCGTGAATTGTGTTATATTAGAATCTTCAGACGTGTTTGATGATTCTTCTAGAATCAATTTGGCTTTTGAAATTATGAAAAAAAATCTGGTTTGGAAATTTTCCCGTTCTGAATATTCTTCCGCATTATCTGCTCCACAGTCAATATCCTCCTGGACATTGTCAAAACTTCCTTATATTGATTATGTACGAGAAATGCGCTGTTTAGATTCGATTACTGTGGTACGGTCTAGTTTTGTTCCTTGAAGCAATGAATTGCTATCGATCAGTCTAACATACTTCTCGAACAATGTCAACTTCGATTTCAATTAACTACGGTTCCATTTTTCAGACATGCTTGTGATATAATCGAATGTTAAATGTCGTATTATGTCGCATAGGTTTAGACAAGACGTTTTAAATGTAAACAACGCCTAATTTTAACGAATTCAATTACGTATATTGTCGTATAAATAGCGTATGCAACACTTCAAATCGCAAATGAAATAATTATTGGAATGAAATGGAACGCATATATTGAATGTTTTCGTATGTCGATTTTTAGACTTCCAATACTCCGTATACGTGTGATAACAAAGCTTTGATCGCATATGAAACAAATGATCGAATTAACAACCCTCAATTTTGACTTTGACAGGACAGGACACTTGTGTCTACGGAAAGCACGGAAACTAATGAGCCGAACCAATCAATGCGGAGCAGCAAATTTGGGGCTAGGTTTTCTCCGTTTGACGTTTTGATGGTGTGATTTGTAATTGTTCAAATTCAAAAATGTAGATTTAGAACGTGGAAAACTGCAAGTTTTCAAGTCAAATCAAAAAATTACGCTGTGTTATTCTGTGAAATCTCGTGTGCAATGGAGTGCGGTGACTGCAAAAACAGTATGTGTGTCTTAGAAGACACATTAAAAAGATATCACAGCAATGCACTTGAGCAACTAGCTCCATTGAAAAGATCAGTGAAATCGTATGATTCCAAATGTGAATGTGGAAAAAACTTTTCTTACAAGAAAAACTCTGATGCACATCCCTGATTGTGTATCAAACAATATTTTTGAAATATATTTGGAAGAGGCTCTGTGTACTTTGATATTGAAAGTGAATGCTGTCAATTTTTTACTCCTCAGTTCCTTATTATTGTTTTGTTACTGAGAAATCTTTAAATCTTATTTAAGAAAACCAATGACATTTGTCATTTTTTAAATAAATTGAAAATTATGTATTGTCAAGAATAATATATTGTATTTGTGTCCTATAATTATGCATATAGTCACTGTATTCACGACCAACGCCAATACCCAAACTAATCCAAAAACATAAATATCAAGTCCAAGTCATAATTATTGCGTTTTATAAAGTAGGCAGATAGGTATTTTTATTAAATACCTACATCCTACATGTGAATGAATTAAATAATTGACACCCTTATGAAAATAATCCACAAGAAAACTAAAACCGGAACCAGTTCGCAACGCATATCATACTTTGGCATCAACTTCAACAACTGTCAGGAATAGAATACATTATCATAATAATATAAATTCAAGAAAATAATCATTATAAAAGTATATTATAGTAGAAATAGACAATAGGATCACTTTTTGCAAAGATAAAGTAATGTATTACTCTTTATGTATAAGTCTGGCGCGAAAATTTGAATCACTGTGAAGAGAGAGAACTGTCTGAATTATCGCTATTGGTCGTGCTTATTAGTTTCCGCGCTGTCCGTAGACGCAAGTGACAGGACTAACCTTAAAGAGACATTGTTTTACGGTTATCCGATGTTAAACGGAAAGGTTGGTACAAAACCGTAATAAGTGTCTAGAGTTACATCCACGTGAGTAGTGCCCTCCTTATACCGGTTCCGTCCCCAAATTGGACTCATCAGTAAGGCAGCTGGCTCCACTCACACCTCACACCGATGCAACTCTAGCCACTACTCTAATCTGGGTAAATGTGCAGTGGTTGTTTTTAGACAACCACTGCCATCTATTGACTCGCAAGTCTGCGAACGCGAATAGATGTGAGGTATGTTCGACCTGTACCTCTCGATCATGGAATAAAGAGACATTGTTTTACGGTTATCCGATGTTAAACGGAAAGGTTGGTACAGAACCGTAATAAATGTCTAGAGTTACATCCATGTGAGTAGTGCCCTCCTTATACCGGTTTTGTCCCGAAATTGGACTCATCAGTAAGGCAGCTGGCACCACTCACACCGATGCAACTCTAGCCACCACCCTGATCTAACCTTACTGCACGTCACCTGACGTCACCCCCTGGGGCTCGAGCTTAAAGGACTAGTTTTGCAGGCTGCTCGTGGAAAGTGGAATCCTTACGAAGAGGAATGCTTAAGTTTCTATGATTCTGGTACTGGTCGTTTGGCTGCTACTCTGCTTCTTGGAGTGGCTTCGTGATAATTCGTATAGTCGTATTTTCTTCCATCCGGTTCAAAGGACCATATTATGTTCGTGTAATGGACTGTATTCGTTTTGATTTTTTATCATTTTTATTGCAAAATGGTCAACAAACGTATAGATAATACCGAATAATGCAATCAGTCAGAAATAACTCTTGTTATACCGTCTCCCAGCGACCATTTTTTTTTTTGGGTTGGACGTGTTCAGTAATCAGGATGCTCCAGGACAATGTCACCCATTTGCGAAAATAGGCAAAATGACAAGTGATATTTAATTGGGTGGTTATTCTTATGAATCTCGATTTGTTTCACCAATCTTCCGTGAAAGTTTTCGCTCGCTGGGATTCGATCCGCTGGACTGGTTCTGGCTGACTGCAGAGCCGCCAGTATGTAGGAGTCGATATGCCACGATATGGAGATACTGTGTGGCGATCTGCGTCCAGTTCTGCTGTCCTGATACACGTTCCTCGTCAAGAGGGGCGAACTCCTTCGTTCTGTTATGCTGGTTGTCGCAGACTCTTCAAGAAGTCGATGGCGATCGGTCTGGCAGACTCTGGCAGACGGAGGAGGTGTCACAAAGGACAGCGGATGAAGGGTGCGGGTCCCTGCGCTGTTCTCCGTTGGTGGCACTCGCATGTATACAGGGTACGCCATAGTAACTGGCCTATTAGAATATCTCTGGAAAAAAAGCGATTGGGATTCTGAAAATTTGTAGGGAGAGATTTTCGAAGATGCTCTTTTCAAATGAAATAATAGTGACGTTACGCGACTTTCGGTTGTACCGGAAGTGGGCGTCAACTCGCCCTTTTCAAATGGAACACCCTATATATTGTTACGTATTTGGATTCTACGTGAAATTCTAGGCAAATTTGGTGTATGATGTCCTATACCTAAGTATAAGCGTTTTTGAAATATTTGGGTTTTTATGTCAAAAATGACGTTGGCAGGTTCCGATTTAAATGTAAATTTGCCGTAAGGCTTTCTTCCTTTATTGTTTAATTTGTGTCGGACTTCTTGTTGAAAGAGACCTACTTTGAAAGATGTCTCACAATATTTTGATAAATATTATTACAGGGTGGCCCAAAAGTAAGATCAAAAATAAAATCCAGAAAACCGCCAAAAATCAAATTTTTCAAATGGAGACCCCCAACTTTTATAATCTTATCTTATTGAGCATTGAAAATGAAGGTGAGTTCATAAAATATTGTCCATTCCAAAATTTGAAAAAAAAAAAAGAGTATTTGGAATGGACAATCTTATACAAACTCACCTTTATTTTCAATACTTGATAAGATAAAATGATATTGGGGGTCTCCATTTGAAAAAATGGATTTTTGACAGTTTTCTTAATATTATTTTTGGTCTTATTTTTGGGCCATCCTGTAATAATAGTTATCAAACAATTGTAAATAATCTTTTAAAGTAGGTCCCTTTCAACAAGAAATCCAATACAAATTAAAGTATAAGGGCTTTCTCACACGAAAAATTTACATTAAAATAGGAACCTACAAACGTCATTTCTGATATAAAAACTCAAATATTTCAAAAACGCTTATACTTAGGTAGAGGACATCATACATCCAATCTGCCTAGAATTTGACGTAGAATCCGAAAATATAATAATATACAGGGTGTCCCTGAAATGACTGTACAACGCCTAACCACAAATTCCTTGACCAAAAATAAGGCGATCTAGGCAAACTTACCTATATCCAAAATTGCTTCGTTAAGTCTACAGAGGGCGTCGAAGAGTCAAAAAAAAATTGGTTTTTCAAAAACGTACAAATTGATTTTGATGATTTTTGGTACTTAGTCTTGGACCATGAAATTAAGTTTTTTGTTTCTATAGCGAACGGTTGTGATTGATCGGAAGTAAAAGTGACTTCACATGTTATTTGTTTTGATTTTTTTTGGAATTGATTTTTTGATAATTCACATGATTTTATCTAATAGTTCAATGTGTTGGGGAGTTTTTCTTTCTCTTGAGAAATTTCGCTGGGATGAGTGGTTGTGCCAGAAAAAAAAAAACAATTAGGTACACAGATATTTTATTATTGGTTTATTTTTTTCTAGCATAACTACTTATCCCAGCAAATTTTTTCAAGAGAGAAAAAAACTTTCTTACACACTGGGTTATTAGATGAAAACATCTGAATTATCATAAAGTCAATTCCATAAAAACTCAAAAGATTTAGCTGCATATGACGTCACTGATTTTTTATGGAATTGACTTTCTGATGATTCAGATGTTTTCATGCAATAACCCAGTGTGAAAGAAAGTTTTATCCTCTCTTGAAAAAATATGCTGGGATAAGTAGTAATGCTTGAAAAAAAAAACAATAGTGAAATATCCGTGAAGCAAGTTGAAAAAAATTTTTTGGCATAACCACTTATCTTAGCAAAATTTTTCAAGAGAGAGAAAAACTCCCTCATACATTGAGCTTTTAGTTAAAAATATCTGAATCATCAAAAAATCAATGCCAAAAAAAATCAAAAGAAATAACATATGACGTCACATTTTTAACACTTCCAGTGAATTTCAACTGGTCGCTATAGAAACAAAAAACCTTATTTCATGGTCCAAGACTAAGTAACAAAACTTCTCAAAATTGATTTGAACGTTTTTGAAAAATGTAGAAAAAACCATTTTTTTTTTTAATCTTGGACGCCCTCCGTAGACTAAACGAAGCAATTTTGGATATGGGTAAGTTTGCCTAGATCACCTTATTTTTGGTAAAGGAATTTGTGGTTAAGCGTTGTACAGTCATTTCAGGGACACCCTGTGAAGGGTGTTCCATTTGAAACAAGCGAGATAACACCTACTTCCAGTATAGCCGGAAGTCGCGCAACGTCACTATTATTTCATTTGAAAAGAGCATCGCCGAAAATCCCTCCCTAAAAATTTTCAGAATCCCAATCGCTTTATTTCCCGAGATATTCTAATGGGCCACTTACTATGGCGTACCCTGTATAGTTTGTGAGAATAAACCTGTTGTGTCTTTGTCATGTGAATTCGTAATGAATAAATGTGTTTAAAGAAAGCGTGTAAAAGGTTCAAATGTCAGCTCGGGTATGCTCCTTTTTTTTATAAAGAACTTTACTTTTTTGAGAAAAATAAAATTAAATGTAGTTTAAGTAGTGAAATGATAATGAAAATTGACTTGAACAAGAGATTTATGTTATTGTCTGTTCATGGCTTTACCGCGGTTACGTCATACTTTTCCGTCTCTCTCTTGAACATTGAAAAAAAAATCACGTACGTCTGGACGAGGGTCTTTCGGATCAATTTGACAAATGTCACATGTGGAGCGATCAATCTACGACATACTGCCAAACGTCAAATACTGTGACGTAACCGCAGGAAAGCCATGAACAGACTTTAGATCAAATTCTATATATCACATCTGATGTGTGAAGAGTGGTGCATTTGGAAAATATGTTTACTTCATTCTTGTTTTGAAAAATATGTTTTAACCTCTTGGTTTAGAGTCAAGTACGGCAATCGAATTGATCCAGATAAAGAACAACTGATATTAAACGCAGTAAGTATCGGGGCAAATATGTAAATACAATATATCAATATTCAATTTCTCAAGGTTAATAACAATCCTCCGGGTTCTACAAGGCATTTTTCCAATGACCCAGGTCGACCACGAATGAGAACACATCGAATTTTAGTTCGACACTGATTTAAATCCTATAAAATATCAGTGAGTCAAAGTCTTAGAGCTGGAGACAACGAGAGACGTCTGGCATTTCGTAAATTTTTGAATAATAAAATTAACGAGGATGGAAACTTTTTGGATAATTTGGACTGACGAGTGCAGCTTTACTACAAGTGGAATGTTTAACAGAAATAATGAACATTATTGGAGTGTTAATAACCCAAGACAAAATCGAGAAGTTTGAATACAAGGACGAACCTCATTTAACGTGTCGATTGGGATGTCCCAGAATAAAATTATTGATCCTTTATGATGGAACTCAACATCTGAAATATATTTGGAATTAATAGGAGGCAAGACTGAGAATGTGCAAATGTATTGAAGCAAACGGGTATCTTTTTGAACGTTTGCTCTAAAATAATGGTATATTATTTTATATGAAGGAAAAGTGATACTTTTCATGACGCGCTCATGTTTAGCAGACGAACGAAGTGAGGCTGATAATAGAGAGCAAGTCATGGAAAGTATCACTTTTCCTTCAAATAAAATATGCTATTTTTTCTTCAAATGTCGACAAATTTATGCAAAAACATAATATGTTTTCAATTTGCCATAAATTAAATAATAATAATTTTATAATTTGAAACGCAGTGGACTCAAATTCAAGCGGTATGTTAAAGCAGAGCCCCGTGAAAACGTGTCTCGTTGTCATAGTTCACTTTTCCTCCGCCGGGCCGAAGGAAAAGTGGAACTTTGCGGCCGATACTCAGTCGAACAATGTCCGTTTCACTGACGTTTGAAAAAAAAAGTGGTTGTTTGATAATTTCTTCAATACTTATATGATTAAAGTTATACTTATTTTGGTTTTCATTTGTTTCAAGTTTTTAGTATTGTAAATTTCTTTAATAATTGAAGTATTTTCAAGTTAAGACAAGTTTTTCAATACAAATGTAAGCAGAGACGGCTAGCAGGTATCGACGTCAACTTGAAAATATGTTTCGAGTTCAAATCCTATTTGAAGATAATAGTGGCATACATCATTGAATTTCTAATAGCAAATGCTCTTCAAAAAGTTGTAAAAAAATGCAGGTCCGTATTTGAAAAATCAAATTTGATGATTATAAATAATGTTTATTTTAGCACTTGGCTAGTTATTACAAAAATACACTGAATAAATCATATATATGTCAAGTCCATGTCAGTTACTTGCTACATACATTTGCATCAGAAATATGGAAACACAGTGAACAAACATGTCTATACTTGGCGCATTTCTGATATTTTTAGGCAAGGCATTAAAAAGACGAACTCCCTCAAAAAATAACGTCTTTTGTAATGCCGTTGTCTTAACACAAGGGATATGAAAGTTTTGCCTAGAACGAACATTATACTCGTGCAAGTGAGATCTCCTAACTAACTAACTAGGAAGGTCTTCAAGTAAACAGGCAGTTTATTATTTTCTATTTTATAGATTAAAGTGAGATTCGCCTTCTTTATACACTGAACAATTGGCAGCCAGTTCAATGTCCACAACATATCTGTAACAGATGAATATCTATCGCAATTTAGAATTATACGCATGGCCTTATTTTGTTGTACCTGGAGTCTTTGTATGTCCTCTTGGGTACAGGATTTAAGAAGAGAACAGCAATAATTGAAATGAGGTAACACAATAGTATTGAAAATTAACATTTTTGGCCATTGCGATAAACAATTTGAAACACGATAAAAGAAACCTATCTTTTTTTTACCTATTTTTACCTAATTTCTTACATAGATAATCTATTTGATCAGAAAACGTCAACTGAGGGTCCAACACAATACCCAAATATTTGATCTCCGAAACAAAGGTAATAACCGAATCACAAATGTTTACATTAAGACCTGATGCCGCATATTTTCTACAGTTTGCCCTAGACCCCATCACCACACATTTTGTTTTTGCCGTATTCAATTTTAGTCTATTTTTGCAAAGCCCGTCATAAAGCAAAACAAACTCATTGTTCTCATTAATTTCTCTGAAATTTTTCCCCGATACAGAAATCAGAGTATCATCCGCAAACAGATTAACAAAGGATTTATTGAGAACCTTGTGAATATCGTTGACATAAATAACAAAAAGGAGAGGGCCGAGAACACTTCCTTGCGGGACTCCTAATACACTTTCAATTTTACCAGAAATATTACATCCTACCTTAGTTCTTTGAAATCTATTGCTTAAATAATCCTTAATCCACTCTAACGCTATATTGTTTACACCATACAGTTTCAACATTTTGATAAGGATATCCCGATCAATAGTTTCGAAAGCCCGTTGCAGGTCTACGAACACACTAAGCACGACGCCATCTTCATTTATGTCCCTTCTCCACATTGCACATACATACTGCAGGGCTGATTCGCACGAATGGTTATTTCTAAATCCAGACTGTCCAATATATAGTAATTCATTAGATTCAAAGTAGTTTCTTAGCTGCTGACACACTAAAGTTTCAATAATTTTATCTAAAACTGGAAGCAAATTAATCGGTCTGAGTTCGGAGGGCACAGTTGGCTTGGAAACTTTGGGTATGGTAGTTGTGCATAACCAATCACACAAAAAAGGTCCTTCACCAACTTAACGCTCAACGATTCATCACTGGTACTTTTATTCTTGAGTCCGTATACAATTTTTAAGCTGCGAAATGTTGATAGTTCCAAAGCGAAGCAATTGGTGGTTGTTGTTTTCCGTCAATTGAGAGTCCCACTGTCTTTTTTCTATGCTTGCCGAGATATCCACGATGCTCTTCGAATAGAAATTATTGAATTTTTCTTCTATTTTCTCGTCACATCCACCAAAGTCAATATCTTCCAAGTCCACCAGTTGTTTTCCATTGCCCAACAGATCTTTCAATGTTCTCCACATTTTTCTGCTATCTCCCTTGCACTTGTCTATATTCTGGTCATAGTATTTTATTTTTTCGGTACGCCATATGGAGATTGCTCTATTCCGAAGTCTTTTAAAGTCATTCCAGTCCTCAGGTTTCCTGGTCAATGAAAATTTTTTATAGGCATTGTTTCTTTTGTTATGCGCATCTTCAACAACCCTTGTGATCCACGGATAATTTTTTGACTTATATTTTGTCATATGCAGATTGAATTATATTCATAAAGTCTACATATAAAGTGTTTGCGTCTGTAGATGTGTAGTTCCAGTGTGCTCCTACCAATTCTTCGGTCAATCTCGATTTAACCCCTGGATTTAGACTTCTAAAATAAACATCCCGTATATTCTCTGAGGATATTTCAAACATTAAATGAGTACCAATAATTTCGTGGTCACTCAAAATAGGAAAATCTCTTGCAACCTCTTTGGCATTAAAATCGTTTGTGATTATGTGGTCAATTCAGGTGGAAGACACATCCGTTATTCTTGTTTCTTATTCAACGATTTGTTTGAGTCCTGCTGCGTGTATAATTTTCCTGAAATGTGTTGTATCCCCTCCATTTCCCAGCCAGTTTATGTTGAGATCTCCCATGATAACTGTTTTTTGCTGATGGATAGTGTCATCATTCAACTTTCCTTCAAGGTAATCTAGGAATATTCTACAATTTGCGCATGGAGATCTGTAAATGGCTCCTACCATAGCAGTGCTCTTACCAGAATATATCATTGACCAAATTGCCCAATAGTTGTAATCTATGGCCTCATTACAAGTTTCTACATATCGTAGGGTGTCTTTTATGTACATTATGCCCCCCCCCCAGTGTGTCTACTGTTTGAGTAACATATCAATGCGTTATACCCAGGTATATTCATTTCTTTGTCCTCTATTTCAGGGGTAATGTGGGTCTCACTCAAGCATGCAATGGATGGTTTTCTATCCTGTAGCAATTTTCTAACTTCACTGATGCGTGATGTGAATCCTTGGACGTTAATGTGAATAATATACAAACCGTCCCTTTGCAATGAACCTGCTACAGCAGAATTTTTTTATTGCTATATGTACTGAGTTCTGGATCTAGTTCTTTCAAGTGCTCTCTGGTAGCATACACATTCCTTATCAAAGACAGTGTGCCTATAATTCACGTTGGGAATTTTAAGTACCTCTGATGCATGCTTACAATTTGCACATTCTTTGTTGGTCGATGTACAGTCCTCACTTTTATAATTTCCATTGCAAAGAGGGCAAACATTGTTTTTTTGCTGACAGTGTATGGCTTTGTGTCCATATTTCCAACATTTATAACAACGCAACACACCCACAAATTCAAATACCGGAAAACTCTCCCATTCTATATAGATTTTTCTATTTGAAATCAAATTTTTGAAGATCTCTGGCGACACTTCCATCACAATATTTGACAATCTCTTACCCTTTGGAGTGAACTTTTTGATAATTTTCATATGGTTGTTTACAACAGCTGACATGCAATTTTGATTCTTGACCATTCGAATAAAATTTTCTTCGCTATTTGCAAATTTCTCCTGCACACCAACGACAATAACTTTTGGATTAGCTGCTTTCGGAATTTCAATTGTATAGTTCTCAGACAGTTCAGTTTTCAAGTCTTTTTAAGGATTCACTATCTTTACAAACAATAACAACACTACCTTGGCCGACAGATTTGAATTTGTTCACTTCCACAGACAAGTACGATGGATTAATTTTTTGTGACTACATTTTTTGTTATGGAGCTATCTTGGTTGGTATTTTTCGGTTTAATAATTAATGGCGGGAAATTATTTTTCCTCACAACGGTAGACCATTGCTTTTCAGTTTCCTGGACAGGTGTTAAATTTTCTAGTTTTCTCAGTATTTCCGTACCATTTGTTTTATTTTCAGCCACTTGACGCTCCAAATTTTTGATTTTCTCACTGAAACTAAGCCTTTCATCAATCACTGGGATACAGTTGTCACAACACCAGAAGATACTTTTGTTATCATTTATCGCCTTATAACACTGATCTTTCATCTGCACACGTTGTGGATGGTAACACTTTTCACATAGATTACAAGTAACTAACTTAGAAATAACTATGAAATTATCAGAACAACGGGCACACACGTGTGTACTCGGCGCCATCGCTGGCTGTTGGATAGTTGATAGTTGATTGTCCTCGAATGACTAAACGTCGCCGTCGTATTGAAATTTCAAAGACGGCATCTTGTAGAGGAGATAATACTGTGATGAGAAAGTATTTTTGTTTATCAATATCTCTTCAAATGAAGTCAGAAAAAAATAAAATTCAAAATGACAAATTTCGATTTTTTTCGGATGTCTCCGTTAATACTCGGAATTTTAAAACTTCCTAACCGGCATTTTGTTAGGCATCGAAATGCACAACTTTGCCATGATTTGACCTCCCTCGTATCTCTTTCCTTTTCCAATATCTCAATGATGCTGCTCGAAATTGGGACTCCCTGTAAATGAGTGGAATATTCGCCAATATTTCCGAAACTATAATTGACCGAACGTAACTAAAATCGGATATCGGATGAACTGAGTCTCCTCTAAAACTTTCCCCATTTAACCTTTGCTGTAAATACAGGGTGGAATACAAAAAAGTACATTGCATAGTGCCACACAAAAGAGAACACTAAAAAGATCTATCTCTATCTATCTCTAGAGGACACTAAAAAAATAAAAAAAGTTCCCAAGAACATTTGAAAATTTGGCAACAAGGCCTTCGGTTCAAAGATACGGGGTATTGAATTTTATTTTTGTTTGGGTTTCTTTTGAATATCTTTAGCCAGAGACGCAAGAAACGGATAAAATGTGGTATACAGGGGTTTTTTATCATGCGTGATTCAAATATGATCTTAGTTTTGTGATTACTGATAGAGGGCGCTACATTCAGAGTTCCATCTCTATTGAATTGTTTCATTTTATTTTATTTTTTGTTTTTTTTTTCTTATTTTAGTGTCCTCTATTGTGTGGCACTATGCAATGTACTTTTTTTTATGTCACCCTGTATATTAGTAGCCGAGATCCCTGTAAAGAGAAACGAATCTGAGGCACATGTATATCTTGGGCAATTGCAAAAGTTTCTCTTGCACAAAAGTCATCGTCGGAAAAATGATTGGAACATATTATTCTAGCATTTTTAACATTGAAAATTAGCTTTTAATAACACTTTTGCGTCCATCAATTGCGAATATATTTAGCGGTTGGAGAGCGAGAGAGTCGATATCTACACGAATAGTTTTCACTTTTCTTCTTATTGTTGTTTTCGCGAAATTGAACCATTGTCCAATTATGCGAAACACTAAAATATAATCACTATTGAAAATATTCACTGATGTAAACTGACAGAAATGTATCATAACCTCACTCACGATGAGTCGCCAAAACCAGATGCGCGTGAGCTCATCTCATTGAACTCCATACCAACGTAACTGGAACAGACCCGCTTATTATTGGAAGTGAGGCAAGTATAGATAGCGATAGTTACGTTTCTAACTCATTGGCCTATATGGACAGAAAGCGAGAGGGATCGCAGTAGTTACGGGTATCTAACTCTTTCTAACTCATTTGAAAAAATGACACACTTTGTCATCACCACTTTTTCTCATTACAAGATGGTGGTATCAAATTGAAAATCTGACGTTTCGTCTTTGAGCTGCCATCATCAACTTTGTTTTTTTGTTTACGGACCTGGATTTTTTCTTTTATTTTTAGTTATCTTTTGACGTCCTTGAGGCATTGGGGTGATTCGATGAGGGTGTAGGATATTTTCAAATATAATTCACCTTGTATTGTTATTTTCAGTATTTTGTTAAAATACCAATATTTTTGAACACCTCCGCAAAAATTGATTCAGTTTTTTATATGTAATTTTTTTATTTTCCATGTCATTTGTGGATTTAATTTGATTTCATTCAATGTATGGTTATTGATGTTATTTCGATTTTGGTTCGGTCAATTAGTGTTGTTTAGTTGTACAGGTTTTCTCATAAGAATAACGTGTCAAATAAAGGTGGATTTATGAACTAAGCTATGTGTTAGGGACACGAGGGTTGCCTAACAAATTTTCTCTGGTATTATTTTTTAGATGAGTATTTTCTCGTCGGTTGCGATACCTTAATCCCTTTAGGACGTCAAAAGATAACTAAAAATAAAATAAAAAATCCAGGTCCGTATTTAAAAGAAAAAATAACTTGATGATGGCCGCTCCAAGACGAAACGTCGGATTTTTAATTTGATATCGCCATATTGTAGAGGAGAAAAAGTGGCGGTCATTTTTCAGTTTGCCGACTATTCAATTACAGACTTAAAATAACTACTTACTGATTCTCAAGAACATCCAAAATACGATTTATTTATTCATATGCTGCGCAAATGTTTATAAACATTAAAAACCAATTATTTCTTTTTGACATTTTTATCAATTCTTACGAGACGTTATTTAACCTCCGCTCCAACGGTTGCCCTGACATCTGACAGTTCTGACGTTCTGACTGCTCGTTTTCTCAACAGCGTTGTCAACACTTCGTCAGTGAAGCGCGCCATAGCAGCAATCAAAATGTGCTAATTTGCACCTTGAAGGACGGTCTTTTGACGACGTCATAATATTACAAATTTATTTAACTTTGGAAATGCCGGTACAGGTTTCGAAGGCGTTTTTGAGACTTGAAACGCAAACTTAGTGCTTTCCGAACCCAGGCGGCAGGCAAATAAAGAAACGGATGTCATTTCTAGACCATTTTTCATACTCTATTCAAGGTGTTATCGCGTTATCGGATGAATTTGCCTCATGAATTCAAACAAGTTCAACGGCTGCTCCTGCCCGAGTAAAAAGGTACGCTCCTACCCGGCGTGGCCGCGGTGGATGTTCTCTTAAATATCGTTCAAAAAGTAACGCTCCTGCCCATATGGCTGCTCCTGCCCGAGTAAAAATGTACGCTCCTGCCCAGCGTAGCCGGTGGTTGTTTTCTCAAACATCGTTTAAAAAGTAACGCTCCTGCCCATATGACTGCTCCTACCCGAGTAAAAAGTCACGCTCCTGCCCAGCGTAGCCGGTGGATGTTCTCTTGAATATCGTTTAAAAAGTAACGCTCCTGCCCATATGGCTTCTCCTGCCCGAGTAGAAAGGTACGCTCCTGCCCAGCGTAGCCGGTGGATGTTCTCTTAAAATATCGTTTAAAAAGAAACGCTTCTGCCCATATAGCTGCTCCTGCCCGAGTAAAAAGGTACGCTCCTCCCCAGCGTAGCCGGTGGATGTTCTCTTAAATATCGTTTAAAAAGTAACGCTCCTGCCCATATGGCTGCTCCTGCCGAGTGAAAAGGTACGCTCGTGCCCAGCGTAGTCGGTGGATGTTCTCTTAAATATCGTTTAAAAAGTAACGCTCCTACCCGAGTAAAAAGGTACGCTCCTGCCCAGCGTAGCCGTTGGATGTTCTCTTAAATATCGTTTAAAAATTAACACTCCTGCCCATATGGCTGCTCCTGCCCGAGTAAAAAGGTACGCTCGTGCCCAGCGTAGCCGGTAGATGTTCTCTTAAATATCGTTTTAAAAGTAACGCTCCTGCCCATATGGCTGCTCCTGCCCGAGTAAAAAGGTACGCTCCTGCCCAGCGTAGCCGGTGGATGTTCTCTTAAATATCGTTCAAAAAGTAACGCTTCTGCCCATATGGCTGCTCTTGCCCGAGTAAAAAGGTACGCTCTTGATAGGAAAATTTGAAAAACATAAAAAAATAGCAGAAAACCCTATAAGCAATTATTGTTACCCAAAAAAGACAGTGAAACGTGAGTTTGGGTTAGTTTGGGTTAGTAGTTCACTATAAATTAATCAAAAGTTGGCGTTTTTCTCATGATTTTTGCGCTTTTCTTTACCCACCCAGCACCCCTATTCGCTCCCTTTCCCGTAAGATTGTCACATAACCACATTATTGCGCAACATTTCAATGGTGATGTTTGCATCTTCTAGAAGGGTCTAAATAAAGGTAAAACAAACAAAAAATAAAAATTGCAATAGTCGGTAAACTGAAAAATCACCAAAGTGGCGATGAGAAAGTGTAATTCGTTTTAAAATATCTTGGGTACAAATAGGATTGTTTTTTTAATCTAAATATACAGGGTGTCTCTGAAATGACTGTACAACACTCAACTACAAATTTCCTAACCAAAAACAAGGCGATCCAAGCAGACTTACCTTTATCCAAAATTGCTCTGTTAAGTCTCCAGATGGCGTCAAAGATTCAACAAAATTTTGGTTCTTCCTACATCTTTCAAAAACGTGCAAATAGATCTTGATAATTTTTGGTACCTAGTTTTCGACCATGAAATCACGTTTTTTGTTTCTATAGCGAACGGTCGTAATTGACTGGAATTGTTATAAAGATGACGTCACATGTTGTTATTTCTTTTGTTTTTTTTTTGGAATTGACTTTGTGATAATTCAGATGCTTTTATCTAATAGTTCAATTTAATGGAAAGTTTTTCTCTATCTTGAGAAATTTGGCTGGGATAAGTGGTTGTGCCACAATAAAAATATTTTCAATTAGGTACACAGATATTTTATTATTGATTTATTTTTTTCTTATCCCGGAAAATTTTTTCAACAGAGGAAAAAACTTTCTCACACACCGGGTCATTAGATGAAAACATCTGAATTATTAGAAAGTCAAATCCATGAGAAATCAAAAGATATAGCTGCATATGACGTTACTGATTTTTTATGAAATTGACTTTCTGATAATTCAGATGTTTTCATCTAATAACCCAGTGTGTGAGAAAGTTTTTTCCTATCTTGAAAAAATTTCCTGGGATAAGAAAAAAATAAATCAATAATAAAATATCTGTGTACCTAATTGAAAATATTTTTATTGTGGCACAACCACTTATCCCAGCCAAATTTCTCAAGATAGAGAAAAACTTTCCATTACATTGAACAGGTCAGTGTGTAAGAAAGTTTTTTCGTTTCTTGAAAAAATATGCTTGGATAAGTAGCTATGCAATAATAAAATATCTGTGCAGCTGATTGAAAAGATTTTTTTTTCTGGCACAACCACTTATCTTGGCAAAATTTTTCAAGAGAGAAAAACTCCCGAATACATAAAACTTTTAGATAAAAACATCTGAATCATCAAAAAGTCAATGCCAAAAAAAAACAAAACAAATAACTACATATGACGTCTCCTTTATAACACTTCCGGTTAATTACAACCGGTCACTATAGAAACAAATAACGTAATTTTATGGTTCAAGACTAGGTAACAAAAATAATCAAAATTCATTTGCACGTTCTTGAAAAATGAAGAAAAAAACAATTTTTTTTTTAATCTTTGATGCCCTCCGTGGACTTAACGAAGCAATTTTGGATATAAGTAAGAAAGGATTTTTGAAAATTCAATTCCCAAGGGTGTAAGGCCCGTATTCTCCGTTCGTACTTAAGATCGTTCAAGACTTGACGGCGTTCAAATACAAGATTTCGTATGCACTGGCGAAATTAGACAAGTTCAAGTCAGTTAAACGCCTTCAAAGATAACGCTCGGTTTGGAGCGTTTAAGAATTTAAACGGCTTCAATAGTGGCGGAAGATGCGTGCGCCTTGAAAAAAATTATCCTGAATCATGACATATATAGACTAATACCACCGAACATATTATTTATTATACAGGATGTCTCTAAAAGGTCATTACAAAATCCTACCACATGTTGTTGAGGTCAAAATAAGCCGATTTAACGCCACTCACCTCAGACCGAAATATCACCGTTTCCGAGATAAGGGGGATAAAGTTTGAAATTAACAATTGAATTTTGTCATTATTTTGGATACTTTTTCACATATTGCTTTGAAAATTGGCATACGGAGGTTTGGTGGTATGAGAAATTCGATTATGATCTCCGTTTTACTGTGGCCGCTAGAGGGGCCCTACACTTCACAATTTGTGGTTTAAAATGTCCATAATTATTTTCTCAGTTATTTTTTTCAATCTTTCATTGAATAAAAATAGTCTCCAGACGATTTCAAGTAGATAAGGTACTTTCGTCAATGTTCGCTTAAGTTAGCCGTTTTCGAGATATTTCCATTTAAAGAGTTCCATGCCACACCGGAAAATTCCTTCTTTACGCGAACTTTTTAGAAAGTTATTTTTTCAAAATTAACTCATATTCCTGAGGTCAAAATAAGCCGATTTAAAGCAACTTGCCTTTGTCCAAAATTGCTCCATTTTCGAGATGCAGGGTGGTAAAGTTGTTAGTCGGAAACGGAGCAATTTAAAAAAAAATGTAAGTTGCTTTAAATCGGCTTATTTTGACTTCAGGAATATGTGATGATTTTGTAAAGCACTTTTTGAAACGCTCGTGTGAAGAAGGAAAATATTAGGAATTCTCGGGTCTGGCATGGAACTCTTTAAATGGAAATATTTCGAAAACGGCTTACTTGAGCGAACTTTGACAGGAGTACCTTATTTACTTGAAACCGTCTGGAAAATCTTTTTATTCAATGAAAGATTGAAAAAAATAACTGAGAAAATAGTTATGGACATTTTAAACCACAAAATGTAAAGTGTAGGGCGCCCTCTAGCAGCCACAGTAAAACGAACTACATAATCGATTTTCACACATAACAAAACACTTGCATACCAATTTTCAAAGCGATATGTCAAGAACTGTCCAAAATAATGACAAAATTCAATTGTTAATTTTAAACTTGATCACCCCGTATCTCGGAAAGGGTGACATTTCGGTCCGATGTGAGTTGCGTTAAATCGGCTTATTTTGACCTCAGCAACATGTGGTAGGATTTTGTAAAGACCTTTTAGAGACACCCTGTATAATGGATATTTGGTGCTGATACCTAATTGTTTTTCTTATCATCTCACTGGAGTGTGTTTATTTTATTTTTGACTAAGGAGTTTGAAGACGAATTACTTCTTGAAGCCGATATTTTCGACATAATGATTGTTTTTGCATGGATTTACATAAAAATAAAAAATACTATAAACGGGCCATTTTGATAATTCAATAAACGTTATGTAATTTTTCCGGAGATTTCGCTTTTTTCGTGTTATCTACAAAGTCATCAATGTCATAGCAGATGTTTGTTCAAGATACATCACAATACCATTTGCAATAATTGATAAAATAATCTAAGTACAAAATGGTTTTATTGAAATAATATCACGTTTCCCGATAGTTTTGGGATGTCCGTAAAATTTTACCACCCGTAATTTTATTTTAATTCATTCAGGACAAGAAAAATCAAGCCAAAATCGCGTATCATGAAAGAATTGATAATTCTATGCGTAAACACATACGGAAATGGACGCAGACACAAAAATTTAACTTGTAAAAAACTATAGGTTTGAACTTTATATGGCGGAAATAAATCAATATAATAATAAGAAAATAATCTTGAACCACATGAATGCCTTTGAGATTTTATGTGGATCACGTTCACTTCTGCATTATCAAATATGGATATTTTGAATCATCCTAAATGAAAATCTCATTTCTGGTGATTTTTCTTTTCGTTCCTTTCTGCATCAAGATTAAGGCCCGTATTCTCCGTCCGGCATTAAACTCGTTTAAGATTTGACGGCGTTTAAATACAAGATTTCGTATGCACCGGCAAAATTAGACAAGTTCAAGTCAGTGAAACGCCCGGTTTGGAGCGTTTAAGAATTTTATTCGGCTTCTATTGTGGTGGAAAATGCGTGCGTTGCGTCTTGAAAAAATATATCATGACATAATATCAACTAATACCGCCGAACATATTATTTATTACGTAATGCATATTCGGTGCTGATTTCTAATTGTTTTTCTTATCATCTCACTGTGAGTGTGTTCATTTTATTTTTCACTTTGAGGTGTTTGAAGACGAATTATCACTTCTTGAAGCCGATATTTTAGACATAATAATAGTTCTTGCTTTGATTTACATGAAAATAAAAAATACTATAAGCGGGCGGACCATTTTATATTCAATAAACGTTATGTAATATTTCCGAACATTTCGTTTTTTTTCGTGTTATCTACAAACTCAGCAATCAGCAAAGCAAAGATAGCAGATGTGTGTTCAAGATAAATCAAAATGCCATTTGCAATAATTGATGAATTGATTAAAGTACAAAATGGTTTTAATCAAATAAAATCACGTTTCCCGAGAGTTTTGGGATGTCCGTGAATATGATAATTCACCACGTGATTTCATCTTAATTCTTCATGAGCTTCCTGTCCTTTTCCCGTATTATCATCTTATCAATTAAAGCACTGAAATTATTGGTTCTAAAGGAGGTGCTGATGGGACAATAAAAATCAAGCCAAAATCAAGTATCAGAAAAGAAAAATTAATAATTTTATGCGTTAACACATACGGAAATGGACGCAGGCACAAAAATTAACTTGGAAAAAACCTTAGGTTTGAACTTTATATTTATACAGGGTGTCCGGGAAAATGTGGGAGATCTCTCGGATTCAGATAGAACTTTAAAAAATAAGATGACAAGTTCCCATAAATTTTTTTCCTAGCGGCCCTCCCTACGGAGATACGGCCCCCTAAAGGACCCCACTGGAAATCGGTTTTTCTTGAATAACTTTTAAACGACTCAATATAATTCAATGAAAATTTAATATGATAAACAGTAGTAAGGACCTTTCAAAATACTTCCCTTAAAACATAATTAGCTTGTTTAGTTTACCAGGGACGGACTAGATTGTACATTTTAACGCTCAAATTTTTAACACCCTGTATGATAAGGAGTTAAAAAAAAAATTTGGATACCTTGAACATTGAGCTAAAGAAAAGGTACTCTTGTTCATTGTCGATAAAATAAACCATTTTCGAGAAAAAACAATTTTTATTAAACAAAACCTCGAAAAAAGCCATGACGAAGTGGTGCTCTTGACGAAATTGTAAACCTAACGCTAGGAAAAAAATTTATGGGAACTTGTCATCTTATTTTTTAATATTCTATCAGAATCCGAGAGATCTCCCACATTTTCCCGGACACCCTGTTCACAATGGCCCATTAGAATATCTCGGGGGGGCAATTGGGATTCTGAAATTTTGTATGGTGAGATTTTCTATGATGCTCTCTTCAAATGAAATACCAACGACGTTGCGCGACACCCGGTTATAGTGATAATAATAATCTTTATTGTCTAACATTTTTCCATCAAGGGGATTCATCCGGTCTGAAATTTTACTCGATGCAAGCATTTTTACTGGAATGTGCCATTTTTTTACTTCATCACCTTTTGGAACAATTCAAGTTTTGTGAGGTATGTAAGATATCAAACTAGGTAACCCAATGTCTATTTTTTAAAAAAACGCTAACAAAAACGCTATCTCATGGTCAAAAAATACGAAAAATCTACATATTCCGCCCTCTTGTGAGAGACGTATTATCCGTTAAATCAAAAAAATGGATAGTGTATTAACTAAATTGAACCTTTCTAAGATCATTTCTGACAATCTCCGTTTAATATAATTAAACAGAATTCAGTAATACCTTCCACAAAATCTCATATAATTCACAATAAATTGCCACCGTCTTCGAACAAAATCTATACGCATTTCTTTTGAGGCGTAATGTTCACTTAGTTTGGTTGATGATTACCTACTGTCTGTTTTCATCAGACGTGATGAAAAATTATTTTGCTAGCAGTGCTGTTTGGAGCGGATGCACTGAAAATTGATACTACTACACCATGTTTTTACAGTTCCTAAAATATATTGAGTATGAACAGGGAAAAAAATCTTTTATTTATAAATACAAGTTACAATGGAGATTTCGCTTTAACATTTGAATTAAAAAGTGCCAACTGATTACTTGATAAACATCGATGTCGCCACAGGTGGTATTGTGAAGGCTCATTGCGTTATACAAGGGGGTCTTTGAAAAAAAATTTGTTGTATGGTTTGGTAAATGGAGAGTTCGTAGGTTACTGATGGTTCTAGAGGGGACGTTAATTTGTATTTGTGTCAGTAATTCAGCGCAGTCAACATGGGATTGGAAGATTTTTATAAGGAAACTGACGGTCAAATATTGTCTGCTCAAATTAAGAAAAGGAAGATGAAATCTCTCCAAAAGTACTGATTGGTCCGTATCTCTAGGATTCCATATTGAGGCGCAGTATTCAAGTTTTGATCTCACGTAGCTGAAGTTAAGAATTTTGAGTGCTTGGATGTTGCTAAATTCTTTAGCATTTCGAAAAATGGATACTTAAGTTTTTATTTCCTCTGAACAGACCCTCTCAATATGGATGTCAAAAGAAAGTTTCATATCAAATGTGACGCCAAGATCTTTATATGTAGTACACCTATTGGAATATACCGGAAGTAGGTGTCGACTCGCTTCTTTCAAATGGAACATCCTATAAATAATTTCATTGGATTCTACGTAAAATTCTAGGCAGATTTTATGTTTTAGGTCCTATAGCTAAGTACAAGCATTTTTGAAATATCTTTGTCTTTATGTCAAAGATGACTTTTGTAGGCTCCTATTTAAATGTAATTTTTTTGTATAAGAAAGCCTGCATTATTTAATTTTTATTGCATTTCTTGTGGGAAGGGACCTACTTTTAAAGATTCTTCACAACA
Source organism: Orchestes rusci (assembly GCA_958502075.1). Taxonomy (NCBI): domain Eukaryota; kingdom Metazoa; phylum Arthropoda; class Insecta; order Coleoptera; family Curculionidae; genus Orchestes; species Orchestes rusci. The sequence goes on along the minus strand of OY293303.1, from coordinate 53,713,722 downwards.
ATCTGAAAACTATTTGACAGGGTGATTCATTTTCAGCGACAGGGTACCAGTTCTCGTAAACTATTCATCATAGAGACTCAGTAAAAAAAATCTGTAGAGTAATGTACCCAAGAGAAAATGCTTGAAATATATTTCAAGCTTCTAGGATCGCCGCAAGGGGGCGTAACGGTACTGTGAAAACAGAAAATCAACACATCTTTGAAATTTTCTCCTTTAAACTAACTTAAGAATATGAAAACAGATTTTAGACGATATTCTCTACAAATTGCCCCCCGAAACTTTTCTCTAAGTTGTCAAACTTGATGTCACTAAATTGCCTATAGCATCGAAATTCCTTATTCGATTCGGCTGTTCTTTAGCTCGTTTCAAAGAAAAAAATCTGCCTTTTCTGGTGCATGTACTCGAGGTCGATTTTATCTGCTTTAGCCGACCACACAACATGAATTGTAAAAGTCAAACCTGTATTTGCGGCTTTTTCGAAATTTTCAAATGCAAACTCACTATATAGATGCTTCCATCGTAGAATTTCCTATAACTTTCATACAGATCATTTTTCTATATCTTAAGAAATAGAAGAGAGTTACGTAAACTTCATCAGGAATCACGGGAAGAATACTTTTGAAACAGCCCCTATAAATTTGAATGAGTCAAAAATATACACATCAGATTTGTTTTGATTCGCGTTTAACATTTTCTTCAGTTGATGTTGAAAACGAAAGCCTATAAGTGAGAATGCCAACTATTTTTCGTTTTATTTTCTACGAGCAGCCGAGAAGTAGAATACAGTGCACCACTTGCCAAAAATAATACGGTTGACCAGTTAACAACTTATTCCAAAAATATTGAAAAAACAGCTAAAATTAATTGAAACAAAAAATCAAAAAAACTAGTGCCAATGCAAATCCCGACCGTTGTCAAGGCACTCCTATCTTTTTGACACATTCAAATTTACAGGGGCTGTTTCAAAAGTATTCCTTGACGGATTGCTGATGCATACTCCGTGACTCTTCTATTTCAAAAGATATAGAAATAGTTATTTTCCTAACAAGTTCGCAAAGTGATGCTTTCCCGCACGCAAAAGCAGTTAGACGAACGACGCGAAGCGGAGTTCGGATATGCTTTAAGAGCGGGAAAGACACTTTGCGAACTTGTTAGGAACAATATTTTTTCTACGAGCGTTCACAGATTAGACACGAAAAACTTTAGATTATATATTGTTTGAACGCACTTAAAAACATAGAACTTGAGAATAATGATTATTTATGCTTAACAATATATTTAAATTGAAAGAACAGTTTGTGGCGGCAGCTGGAAATTGGATAATATGGGTATAATCAAAATCATAATTGATTTATTTTATATTTGAAATGCAAGGGCATGTCCGATCACTGTTCATAAAATTTCCTCTTTTGTCGCCTTATTCCCTGCTATTGGCAACACTGTTTTGATTTGACATGACACTCTAGACAGCTGGGTCAGTGTCAGTCAGTCTTCGTTTAATCGTTTATACTTTTATAAATTTGATTGTCCGTTTGTTTGTATACATGATCAGGTTTTTTTATGCCAGTATTCAGCTCAAATCGTTCGAAGATTTCCGATAAACACAGTAGTTTGCTCCAAAATCAAGCAAGAATAACTCACAAATGCCGATTGAAAGTCGTCATTATCAATGTTTGTTTACGTTACTGGCGAATGCGTTTGTAACGCAAAAAAGGAATTGTGTGTTTCATTTTGATTTTGACCGAAAAGGGAAAAGTAACAAGAACATTATTTTGTGCATTAGAAAGTGCATTATCTACAGTTTGGTTGGTATGGAAACGAAGTTTGAAACAACAAATTGGTAGGTAGTTATTTGAGTTGACATTTGAGTGCGGGAAAAATTTTTCCCGCACTAGTGCGGGAAAAGGCTACTTTGCACACGCAAATGAGTGTGCGAAGTGGTTACTTTGCGCACGCTCGTAGAAAAAATAATTTTTTTCAAATGGAAACCCCGAATTCATTTTATCTTATTCAGCATTGAAAATGAAGGTGTTTGTATAAGATGGTCCAATTCAAAAATTATTAATTTTATTAATTTTTGGAATGAACAATCTCTTACAAAGTCACATTCAATTTCGATGCTTTATAAGATAAAATGATGAAAAAATGATTTTTGGCAGTTTTCTTAATTTAAATATTGACCATATTTTTGGCCACTCTGTAATGATAGTTTTCAAAATATTGTGAAAAATCTTTCAAAGTAGGTCCCTTTCAACAAGAGATCCAAATTGAATAATGAAGGCTTTCTTTTACGAAAAATTCACATTTGAATAGGAGCCTACAAACGTCATTTTTGACATAAAAACTAAAATATTTCAAAAACGCTTATACTTAGGTATTGAACATCATACATGAAATCGGCCTTGAATTTTACGTAGAATTCAAAAATGTAATAATATGAAGGGTGTTCCATTTGGAACAAGCGAGTTGACACCCACTTTCGGTATATCCGGAAGTCGCGCAACGTCGCTAGTATTTCATTTGAAGAGAGCACATTTTCAGAATCCTAATCGCTTTATTTCCCGAGATATTTTAAAGAAAACTTACCTTGGCGAACCCTGTATAGTCTTTGTGTTTTGCGTCTCGGTTACTATCATTAATGAATTGGATTGGTCAACGAAGCAAGAATACTGCTACAAATGTGAGTAGCCTAGTTTACACCGATAACTCGTTTAGTTCGGTCCGATAGGACCAAGTGGGTGGGGATATTACTTTTGGACCAATGCTTGCTTCTCGCCTTTTTGAACTGGAATTAAGGTTGTCTGGTTCTGTGAATATCTGGTTCCTTGGTTTCTTGGTTTTTAGTTCTTTGGTTTCTAGGTTTCTTTGTTCTTTGGTTCTTTGGTACTTTGGTACATTGAAGGAGTTTGAAATTGATAACTAAACTATTATTAATGAACTGAATTGGTCAAGTAAGCAAGAATACTGCTACAAATGTGAGTATTTGTTTTTCCTTTTTGAACTTGGATTTGGTTCCTTGGTTTCTAGGTTGCTTGATTCTTTGGTTCCTTGGTTTCTAGGTTCCTTGATTCTTTTATTTCTTGGTTCTTTGGTTCCTAGATCCCTTGGTTCTTTGGTTCCTTGGACTCTTAGTTCCTTGGTTTCTGAGTTTTTTGGTTTCTTGTTTCCTTAATTCCTTGGATCTTTGGTTCCTTGGTCCTTTGGTTCTTTGATTCTTTGGTTCTTTGGTTCTTGGGTTCTTTGCTCCTTTGCCTCTTTGCTTCTTTGGTTCTTTGGTTCTTTGGATTTTTGGTTCTCTGGTTTTTTGATTCTTTGGTTCTCTGGTTCCCTGGTTCTCTGATTCTCTGGTTCTCTGGTTCTTTGGTTCTATGGTTTCTCAGTTCCTTGGTTCGTGGGTTATGTGATTCTTTATTCCTGATTTCTTCGTTCCTTGGTTTTTTGGTTCTTTAATTTTTTGGTTCCTTGATTTCTAGGTTTCTTGGTCCTCTGGTACTATAAATATTTGATTCTTTGATTCTTTGGTTCCTTGGTTTTTCTTATGACGTTTGTCAGTCGCGTGAAGTTAGCCAGTGACTTGTTCAAATAGGGCAATCCAAATCAGCAGATATTTTGACAACTGTTGGCTGTGGGCAATCAATAAATTTTGAACTGAGACCACCTATTTCACAGAAAATCCTTTCGCGAAAATTTGGTGAGACACGTCAATTTAGATATCGAGGGTGACAACCCCCTCACTCCCAGGGTAACTACCTCCCCCTGAAATTTCGAATAGCAGCCTCCACTTATTCTCAATAAGCTACATCACTTTTTTTTCAAAAATAAAGTACATAACCTCACAATTGTTCTGTTTGTGAAATTGAGAATTCCAATAAAAAAAAAGGAATCAATCTACAGATACATGAGGAACTCAAAAATGACAAAAGAAATAGGAGTTTTCATTCAAAATCTTAAGATAGGCGCCCTGGAGATTAGGGGGTTGAAAGTAATATGACACCTAACACCTCAAAAGTTGTCCCCCTTGATTTCGGCATTGATATCTTTCACAAAATCTCCATAGCGTCATCAGTTTGAGAAATTATAATTATTGCTGTCCGTTTGGAAACAATTTGAGGTTATGTAGAACAAATTGAAAAAAAGTGATGCAAGTTATCAAGAATAGCATAAATATTTCAAAAATCGCGGAATAAGTGGAGGCTGCTTTTTGAAATTTCAGGGGTAGTTACCCTGGGAGTGAGGGGGTTGAATCCAAAAAATTGAAAGATACCTCAAAAGTTGTCCCCCTCGATATCTAAATTGACGTGTCTCTCCAAATCTTCATGCTAACATTGGTTTGGACACAATCAAATGCTGACCCTTTTTAAATTGTCACCCTGTATGTTTATCGTTAGCTCCGGTTGATCAGTGGATCAATCATTATTTGTGGTTTGAGAAATTAAAAGCTCTGTTAAAAGCTTGATCGAATCTATTTCGAAAAGTTTTATTGATGCCTGGGAGAAGTTGTGCTTTTCGCGGGTGTCGTACGAAAGGAGGGGAAGGAATCAACTTCTTTGGTTTTCCCAAAGATCCCGAACGGTGAGTTGTACATTTTTATCATCATTTTGATTCTTTATTTGTGCTGATGTTGAGCATTTCTGTTTGCGAAAACAGTCATGAATAATTTTGATCTATGAGAATGTTTTTTTAATTAGTGGAATGGAACAGATATGAGGTGAAAATGAGTATATTCTGTTAGTCTGAATACCTGCTAGGATATAATTATTCATATCGGAGTTATTTCAGGAGTGTATTATACCACCATAAACCATATGTTTTTTCACATTGTTTTCGCGTGTATAATACACTCCTGGAATTTGGTCCGTCCGTCCCGTCTCACCCTGTATACAGGATGTCAATTAAGTACTTGTAAAAACTTTAAAAAGTGGCTCTTTGACTAATTATTTTAAGAATATATGTTCATATGAATATGGGTTCACAACGGCTTGGTTTCTGAGATACAAGGCGTCCAAAAAAACTTTTTATTTGGTTTTGACCTTATATTTTTGTTAAGTAATATGGCAATTGGGCAAAATTCGGGATACTGGGAATTTTGATGACGGGAAACTTGAATATAAGCTTGGTTTTGAAAAATAAAAAATAAAATAAAATAAAACAAGTTGTTGTGGATCCATGTTCATATGAAATTTTTGCTAGACTTTTTGTCTTAAAATTAGTCAAAGATTCACCCCTTGATGTTTTTACAAGTACTTAATTTACACTCTGTATATAGTACAGAATTAAATCTTGCCAGCTTGTCCAAAACACATTTCAATAAAACCATTCCGAAAATCATAAATCACATTAGAATGACAATAATATGTAGGCAAACTGAATAAGTCTGATAGTATGATTATTCAGATCGGATTTTTTTAGCTATTGGTGATGACCAACATTATTGACCAAGGCTCTCAAGTGAAACCTGTAGCAGCGCTTACCCTGCCCAACTATAAATTACAGAGAGAATTATAGAAAGCATTCCAACACAGAATGCGTTTACCTATGTTTGTGGCTATATTTTAAAGCGAGCACTGGGTATCCACAATAATTGTTATAATTGTCAACTCTTAGGCAGACAATGCCAAGAGTTAGACATTAGCCTAGTTTACACCGACAACTTGGTCCGCGGACCAAGTGCTAAATTGGAACTATATCAGAACCAAATATTTGGTTCGAATGGTGTAAACAGTTGTGGACCAAGCTGGTCCGCTCCACATAACATCTACAATATAATGGAAACTGCAATGATAAAGGTTGTTGGAGAGTTTTGACGTTATCAAGTGGCGCCCTACAATGGTGGTTTGGATAACCACATAAACCACATGACAGAATATGGTAAAACAGAAATCTACATCAGCATACAGCGCCATCTGCAGGTTTCTGTCGCAGCTATATTTCTGCGGCAATTTCGAATGCTTATAATTTTTTTGAGCTTTTGTTCCTGGTTTTAAAATCTGGTGTTTATTTATCCCAAATTTCGAAATAGATACGTTTTCAAACAAAACGTTCTAAACACTATTTTAATGATGAATGGTTTGGAGAACGTTGTTTTTATGGCGTTTTTGCTTTTTTTGACTATTACATGGTGATAATACCCACAAGAGTGGAAGTATCTGGAATATTCATTTTTAATCCACTATGGTTCTTCTTATTCACTCAATGTTAAAATAGTAACCTATTGCTGCCGACTGTTTCATTCGTTTTGAAATAATAAAACAAACATTTTGAGATCAATTATTAGAATGTCGAACTATATTAAATATTTCCTCTGTACGATGCGTTCGAAGTGTTCCATTTTAAATATACATGGTTTTTATCTTCTTGAGTTATTATTTCAGACAACTGGGTTTCATAAAAATAAATTATATTTTTGTTTTTTTCATCTACATTCAAACGAATTAGTGGGCGGAGCGGCAAAGATGAAATTCCAACATCGATTAAATAAGAATCATCTTAGTAATCATCACAAAATAACTTTTCAACAACTACAAATAATTCTAGAATTATATGATAGAGTTGAAAAAAATATCGATTGAAGTATTTTTTTCTGGATATCACGCACCAAATAAGATCTATAGATTTGTTCATAAGTCCTATTCTGCAGTAATGGATTCCGCACTTCACAAATCCACTTTGCGAAAAGTTCCGCATTATCCTTAGGTCCCTTTCTTGCTAAATCATGACAATTAGGAATAACACAAAAGCTGTTATAACGACGCTTCTTATTACACCCCGTTTTCAAAAAGTTTACTTCAACAAAGATGAAATTTGATAAGCTTATAACAAGAACTTTTGACAATGACAACAAACTCTCCTTAACAACCGATCAACCAATCAGGGACAAGACAGCAAACAAATTCTAGCGCCGCGGTGGATGTTTGGCGAAATACACATTTTCATGTATTATTGGTTGCTGGGTAAAAACATGTCACAAGTTGCCTCAATCAAAATTATGAGGTTATGTTGTCTGTTGATGTGTTGTGATTTTGTTGGTCCTATTTATAAGGCAATCTGAGCGTACTTACGTATGTTTTTTTTTTTGGTTACGAATTGTGTTGATAAATAATAGTTTCGACTTGTTTTGACATTTGACGAATTGCGCGCGTACTCATTTAGTTCACGCGTTGCAAGACGGTGTAAACGGGCGAGGGTCCTACCGTACTATCCCCACCCACTTGGTCCTATCGGACCGAACTAAACGAGTTATCGATGTAAACTAGGCTATTAACACTTTATTGTCCAGCTTTGAAGGATTTGACAACGGGAAGGGAACTTTCGGTGAACTACAATCTCCGCCAGAAGATTTTATAAATTATATACAGTGTGTCCAGAATAAAATGATGTACATGGGACTATACGAGGATATTGGAAACGGTAAAAGATACGACGTTGCTTAAATGGAAGAAAAGTTGCGTATTTGTATGCTCAAAAATATTCTACCTTTGTTTCATTTTGAATCGATTTCGTTATGTTCATACAGGGTGAAAAAAGAAAAGGTTCATTTTGAAAAAAACACAATATTTTGCTTGTTATAAAACCCAACACTTTCAAATTTCCAGGATATAGGTAAGAGGATACGACGATTCTAAAACGGCGTCAAAAAAATTCTAGACCTACTATGTTGCGTCCAGACAAAGTCAAGTCTGTTTTTTTTATGGAAGTCATATTTTTGGAAATTATTTTCAATACGGACCATGAAAATGGAGAAGTTCAATATGGCCTCCATAAGAAAAACCAAAGTTGGCCTCGGCCGGACGCAACATCGTGGGCCTACAACATTTTTTGATGCCGTTTTTAGAATCGTCATTTCCTCTTACCCATATCCTGTAAATTTGAAAATATTGGCTTTTATAATAAGCAAAATTTTGTAGTTTTTCGAATATGGACATTTTCTTTTTCACCCTGTATCTACATCACGGTATCGATTCAAAATAAAACAAAAGTAGATTATTTTTGGGCATACAAATACGCAACTTTTCTTCCATTCAAGCGACGCCGTATCTCTTACCGTTTCCAATATTCCCATGTACATCATTTTATTCTAGACACACTGTATATCAATTGGAGAACATTTTATCAGTGATTTTGAACAAATTTGTAGTGATTATTTTCAGATTTCACATAATTTATTTAATCTGATGAGCCCTGTGCGATTCAATTATCCATGTTTCTGGTTCCCAAAGATTTTGTGTTGAAACTATTCAACAGAATGGGAATTTTTCATACTATCAAGTATTCCAATAGAGAGCTCAAAGACGATAAAAAAATATTGGAAAATTAAATATCTTATCGCATATTTGATATTACTTATACAGGGTGTTTCCTAAAGATTGGTAAAAAATTCGTTGTGTGATTCCTGGGGTATTTTCATGAAAAAAAGTTCCTATAAACATTTGCCGAAAAATGCTTCCTAAGGGAGCTACGCCCCTTTAAATAGGGCACCCCGAAGACGGTTTATCCTCAATATTTCCGAAACCTTACATACAAAAATCATGAAATTTGGTACATCATACAAACTTTTAATGCTGAATGAGAATTTGAGCTCAGAATTTCAAAATTTTAATCAGGGGCGTACCATACTGGCGTACCATACCATTTAAAAAATTGGATTCTTTTAACCTTTAACCCCGCCAGTATGGTACGCCCCTGATTAAAATTTTGAAATTCTGAGCTCAAATTCTCATTCAGCATTAAAAGTTTGTATGATGTACCAAATTTCATGATTTTTGTATGTAAGGTTTCGGAAATATTGAGGAAAAACCGTCTTCGGGGTGCCCTATTTAAAGGGGCGTAGCTCCCTTAGGAAGCATTTTTCGGCAAATGTTTATAGGAACTTTTTTTCATGAAAATACCCCAGGAATCACACAACGAATTTTTTACCAATCTTTAGGAAACACCCTGTATATAGATTTATTAGAAAATATTTTCATGTTCATTTGGTGTACCGGGTTTTTCCTTATAATTTGACAATCCTTTAGAAACTCTACATAGATACAAAAAAATTGTTCGAATGAAAGTTTCATGATTATTCCTGAATATTTCATAATAATTGAAAATTTGGAAGGTCTCTTTTTTTTGAATGGAATGCCATATTTTATCACATATTCAAGATCTTCTCATTTTCCTCTTTTCAAAAATATATAGTCTGCCTATGTTTGGACTTGCCGTTTTTGAGTTATTGCACTTTCAATAACTTGCAAAGTGCGGAATAATAAGATATTTTATCGCAACTGCCATGGATCACCAAGGGAAATAACAATGGTTACTCATATCAAGTGTAAAGAATATAGGGTTGATGAGGTGAGGGTAGTAATGATAGGCTGGTTGTTTCAGTAAGACTGTATTTTACAAAGCAAATAGAGGTACGTCGAAGTCTACGATGTTTTGCCTAGTATATAATTAATCTAGGTTACGTGTTTATACCAATAATTAGTAATGTGCTGATGATGCACTACATCTTCCCCCTTTTTTTTTTCTTAATGGAATTCATCTCAATGGATTTCATTCAATCAAGTGAGCGTGGCCAAGCTCCAAGAAAATATAATACATCTAACAAAACCAAATAAGTCCTAAAACAATATGATTCAGATCTTATAATTTTCTGATATAACTCTACTTTCAAAATTTAAAAAAAAAAAAAAAAAACAGAGGTTAGGATAAAAGAATAAACAGATACACCGTAAAATATGATAAACACAATACAATATGCACTAATACCTTTATTAAATTAAAACTGAACGAACCCGAAAACACTATACTTCCTTTCCAGTAATATTCTGTTCATAATACATTCTTAACATAAATCTTAAATTGAAATAGTATACTATGGAGTAGGATAGAGCAAACGCAATATGAAATATATTAAATCTGTTATAGCTATATAATTCTTGACAAAATACCATATTTTTACAGTCCCCTTTCTGCGCTTGCACTCTGTTCTTATGAACCGTTAACTCTTTCCCTTTTTCACTTTTCACTGTACAATTAACACCATTAATTCTAACTACAGTAAAATGACCTTTAAACCAAGGATCAAATTTCGATCTATTCTCGTTATTAATCATCACCTGATCCCCTTGTTTAATATTGAAATTTTGAGAAGTTTTGTCGTACTCAAGTTTACGGTTTTGTTTAGCTTTGACTATAAAATCTCTTGTTCTCTGATGTGAAATCTGAAGTCTCAAGCGAACTTCTTGATAATATGCGTCAATGTTATAACATGGGTCGATTTTGTCTGTTAAATCTTGAGAAATTTCAATTTGTCCACCAAAAACCAGCTCAAACGGCGTGTAGCAATGATAAACACCTGGAGTTGTATAATAGCAGAATGTGTAAAATTTTACCCATTTGTCCCAGTCGGAGTATGTGTCATTAATGTACGACCTAAGGTATTCATTCAGCACTCTGTGATTCCTTTCACAACCTCCAATACTCTGATGATGATACGCCGTTGAAAATGTATGTCCAATATTCAACATACTAGACAACCTTTGCAAGACTTCATTTTTATATTCGGTTCCCATGTCAGTTCTAATTTCCTTCATAGGACCAAATATCAAAATAAATTCCTCAAATATAGCCTTGGCAACAGTAATAGCGTCCTTATTTGGTATTGGTACAATAACAACATATTTCGTCAATTCGCATTGCATAGTAACTGCATACATGTTATTGTTTTCGGTTCTAGAAAACGGGCCAATTATATCAACACAAACAATATCGAATGGTTTTTGTGGAGTCGGCGTAATTTCCATGGGTTCAATGTGTTTGACTTTGCCTTTGTTAAATTGACATTTTCTACAATTTTTAATGTATCTCGCAACATTTCTTGACATATTTTTCCAACGATACTTCGATCTCAACTTTTTCAGAAGCCTTTTCTGTCCGCTGTGTCCTCCGTCAAAGGATTGTCGTGCAACTGCTGTATTAATTTTAATTTTTCGTCATTATCGGTAACTGTTTTAGGATCCCTGTACAAATATATTTTCACGTCTTTTAAACAATCTTGTCCTAGTAACATAAAATCACCTATTGTGCACATACTGAAAATGACATCATTCATTTTTAGTTTAAATTTTTCTAATCCATTTTCACCAGCCATATCCTCTAGCTTAGACAAAATTTTCTCTAAAGAAAAATTGCCATTAGTGAAAAATATTCTTTCTTCAATTCCAACCTTGTCCTTTCCATGTTTTTCCATGATTATCCGAAAATAATCTGGCTGAATCAAAAATCTTAAAGTAGGAACTGCAAGTATATCGTAAATATCATTAGTTTGCATAATTCTTGAAATCGCTTCAGGTTGTTTTGGTTTCGCCTTTCGGCTTACCGGGTCATCATCGGGTATTGTCACTAATTGTTTTTTCGCCATATTTCTCGTAGTAACTGCAAAAATTTGGGCTGATTTCGAATTCATGTCTTTTAGATCATCTATAGCTAGTCTCGATAAAGCATCTGCAAGAACATTTTCTTTGCCTTTGATATATTCTACCTCAAAGTCATATTCTTCCAGATCTAGTCTCATTCTAGTTAATTTCGAAGATGGATTTTTCATAGAAAATAAATACACCAGCGGCCGATGATCTGATTTAACCAAGAATTTTTTCCCGTAGAGATAAGGTCTGAAGTAGTTTATTCCCCAATGTATGGCAGCTAATTCCTTTTCAATAGTTGATTTATTGATTTCGCCCTTTGTGAACCCTCTTGAAGCGAAAGCAATGGGAAGATCTTGACCATCAAAGTTTTGGGATAATACTGCACCACAAGCTTCCTTCGATGCGTCAGTTGTTAGTGCGAAGGGTTTGTCAAAATCCGGATACTGTAAAATTTGCGGCTCGGTTAGTAGTTGCTTCATTTTTTCGAATGACTTTTGGCACTCCTCTGTCCATACAAATGTTGCATTTTTCTTCAAAAGCTTATTCAATGGTTTTGCTAACTCTGCGAAATTCTTGATGAAGCGCCTGTAATAATTGCAAAACGCAGTGAATCTTCGTATTTCGTCCGCTGACCTTGGCCTAGGGTAATTGCGTATTGTGTCGTATTTTGTTTCATCGGGTAATACTCCTTGTGATGTAACTTTATGCCCTAGATATGTGACGCTATTCTGAAAGAATGTGCATTTTCCGGGGTCTAGTTTCAGATTGATTTTTCGGCAGGTTTCAAATACACTTTTCAGATTATCTAAATGATGTTTTATGGAGCATCCAATGCAAATTATATCGTCCATATAAAGAAATGCTTTTTCAGGAGTGAGACCTGCAAAAGCTATATTCATCATTCTCTGGAAGCTATTCGGACTGATTTTCAAGCCAAATGGCAATCTCGTGAACCGATACGAGGCTGAGTTGGTACTAAATGATGTAATGTCCCTGGAACGTTCATGAAGAGGTATTTGATGAAATCCAGCTCGTAGATCCAATGTAGAAAACCATTTCGCTCTACCCAATTGATCCAAAATTTGGTCAATTCTAGGAATTGGGAATTTATCCGCACATAGCTTCTTGTTTACAGTATGACGAAAATTGACGACCAATCTCCATTTTTTATCGCCATTGGCAGATTTCTTTGGTACCAAAAGGACTGGGCTATTAAACTCCGATTGTGATGGTTCGATTATTTGCTCTTCAAGCATTTTATTCACCTGTTTGTTGATTTCTTCAATTTGCGAGTAAGGAGTTCTGTAATTTTTTATGAAAACTGGGTTATCGTCGGACTGTCGTAATTTCTGCTGATAAAAGTTATTTGTTGTAAGTGGGTCGTTTTCCAATGAAAAAATATCTTTATATTCCTGACATAAATCGATCACTTCTTGTTTCACAAATGTTGGTGTTAAATCCGTGTTTAGTTCTTTTAAAAGCATATTTTTCCTGTTTCCAGAATTTTTGTCCTCTTGATCGCTAGCTGTAAATATGTCGTACTTCTTCAAAGCAGAATAACCAATTGTCGGGTTTTTGATAGTCACACTCTCACAACGTGTATTAAGTATTCTCAGGAATGGGCTTTTCTTAGATATTATTGATCCAGCAACGAAGACTCCTGGGGCTATTTCATCGTTATGGACAACGACATCTTCTTTCATTAGAGGCAAAGAATTGAACCTTCTTATCACTTCGCATCTGGGCGGAATAGATATGACGTTCACCTCTGGACTGTTGTGAATCGGTATTTGAAGACTACCATCCAAAGTTTGTAGAGTCATTATCCAGTCATTATAGTCCAGTTGACATTGATATTTAGCGATGAAGTCTCTACCTAGAATTCCTTCGGCAGGTACAGGAAAGTTTTCATCCACTACGTGGAAGGTATGCTTGAATACGTAATCACCGACGAAAATGTTGGCGTCGACAGTTCCCAGAGAGTTGGTGTATCCTTCGGTGACTCCTCTTATTTTGCATTTGTTGGTGGTGTGAATGTTTTCCGCTGTGTAAATTTTGTTTCTTTTGAATAATGATACATCTGCTCCAGTGTCTACCAATAATGTAATGTAATCGTTTCCAGACATATCCCTTTGAATAATAACATAATTGGAAAGTGTAAGGTCCATGTAGTATATGTTTAGGAATTCCCCAAAGGACCTTGCTGAGGCTCCTGATCGTTTTCCGAATGTTCGTCAATGTTGTAGCTCCTGACATATCTTTGTGGTCGACGTCTATATCTGGCATCTCTATTCTGATGGTTAGATGAGGTGTAATTTGAATAGCCGTTATTGTTGTTCCTATATACAGAGCCGTTATTCCGAGGAGAAAAAGAAAAACCTCCTCTAAGTTGCTCGAAATTTGGTCTTCCGCGGTAGTTATTTCTTGTTCTTCCTCGATTTTGACCTCCCCTTGTATAGAATACTGTCGCACTCGCTGGATTATCTGCGCTGACATTGACAAATTTCTGGATTGCATCCTGCACTGTCTGAAAACTTCCCGCTTCCATGATGATTTTTGTCTTTTCTGCGCTTGCGTTTGAGCTCAGAGACTTGACGGTTGTATTCGTTGCGTATTTTTCCGCTACATTTTCCGGTACTCCTTCACTGATATACGCCTGCTTTAACTTTTGCGCTAAATTCTCAATCTCGGCGATATATTTAGTATCATTGTTACGCTGTTTTAGGTTGGTCAGTTTAGAACTAACAGACTGTGAGCTTTCGCCCTTTATTCCATGTTTTAACTTCTGACTCATTTCATCAAGGGTAGTGCTATCGCCTACCAAAATTCTTGCTTTGCCAGTGAGCCTAGTTTTGACGTAAGCAACCGCATTATTTTCGTGGTTTTCCACGTTCGCTTCCAACAACGTTAAAGCATCTAAAAATGAGGTGAGCTTATCGTCGGAACCATCGAACTCATTCGGCACGATCTTGCTTGCAAGATTGAAAAACTCAGGCGCAGAGAGAGGCATTTCAACGTTTAATTTGTCACTTTCATTTACTAAGAATAATTCATCTTTGATTTTAGGATCAATTTTCTTGAGAATACTAAAAGGAATTTTATAGTCAACCCGCAAAACTTGATACGATCGAACGACTCTATCTCGAATGGTACCGAATAGCGGTTTTATATGGTTATTGTATTTAACGTCATCAATATCTTTATAGCAACTAGCTACAGTATCAACAAAATCGTTATAAAGAATTAACAAATTATCCCTGACTTGAACCCGAACGTCTTGAGATTTTGGAACCTCCGCTTTTACAACCCTGTTTGACTCCCTATAGACCTCATCTTTAATAAGTGATACCTTGGTTAAAATTTCCTCCCAAGTAAGCTTAATGATTGACATGAAATATATGAGATAATCAGTACGATATAAATAGAAACAATATAATATTATGTCCTATAGTCCTATAAATAATGTTTGCTCTCAATATAATCAAAACCTCAAAATAGCAAAACTAACTCGACGGAGAAAGCGAGAAAAAAAAATCTATGACTCACTGCGTTGATACAATCTTCTCGCTTTTCCATCCCGTTGACCAACGAAGGCTGAGACTCCTCAATTTCCATTCCAAGCGACGACACCATGGCACGTTGGAGGACTAACCATATGTTGAACTGGATCAGCACACTTTAGACATCTCCCAACTGACCATATTATTATGTCGAACTGGATCAGCACACTTTAGACATCTTCCACATCTACTGAAGCAATTGATCGATTTTGGGGCCTCAGGTACACACTGCGGCTTATATCTCTTTTAAGACTGGTACGCTGTACGCTTTTCTGAGTTTCAAAGCAACAACGATAACTGCGCAGGCTGTCGAAATGTACAACAGGATCTTAACATCAAGGGACACACCTGATGCATCTTGCTCATCCACAATAAAATTTGACGTCACCACGCTCGTACTCGTCACGTCACTTTCTTTCGAAATCGTTTTTCCCATCGTAGGTTTTATTTATACGATTCGGTTGGGCCTGACGTAATCTTTACTCCACTCACTTCACAGTTACAGCTACTCTACCAAACGCACCATGATTCTTAATCTGATGGCAGGGTCGCCATGTAAAGAATATAGGGTTGATGAGGTGAGGGTAGTAATGATAGGCTGGTTGTTTCAGTAAGACTGTATTTTAAAAAGCAAATAGAGGTACCTTGAAGTCTACGATGTTTTGCCTAGGTATGCATATAAATAATAATTAATCTAGGTTACGTGTTTATACCAATAATTAGTAATGTGCTGATGATGCACTACACAAGTACTTTTCTGCCATCAAATATTTTGTTTTCCTTGGTTTTTCATGGTTTCCCATAACGGGCATTTTTCGCGTTAATAAAAGTTAAATAACTCAAAAACGGCTAGTCCAAACATAGGCAAACTATGTATTTTTGGAAAGAGGAGAATGAGATCTTGGATCTGTATTAAAATATAGGCCATTCCATTTGAAAAAGTTGAACTTTTCCACATTTTCCCGATTTCCATTAGTGATATGTTCTTTCTCTTAGTTATAATAAAATTTTCAGGAAAAAAACACTTTTTTGATAGGGTTTCTGAAGTGGTGGCAAATTATAAGGAAAAACCCTGTACAAATGAGTTTATATTTTTAATTGTCAAATAAACGTTTGATTTTTCAATCATGCTTTATGTTTGTTTTTGTTGAATGTTTTTGAGTAACTAGTATAAAAAAAAACATTTTTCAGGCTTTTTTTCTACAATTGGCCTACGTCGTATTTTTATTAAACAGGATCAAAAATCCACCTATATCAAACTTCAGAATATCTCACAATTTTTATTCTGGGCCCGGACAGATGCCGGGACTATAAGTATTCGTTGCCCCGCGTTTGACAGCTTCCATCGTATCAATATAACTTGGATATGATACAAGTTGTCAAAAATTTCAATGTCAAGGCCAAATAATTGTGTTCTCACTGAGGCAATGGGGAAAACAGGTTTTTGTCGCTTCTCGTCGGTTATCTAGTTCTCTGATATTGTCTCGACAATTGCATTTCCATAGCAACCGCGCGGAGGTCGCTATAAATTCCATAGAATGTGTAGCAATTTAGACAAATCGAAATTTCTCAAAAATATTATTGAAGATAAGTATAGGACATATTCAACAAAAATTATAGGTTTTTGAATCAGAAATTTGATGTGTCAAGAATATGGGGGGGTGCAATAAAAAAAAAAAAATCTCCGTTTTGAAAATCGGAAAGTTTGGACTATTATAATAAATACCCTGTATAACGAATAGCGAATATTTCATGGCCAAAACATTCATATGTCACTAGTCCTTATCCCTACCAAATATCAGAACTCTAATGTCTTAGATAATGGAGAAAACAATTATTTTTTCGGCAAAATGAAAATGCCAAATTTTACACTTAGATTCGAATAATTCAAAAACTATCAGTTTTGGACCCATACATCATGCAACAAAAAAAGTTCATAACAACACATAGAATCAAGATCTGGAATCAAATATAAGGTAATCCATTTAAAAAAATCATACTTTTTCACGCCACTCTTTTGTGACACACACTGTAGGTATACTCCTGAATATTTCCAGAGTGTGCGCTTTTCGCTTCGTCCTCTTTGGCACATATGATTTTGATACTGATTATAATCATATACGCAAAAACGTACTTCACTCTATCGTTAGGACACCCTGTACAAGAAATAATACACTGTGGGCCAAATTAAATTAGAACCTAGTTTGATCCTTAATAACTTTTTTGTTTGTTCATGGATTTAGATGAATTTTGGATGTGATATTGGTCAATATGTTCTGGATGTTCCTCCAAAATTGAGTTTTCGAATTTTGAACAGGACCGGACTTACGACGTTTTTATAAAATTGGTGCATTCAAGCTCGTTGCAAAAACGAACTGCGCTACGTACAGACCAACTGATATATTTTTTGAGAAGGACATTAGTGGGAAAAGGTATCCTGATAATATCAATATTTTAGAACCATAACCTAAGAAACTATGATTTTTTCTATGTCGGCATAAAAACTATTTCACTTCATTTTGATCAAAGTTTCTCAAAATTTCATAGCAACGTGGATTGTTTGTTGAAAATTGTTAACATTTTTGAGATTCCAGAATCGGTGTGGATCTTATCAAACAATTAAAAATGGGTGATGAAAATAGTGGAAGTGAATGTATACAGTTAAACGATATAGACTCCGATCCATTGACTTTGAATACTATAGACTGGGCATCCCATTCATCAAATGGTATTAGTCTTGACGCCAACATCACAATAAGTGCGAAAGAGACAACACTATGAGTGGAAAGAGATAAAACGAGGAATCCGAACCCATCGGGCAACACCGCATGAGAACATGTGATTCTTATAATACGTACGTCCGAACTCGATTTTCATCTGGAACAGCGGCGGCACATTTCGAGTTTCTACCGTTTTGCATGAAAAATATAAATGAATATTAATTTGGGTAGGCACCTATGTCGTTATTGTTATATGACAGTATATCACATTTTTGACTTTCTGAATCAATAAAAATTGAAATTTTCATAACATTAAAAATTAAATCTCCTGCTGTTCTTCCGACAATAATGAATTACGGTTCCGAATAAAATGACAACCAAAATACAAAATATATTTCGCCTTTCTTACATATCTCTAAGGCCATTTTACTCAATTTGCCATATGATTTTTGTTTTTGGAGACGGGAAACTGTATGGTCTGCCGGTGAGTCATGATTGGCAAGCTTCCCGGTTTTGAATATTTGATTCCATCAATGTCACGTAAATAGTCTTGTGGGTTAAAATGGGCCGAACACAAAAAGGGAGGTTTGATTCGAAGTCGGTCCTCGTCAATCCTCACCAAAGAACACCAAATATTTCGCAGCTCTTCATTTTTTGGAAATCTAAAATTGGATAACAAGAAAAAAATATAAAAAATAGGAAACAGCAACGTTTTACTTTTCTTGTTTCTAATACATAAGTATATGTACAGGCGAAAAGTATTATAAATAAATGGCCGAAAAACTATTTTTAACTATACCAAAATGATTATCAGTGCTGGAAAGTGAGTGGAGATAAATTCAAAGAAATATGGTGCAGGAGTCATCCCTCATAACACATAACGTTTAGAAAACATACAATTTAGGTACCAATTAAGTCCGGACGTCCTGGACTGGGATAATACGTTCTCCAGACGTTTTTTTCGGATGTTTTAGGAACATTCGTTAAAAACGTACATAGAACGTTTTTTATGAACTAATTTAAGCAAATTATGGAATGTTCAGATAGAGGTATAATTTTCCAAGACTGATTGACTTTTATCCATATTCTTATCGTTTTTAGCTTTTTTGTACATCAAATAGACATGCTCAATTGAATAAACCGCTGCTTTCAGATTACTCATCTACGCATGCGTGTCGTGTGTCAAAACAGTTGCATGCACCTTAACATGTTAATTTTGTGAATTGAAACTAACAGTGATTAATGAGCAATAGTGAAATTGCAAAATCTTTCATAAAAAAAGAGGCGACGGATGCTCGATGTCGCTTTTAACCAACACATGCGTCAATTTACGTGAAAGGTGGAAAACATGGCAACTCGCAATACTCGCCATTGCCTCGCATCGCACGGCATGCATCCATTATTTTTCACCATCTATGGTCGTGTCACAAATGTCATAATTCATACGAAACGAATGGAGAGTTGGCGTTTGGTTTGGCGTCTACTCTTGTTATTATTCGTATTCGTGTTTTTAGTCGTGTTTTCCCTAGTTTCAACATTCTTAGTAATATTTGTGAAAATGATAAGATTGTGTTTGTGTTTTGTGGAGTGAGAATCGACATGAAAAGGTAATGATTGACATGAATACCAGTGCTTTCACAATAAAAGTATCAGATAAGCATTCTCGATTATACAAAAGTCTTTGGATCAGCCTCTGATAGCGAAAACAATAGATATCCCTCCTCTACCAGTGCCCTTCCTTCTTGTTCTCAAAATCTTACAGACATTTTTAATTCTGACATCATATATAGTCAACCCGCTGATGTTCTATGATACAGGATACAGATTCCGATTCATGCTCAGCTTCAGGATCCAGGTAAAAAAGAAGGGAATGTAACGGTGCAGACATTGCTACCAATAAATCACATTATTATTATTATTTTTTTCATTTCATTACAGAAGCTGCATCAAAGATCGGAAAGAAACCGAATCTGCTATTGGGTCTTGGCTAAAACGTGGCAAAGCAAAAAGCATAGGAGCTTGCGGATAAGAAATGAATACATACTATCTACATGTCCTATTGACTCTTTAAGAATTAATGTTGTTATGGGTTCCTTATTGTGAACCAAAATTATTATTTATGTTTAGCTTCTGATCAAAAATTATTTATTATGTAGTTTAATTTTTTCAAAGTTATATTATCAGAATAATTATAATTATTATATTTCAGTTCCTTTCCAAGAGAAATATGTATGTAAATTTATTTTCCATATAAATTATTTGTATTATTTTCAATGTTGCAATGATTCTCAATTACAGGTAGTCCGCAATTCCTCTGATATTTTTTTTTTACTTACAGTTCATCGGCCCACATACAACAATCTTTTACAAAGGTGAAAACTATACAATGATATCTGCCAGCATCTCTAATGTTGTGTTAGATTGACCTAGAAATAGGAAATACCTTACTTTGAAATTATTTTAGGGATGTTTTTCAACATTCTTGATCATTCACGGAACATTTAGAAAAAATTCTACAATTCGGTTTTCAAAACGTTTAAAAAAAGCTTTGAAAAAGAGGTTTTTTAATCGTTTTACAAAAATCAAAAGAACGTTTTGAGTATGTCCTGGAGAACGTTCAGCGCACGTTATTTTTGCCGACAAAGAACTTTCGTTGAACGTTTAGAAAACATTCGCGAACGTCCAGAACGTTTTAAGTCCGTTCCCTAGGTCCTAAGAAGACGATTTAAAAACGTTTATAATACGTGCCTGTGTTATAAGGGATACTAAACAAAGACCGCAAATATTGGTATACCTGCAAATTGAAGCAGGTAAGCAATATTGTTTATTGGTCTATTCTTCTTCAAATTAATGTCTAGACATAAATTTAATTTTGTATGTTTAGACATAAATTTGGCCCAAAAACATTCATGTCTAGATATACATTCAAAGAATATATATCTATTTTCAACCATTGAACTTTTATTTAAAACTTTTTTCCAAACGTCAAATTAAAAAGTGAATTGCGGGGTCCATTTAGCTGTGCCTTGTACAAGGTTTTTTTATAGGTATATCAATTTAGACCCCCTTTATCTTTTTTATTTGACGTTTCTGACAAAAATGTCCCTTCATAAAAGTCTATTGATTGGTTTCGAGCAAATTGTTGGAAAAACTATATTTCGCTTTTACAGCAGGAAGAAAGACTGGGCGTCGTTAAAATTTTTAATTCCAATTGAAAGGTACAGGCAAAGAGGGCGATATGTCAAAAAGTTAATTTTGAGATAAACGCGAGGTTTTAAGAGCTCTAAAAAGTGATTATAATAATAATAATGGTAAAAGTAAGCATTCTTACTGAAGACTTCAACCTTATTGTAATAGAAAAAACGAAAATAAGACAGTTGAGGAAGTATCCAATAAATAATTCATCTTGACTGTGTATGAAATAGTCGAGGAAATAATGGAATAGGTATTCATGTAATATGAATATCCTTTCTTATTTGAGAACAATCGGTTCCTATTGCATAAAACACTACCATTCAGGCTTTTTTTCCAAATCAGTTTCATTTTTTCGTTGTTACCTATTCACGAATAAAAACAAACATTTAAACTTCCTGAAGATTGAAAAATCCCCATTTTCATGAATGAAATATGATGATGCCTACACTCTACACCACTGGATCCCTCTCCAGTCAATGCTCAATGCAAATTTGACACTTACCTGTGAATGGTGATTTCTGGATCCGAATGGTCCAGTTTTTGACAAAGCAAGCACAATCTTACCATTTTTCACAAATAAAGTCACAATACAACACTTCACAAGCACGAAAGTAGAAGTTTTCAAGTTGAAACCTCATGGCATCACCGCACTACCTTCAAAATCGAAACCAGCTGTTTAAAGGCAGCGTTGCCGTGTACTAGGACTAATATTTACTATGTATCGCCTGTATCCAATGCACAAAAAATCATTATTTAATGAATGTTAGTGATTAAGCTTTGAGTAGCACAAAAATGTTTCACATTATTTATGATATGAAATAATATCATCATTAGACACTATCACCGTTGTTCAACATTGAGTTGATTCACACGAAATCATGGTTGTAAATGTGTCTGATTATGCGATAATCTAGAATAGTGAACCTTGATGCACCTTCTTGAAAAATGAACAATACTCAATCCTCCTTAATTTTCATTGTATCATGTCTTATCAATCAATTTCGTACACAGAGGAATTTTCATTGATGAAGATTTGCCCAAATCGGCAACCGCGTCCAAAGCAGGTCAGTTTTCGGCGACGCAGATAGATATAACTCGACAAGGATAGCGATACAGTGAATTTCTCAAGACATACGTCCAAAATTGGATGATGATGCCATTATTTTTGAAGGTTTCCTTCTCTAAAGCCTTATAAAACTCAATGCTCCGATCAAACACATGAATGCTCTTTATCCACTCAAGATGGGAAGTTTTCTAATTTGATTTCCTTTTCTGCTTAGTGCCAATTCACAATGAACGTGAGCGTAATACAACCGTAAACGTGACCGTAAACATAACAGCAAATATTACGTTAGTGTTCACATTAAACATAAACATGATTCGTAAGATCGTTACGTGCACCGCGTACTTGCGTCTGTTATTCCTTTTAGCATATAATTGTGAACAGCTACATACCGATACAGTACATTTATCTTTACAAATTACGTTTCCGTTACGTCTTTTTTACGTATTACGTTCATTGGGAATTGGCACTTAGATTTGGAATTCGCAACATTTCTCATAAACTCTCAAAAATCAACATTAGCAGCAATCACTCATAATAATCCCTTGCCTAGCTGCAGTGGCTTATCTGGTAGAGCATGCTACCCTAAATCCAAACCAACTGTTGGTAGAGCATTAACTAAATTGTGGATATCAAGATAATTTGTTGAATAAATCTGTGCCAATGCGGAAATGCCTTTTGAATTCAATATCCGTATATAGGTAGGCACTCGCACTACAGTCTCAAAGAACTCTCTTATACAGTTCCGATTCTTGCGGTCATGTATGTAGAATTATCTCTGTTAAGCTGTCTTCAGAATCAGAACTTGAAGATGAGAAATCATCATCATCGTCATAAACTTACGACAATATAATCCCTAATACTTTAACTTTACTATTCAAATCATCTATCGTTATTTTGTTTTTGTTTGTTTATTTTGTAAGGTTAGAATATCTGCCCTAAATGCACTAAGGCGTTGGGTGAAATTCCATCACACTGACTGTCTTGAGTTCCACCAGCAGTCTGCACTACACTATCCTACACCGAAATAACAGACACACCTAATATGAGACTAGAGGTACAAGTGACTTTTTTGGGTCAACAAGTCGTCTGTCCAAAACTAACTTTGTTTTTTCAAGGACTCGTGGAGTTTAATAATAGTGACTTTTTGCACCTCTTAAAAGATATTTCATCCGTTATGATTAACTTTATTGAAAATGACATTTACTTTATCCGTTATTAGAAGAGGTTTTGCTCCAATACGATTTTACTTTATTCGTTATCTTGCGTCTGACCAACAGGCGAAACTAATGACAGTTTTCGTAATTATTCCTTGTTAATCAATTATTTCGCTAGTATTTATTTCTATATCTATAATCATTTTTTTTAAAACATCGGACATACCTGAACGATACCATAAATTGGAGATTGATAAAATTATCTTTAAAATGGACAGACTTTGAACTACACACAGCACCGGTGCTAAAAACGAGTTCCACCTCCGACTTTCAACTATTTCCGAATCATCTATAAAGTACATGTAAAACATTCCATTTTGGTCTCCGCGATCGTTTATTGTCATGTAAAGTAGTTATTGGCATCTTATTTTCATCAATTGCTTGAGAAAAAATTATTATTAGCAGTAGTATCCATTTAATTTTACACATGTTTGTCATATTGATATACAGTATTATTTCATTATTACAAAAAAATCGTGAAACATACAAAGTAAAATTTAAATTGTTAAAAATGACTACAGTTGCACTGGAATTGTAAGATTCTTGTCTTTTTATTAAATATCCAACAAAAACTGATCCTACGTTTTACAGCTTGGCAACAGTGTAATTGATGTTGATGGAGATCAGCTGTTTATCATTCCAGTCGGTGTTTTGCCCATGATACTCGTGGTTTTGCCTGAGTTACATTTAATTATTTACTTCGAAGTGGAAGTGACAGATTTCCGCGTGTCAAACGAGAATTATGTACTACCATCCACATTGAATTTGGCATAAAAGTAACTTTGAACACAAATTCAATGTAGATGGTAGCATATAATTGTGATTCCCGTTTGCCAAGCGGACGTGAAATAAGATGTAAACCTTACATTTGGTAGTCTGAATCTGGTCCAATTTGGACCAAAATATCTTCCATATTTCATAATTTGTGCTGCTCTGCTAGGAATTTAGCGAAAATATCACAAAATCAAAACATCAAAAACCAAAAACACAACAAATCTGATCACTATGATGACAGATGACATGGTGATGACACAAACGTCAAACGTTAAATACGAGTTTCAAAATCTCTTTTTTGTGTCCTCTCCGTTATTAATGTTTTGTTTTCTGCGCATGCTTAGTATAGCGGGATACGTTAATAACGTTGAAATTAATAAGAGGTTCAAAACCTCCCTAATTAACGATAAAGGATTGTGATTTTGTCACTGCGCATGCTCAGAATATCGATAACCACAACGGAATGAAAATTTAGGAGGTGCAAAAAGTCTCTAATTTGCCAAAGAATATCGAAGATTGTGATGATCTAAATAGATTTAAGATCGATTTACGAACATTCATTCTTAGTTTTCGCTAGAGGTACCATTGTCTGTGTATATTTATGTTTGTATTTTATAAGTAATATTTCATTTTTTGATACTCTCATTTTTATATTTTTACATAATACATATCTATATTTCTATATGCCTCTGTGAAGCTTGAGCTTAATGAACGATTATTTATGTATTTATTTATTTCGATTTTTTCTCAACGACAATCGACAATATCCCGAATACGATTTCTATGTCCATATACTGCGCAAATGTCAGTATTTGGTTACCTACTACATATTTTTGCTATCTTCTATTTTTCAAATGTATTTTTCTTTGCCCTCAAATATCTATTTCAGTATTTTGCCAACTGTGTAGAAGACTTTGTGCTATAATTTTATAGTCACAGTATGACTACGTTTCTGCTTGAATTATACATAATTATTTTAACAATATTTTTCAAGATTTTCTTTTATTTAGACCCTTTTAGAAGGTGTTCGCGTGGCCATCTGACAATTTTACAGTACTGAGAGCTAATAGGGGTAATGGGTGGGTAAGCAAATGCACCAAGTTGTGAAAAACGCCATTGCTATTACACAATAAATAAATCAAAAATTGGCGATTTGTTTACCAATTTTGTGCGTTTCTTCACTTACCCAGCACCCCTATTCGCTTCCAGTCCCGTGAGATTATCTCATGAGAGGGGCATACACGGACGCAGATGAATTAATACAAGTACGTTCATTCATCAGCGCGCATCCAAAAACGTCCGTTAATGGTCTTTTTTTGATCACGTTCATGTGTGTGCATACAAAAAGACGTCGTACTTGCATTCCGTCAGAACCTCTGAATACGTCGACGTGCGTTCATGAGTGTGCGTTGAAACATACATGTCGTGAAAAAGTACAGTCAGGAAAGGGTTCTGCAGTGTTCGGGTCAATTTTGTGCGACCGTGTTACGCACTGCCATGTACGTGATCAAAAAGAATGACCATAAACGGACGATTTTGGATGCGCGCTAATGAATGCAGGTACTTGTATTAATTCATCTGCGTCCGTGTATGCCTCCCTATATACGGATGCAAATGACTTAATACAAGTACGTGCATTCATCAGCGCGAATCCAAAAACGTCCGTTCAGCGGGGCATACACGAACGTAGATGTGCTAACCAACAACGCGCAAACAAGAACGTCGTGCATCATCGTGGACATAATTTGAGCACAGACGGTGAGGAATGTTTGAAGACATGATTGCACTTATTGCAGTTCTTGAATGGCAGTTTGCAACACAATCGTAAAAAATTTACTCGAACACTGCAGAACCCCTTCCTGACTGTACTTTTACACGAAATGGATGTTTCAACGCACACTCATGAACGCACGTTGATGTATTCAGGTTGTGACGGAATACAAGTACTACGTACTTTTTGTATTTATGCACGTACTTGTATTAATTCATCTGCGTCCGTGTTCATGTGTGTGCATCACCGATCTAAAACCGATGGATAAGCATAATGCATGTGTCATCTGAAGCAAATGTGGCGAGGCATGGGCGCAAATATGAGTTTCTGCGTCTGATTAACGGTCATTTTCCAGTAGAGTCAGGGAATGTTGATCATGCGTGGTAGAATTCAATCTATCGATCCGCCCAGATGTTTACCCCGGCGGTCAAGTGTACCAGTCCCGTACCACGTCGCTTTTCGTTTATTCGTTATCGACGCCATATTGCTTTATGCTTTGTTGTGTTGTGCTTTTGTAGTTTGGATAAGTTTGCTCTGGACGTGGTGTTTGTGTGTGACTTTTTGACTATTTGTGAACTTACTTTTGAATGCCTTTTATTGTAATATTCAGTGACCTGACCATTATGAGTCGTACTCATGCTCGTATGGTTGCTTTTTGTCAAAACAAAGGCAACATGCATTTGTACCATAAAGTCCTTTATCCACGACTTTGTATAATGTAAGTTTTATACTTGTTGTTTTCGCAGTATAATGTCAAATATTATTTCATTTCAACCGTTGCGAAGGTATAATGATTCAGAAAACCACGATTATGTCACTCGCGGGCCAATCAGAAAATTTATTTGAATAATAAATAACCATGGAAACAATTCATATACAATCATATTGTGATTTTCCCTAACGAATATATATATAATAATCTATTATATTAAGCTTTTGTCTATGTAGCATGTAATAAATAATTTTTGAAAACAAAAAGTGCAATAGTTAAAATAAAATTGGCGCAGTCGGTAGGATCCTTTTCGGGCGTGCATTAAGATCCTGTTTCGTGAAAAGTTTTTTCGAAACGTTGGTTCCTGCTGTGTGTTACTTTGGACTGGTTTACCCCTGAAGTGTTCAACCGCCCTTCTGTGTTAACAGTTAAGAAGAGGATCGACGAAATTAGGCCTACATTGGATAATTGTGATCTCCTGGCAACTCATCTATTGGTACTACCATTTCAGACGTCAGCCTGGACATATTGGTCTAACTAGTGTCCACTACCAGAAGCAGCAGACCTGGATAGTGTATCTCTCCAACAACGTTGTTACTGGATATAGGAAAGGAAGATCGGAGGAATTATGGGTAAGTCTTGATTCAACCTTATATCTGGACAATCCTATTAATTATGAAATTTGAACGCATTGATTATTGTTGTACTTGTTTGTACTTGCGTTGCATTGATTTATTTTTAACGTAAAATACGCATTGTGTTTTACCATATGATTGGTAAAATTTATATTGTTTAATGAAAAAGTTTGAACAATTTGATATTACGTATCCACGTTTACATCGAAGAAATAGTTTGAAATCTAATCTTCTTCGAACGTCAGTGAATTGGAATCGTATTCAAATATTTTACATAACGCTTTATTAGATTTTAACGATAGTTATTTGAGACTTCCTGATTTCAATATTGCAACTCTTAAAATCTCCAAAATGGCCGATTCCTTAAGATCAAGCGTAACTCTTTTGAAAAATGTTGATGGAACCCCATCTAGACTTGAATTTTGCATTCAACAGATTGACATTATGCTCGATATTTCAATAACGACCCTTCATAACAAGAGTATGTGCTTTTAGCTATTAAATCAAAATTGACTGGATCAGCTGAAGACTTTCTTTTAACAAGATCTGATTTAAATAATTGGAATGAAATGAGAAATGCTCTAAGACAAAAATTCAGTGACCCTATTGTAGCGTTCGTTTCATCCTAAAGTTGTCCAGGGTATGATTTCTTCTTGTTTAGGCGGATGCGACCTTTCAATAGCTTGGTCCATCTACGTATCAACTAGGATAGTACTCAATGTTTCTGTCGCGGCATAATTGCTGCCAATAGACGTAAAATTCCGTCAATGTTTGGGTGTTGGTGTTATCAATTTTGGTACGGTTGGGTACATTGTTTCACTTTTGGAGGTAGATTGTCAATTGTCACAAAGAAGTGAGTCTTCTCCCGTGCGTGAAGGCAGACACACACGTATTTTTTTTTGAAACCAAAAATGTTTTAATTCTCTTGGCGGCATTGTGAAATTGTGCTGGAGAAAGGAGTTTAACTGAGTGTATCTCACTCCCCATACTTCACAGAATGTATTATTTCTGAGGATGCCTCAGATGAAAACGGATTTGTGAAACCTAGCAAGGTGAGCATGCATTCCCGGTTTTTTTGCCATTCTTTTATGACCCACTTCTCTTATGGCAATTTTTCAATCTCACCCATTGTTTCAGGGTTTTTTTCTTAACACGTGATTTAAACCGAATGAATGTGTTGATTTGAGTATCAAAATTCTACAACCTATCCTGTCTACTGTTGATGTTTGGCGACGTGAATCACGTGGGTGATCAGCAACGTTATCAATCCCCGGTCCCCTTTTTGGTTATGGCTCGAGATCTGGAAGTACTGTTGAGTGACGAGTCTGGAGTTAGCTCGTGACGTATCCCAGCCGCATTTAAAAAAAAAAAGATCGGAAACCAGGAGCCAGGAGTCTGGAACAATTAACAGGCCAGTCGTTTTAATTATCTTTATCCAATCCATTTCGCCAAATTCAATCAGATCACCATTTCAATAATTTTTCTTTTTAACTAATTAAACATTAAATGTCAACTACATCGAATGCTGCCTAATATTTTATATTTTTATATCAACATTATCACCCATAAAAACATTATCTTTGCATAGAAAGATCTCAGATTTACATATTTCTATTGGTTAATTATTCTAAATTATTTGTACACTGCGCGGTACGATTTAACTATTTTTGTTTGATCACTCTGCCACTATTTGTGAAACATAGCGCAATCCCCAAATCGTTCGAACGTATTGGCCCCTGCGACTTGATCCATTTTATCCGTAACTTTATCATTGATATTTCGCTTCGTACCAACCAGTAATTTTTTGCCAACCAACTCTATTTATAAATTGAGATTTCATTCAAATTCTACCATTTTAACTCCTTGATTTTGGAGAATTAGTAAAATATCATATATCAAATTTTATGTTAAAGCATCATTTATTTGAGTGAATAAAGTAATGTTATTTGTGGACTATAAAGGTGTTCTTTTTTGATGAGTCTGGTTAACGGAAACAAATTCCTATAATCAAACAGGTTTCTTAGTTTTGCCTAATAAAGAAAACTGAGTGGCGCCTAATCGGGATTTTATAAGTAAGTATTAACTATCTAACAGTAAATTGATCAGCTGGCCATTCATTATCCACGAACTCCAAGCCTACCGACACAGAGCTGCCGAATGCAAAAATAGTACGTGATAATAATTGATTATTTGACGCGCTACACTATTACTAGGTCAAATCTCCAACAACAGTTGATATTTTTATCTCGTAAAGGTGAATCTATTCAAGATTACATCCAAAAATTGAAATCGCTCTCTACTAAAATAAACACCAAGATTTGTACAGAAACTCCAAACATAGAAGCTAGAAATATTTTGATGACTCAAAATGACCTAACAGCAACTCAAAATTTGTTTGCAAATATTTCCAGTGAATTAAAAAATCTTTTGATTGTTCAAAATCCACAAAATCTGAATCATTCGATCGGATGATTCAGATTTTGTGGATTTTGAACAATCAAAAGATTTCATAATTTCCAACTACGAAATTCTCACTAGTCAAAGTCAATTCAAAAATAATTTTTTGAATCACTCTCCGAAAAACAGTCACAAACCGTGTAACCAAGCTGGAATGTCAACTTCCAATCAAAATTTCAAACATTTTCAACCACACTTTGGAAATAGGTTTGTTCCACCTAATCAGTTTCACCAAAACAAACCTAGACCATTTTTCAAAAGTTTCCAAAATCAAAGATTTGACTCCAAACAACAAACTCCCCAAACTTCAAAACAATCTTACCCCCAACCCATCTCAGGTGTGAGTGTTCAAAGAAAACCTCCTTCACAAATTAGACACCAACAACAGTCATATTTCCGACCTACAGGAAAACCAAATTTTACTTTTCAAGACCTCACTCATTTAGAAAATGAAGAAAATTCTGAATTTGACGAAACTTCAAATCACTTTGATCAATCTAATTGTGAGTCAGACGATTTTCAAGATTATGACAGAAGTTTCAATAGCAGTACCTCTGGATATGATTACTCAACAGATCAAGCTGAAAATTTTCCATTACCAGCCTCGGAAGAACAACCCCTTGCTTGAACTTGAACGAATTTCAATTAAATCGACTACCTTTCATTGAAATCCCCAATTATAAAATTTGACTTCTAATAGACACAGGTTCTTATTCATCTCTCTTAAGACCTTGCTGAAAAACATTTTTTCAGTAAAATTGAACCCCATGTGAGTACCCTTCAAACCTGCACAGGTTCCAAAAAAACTACCAGCAAAGCGACAATTCCCCTTTTTCTTGGTTTCGGTATCTCTGAACCCATCGACTTCGTCTTATTCTCTATTCATGATTACTATGATGGAATCATAGGTATCAAAGACTTGTGTAAACTAAACCTCAATATTGATTTAACCAACAAAAAACTCCGAAATCAATATCTTACAATCCCTTTTAGATTCCGTGACGTGAGAATACACCATCGAAATTCCACCCAACACAATCCAAGAATCAACTTTCAAAACAACTTTACCAAATGGAACTAGCTGGATAATGCCTTATTATTTAGACTATGACATTGAAATACAACCAACCGTTGTGACAATCACTTACAAGACTTTTACAATTGACATATTCAATTATACTGAAAAGTATGTATCCCTCACATTGAAACAATGGTTTTCAATTAGAACCAATTGAATTAAATCATTTTGACATTTTTGACTTTCCATCAGAAGAACAAAAATTCGAAATTAACACTTTTGAAAAAATCTTCAAAAATCGATTTGCTAAATTTAGTTCGACACAAACATTTAAACTCTGAGGAACGATTTCAACAATTTGACTTAATCCGTAAATTTGAAAACGTTTTACATAAACCCGGTGACACTTTAACATTTTCAAATCAAGTGAAACATGTAATTAAAACAACCGACGAAATTCCGATACCCACAAAAAGTTATCGTTATCCGTACGTCCATAAACAAGAAGTGAACAGACAAATTGATCAGATATTACAAGAAGGAATAATTCAACCATCTAATTCCCCTTGGAGCTCACCAATTTGGATAGTTCCAAAGAAACCAGATGCCTGAGGACAAAAAAAATGGAGACTAGTCATCGACTATAGAAAGTTAAATGAAAAAACAATGGACGACAGATATCCAATACCCAACATCACCGATATTTTGGATAAGCTGGGAAGATGTCAGTACTTCACGACATTAGACTTAGCAAGTGGTTTCCACCAAATAGAAATGGACCCCGGAAGCATAGAAAAAACGGCAGTTAATGTGGAAAATGGACATTATGAGTACACGCGTATGCCCTTCGGATTAAATAATGCACCCTCCACTTTTCAACGTGCAATGGACAATGTTCTACGCGGAATACAAGGAAAAATATGTCTTGTATACATGGACGACATAATCATCTATTCTACTAGTTTGCAAGAACACATAAATTCCCTCAAATCAGTATTTGGATGATTAATTTCCTTTAATTTAAAAATACAATTGGACAAATCTGAATTTTTTCAAAAATCAGTCGAATTTTTAGAACATGTAATAACACCAAATGGACTTCATCCAAACCCACGTGAACTTAAAGTGATCAAAAATTTCAAAATTCCAAACAGAACAAAAGAAATCAAATCATTTCTTGGACTTGTTGGTTATCACCGCAAATTCATCAAAAATTTTGCTAAAATAACAAAACCGTTAAGGCACTGTTTGAATAAACATGTTAAAATTATTCATGACAAACCTTTCACTAATGCTTTCAATATTTGCAAGAATTTGTTAATGAATGACCCAATTTTGCAACACCCCGATTTTGACAAACCATTTATCTTGACTACGGACGCCTCTGACTATGTAGTAGGAGCAATAGTGTCCCAAGGTAAAATTGGATCTGACTTGCCTATAGCTTACGCAAGTAGAACTTTGAATCCCGCAGAGTGTAACTACTCAACGATAGAAAAAGAAGTTTTAGCTATCGTATGAGCTACAAAATACTTTAGACCGTATTTATTTGGAAGAAAATTTACAATTGTAACAGACCATAAACCATTGCAATGGTTATTCTCAATTAAAGAACCGAACTCAAAATTAGTTCGATGGAGACTAAAACTTCAGGAATTTGACAACACAATACAGTACAAAAAAGGAAAGCAGAATGCAAACGCAGACTCTTTATCAAGACCACCAAAAAAAAAGTTTCCAACAGAAGTGGAGCCACTCTTGACACACATGTCAGTAGATTGTGACGATGACGAACAACCCCCAGATCAATACTTATGGCCAGATAAAATGAAACATTTTTTCGATTCACAAAAACATTTATTTGAAATTCCGAAAAAAGTATCACTAAAACCTGAAGAACAAAAAATGGAAAGCCCAAAAATCAAAATTTTATCAGATATACAACTTAGACCTCCTGATAAAAGAACAGAAAATTCACCTCAACAAAAAACTAGTAAACAATTGTCACCACCATTATCTAACAATTCTAAAACGGATTCTGCAATGAGTATTATTAATATACCCTTAGAACATAGAATCCACTCGAACCAGCGTACACCCTAGATTCCGGGCAAATTGTTTGTCACTATAATAAACATGTTATTATTTACATCTCGTCCGTTGAATTCGTTCAACGTTGCCTTGTTGTAAATAAAAAGCACTCAGAATTTTCACTTTTTATCAAAAAGGATTAACCAGTGTATTAACGAGGATATGTTTTAATTTTTTATTTGTTTCAATATCGTTGGTGTTATAGGACAGTTATAGTTTACTGATTATTGATAAGCATAAATCAGCTGTTCGGCCTTCAAAAATATTGAATTTTGAACAAGCCGACAACAGTGTTCCAAGGGAGCTACAGGCTATGATTGATTAAAATGACTATCAGCTGTGATTGGTTGATCTCGAATAGGCATTTATGTCGTGTTGCCAGATGATTTCGTTGCATCGTGTCTACATAAGTAACTAAGGTTGATGAAAAAATATGGGTCTAATTGAAAATGTTTTATTATCACTAGTGATCTGAAAAGGTACATATTATATAATTGTTAACTACCGGAGATGCACTCAGAGAGTATAGAGTATTTTTAATTAGAATAAAAATACCTTGAATACAAGGTAGCTACTTATTAAATTTGCAGTTTGGCAAACTCGCAAGAATTCTCATAAGAATTCCTCTCTCCCCTCAATGTATAAACATGTGACACACAAAGACACGTCGGGCTATATCTAGTTGTTGGAAAATCATTGAATATACCCGACATCCCGAAAGAAATAAATGATACATCAGAAACAGAAACGATGCATTCAGCACAAGAAAATCCCACCATAGGAGCACCTTACATTAACAAATCAGTCAACTGAGTCAACAGCTTTAAAAACCAAGTGATCTTTAAGTTTACCGATCAACAACAACCTCGTGTAGTTAAGAAACAGCTATTCAACATGAAAACAGTAGATGGTCAATCTTCATAAATAAAGAACCAATAGCTGAAGAAATGCAAAGACTCCTAAGAGATTATTTACCACCTGATACTTATTGTTTACATCATCAACAAAGAAGTAGAACCAGTGATAATACGAACTTTTCAAGACACATGCAGAAATAACGCTTATAAACTTGTTATTTCAAATACTTTACTCGAAGACATCACCGACTTCGATGAACAAAAGGAAGTAGTGAAACGATATCATGAAACCAAAACATCTCATAGAGGAATGACGGAAAATTTAAAAAATATTAAACAACGATACTATTGGCCCAGCCTAGAACATGACGTCATTAACTATGTTAATACTTGTGAAACTTGTCAAAAGACAAAATATGACAGACATCCCTATAAAGTCATATACAAACCAACACCAACTGGCTCAAAACCCCTTGAACATATTTACATGGATATATTCCATATCTGGACAGAAATATCTGACAATAATAGATAATTTCTCCAAATTCGCAGCCGCATATTCTGTTTATGAAACGTCTATTGAAATATGTCAAAGCCTGGTTAAATTCTATTCACACCACGGCACACCATCTAAAATCACTACTGATAATGCTTACAACAGCCCAATATAAGATTGAAACCATAGTCAATCCCTTGTTACCAGTCTACCAAGGAAACAGCTACATACTGACTAATTACTATCACATTTACTATCACGTTAACCTAACTAACAAATTGTGTAGATACAACTAAATCAACCCTTTTCCGAATCAATAACACGATAGGAAATTTAAACAACTCTTTAAATCATCTATTATTGACAAGAACAAATAACTTGATTGATCAGACAGAAACTATCAATTCATTGGTCATTCATTACATGACTCCCCGAAAAAGATTTAAGGAAGGACTATTCAATTTTATGGGAACAGCTCAAAAATACCTATATGGCACTTAAGACGCTGACGATGGAGAACGTTATGACAATTATATTAAAATTCTCCAAAAAAACCAAGTTACCCTGCAACAAGACATTTCCTCAACAGAAACGGTAGTCAAACAAATAACCAAAGACATTGAAACACAACTCCGAAATATTAAACTCAATCATCAACAAATATTTAATCGTATTGATGACTTGACAGAACTAACTCAAACCATGACCACCGCAACCTATTTCATATTGTTACTTGATAACATCGAGAACAATCTACGTACCTATTCTTCATGACTGACATACGAATGTCCAAACTGCAATTAACTTCGCAGAAATTAACATTATGCATCACAGAATACAGCATATTTAAATATAACGAACTTAGAAAGATTATCTCTGACATTGACCGCAAGGTTCGTATTCCCTTTAACAACATAATCAAGTATTATGAAGTTGCACATGCAGACGTTGTCATTAAGAATGTCCTAATTGTATTATATGTCGCAATACCCTTGATTTCAGACATACCTTACATACTTTATCGTATATACCCAATTCCAATTGACAATAAAATCACCATTGTCAACAACCCCTATTTATTGAGATGCACTGATAACTTTAATAATCTGAAAGACGATTGTTATAAGGTAGAAGAAATTTCCCTGTGTTTACTCAAATCTTTGGATCAAAATGAACCCTGTGTCCCACAACCATTAATTTGACAAATCACTGCCCCATGGTCCCCGTTAAGTATAAAGAAACTTTGATCACTCAACTTAACGACAATTCAATTCTGGTTATTTCAACTTTCAAAGAAAGTATCTACTTTCGCTGTCCTGATCAGCATAGTTTGGAAATAGTTGATCACGCATCCTTGATATTATACCATCAAAGTGTAATGTAAAAATTCATGGAATTGTTCACGACTCTCAAAAACTAAGAACCATAAGTCTACGACTAAAACTCCCGTCAATTAAAATTGATGAAAGCCTCATACAAAAAATAGAGCCTTTGGAGTTAAGAGAAATCAATGTCGAAAATATTAGGGAAGATTTGGAAAATGCTCAACAGTTATTAGTACATCCCCTAAAACAAGTAGACATTGTTACCCCCGGATTGTCAATCACCCTTATTGTAATTATTATTGTAATTGCATTAGGAATATCCATATAATGTTATCATAGAAATAGGAAACATGATGTTAAAGTAGACATAGAGTTAGGGCCCCTCGAAAATTGTCCCCAATTTTCTCAGACTTAAGGAGGGAGGAATTATATTGTGGTTTTCCCTAACGAATATATATAATAATCTATTGTATTAAGCTTTTGTCTATGTAGCACATTTAACGTATCAATAGCCATAGCATGTAAAAGCTGATAGCATCATAATCTTTATCCTTTGTACGAGCAACTTCGATGTACTTTTTGAAATAAATCATTTTTAAAAACAAAATGCAACTATTAAAATAAGATTATACCACGATTAATATGTCACTTTGTTTACCAATATGTAAATATACTTGAAATCAGGATAAAACCTGGGATAAAAAGTTCTATATTGATTCGAAATAATATACAGGGTGGCCCAACGATAGAGTAAAGTAGGTTTTATCATAATAATATAGGATATGAAAAATATCAATATCAATATGCGTCACAGGTTAGGGGTGTAAATAGCGCACATTCTGAAAATATTTGGAAACATACAGGGTGCGTCACAAAAGTATGGCACAAAAAAGTATGATTTTTTCAAATGGAACCCCCTGTATATTAATTGATATTTCAATTCTTTCTTTAATTTGGAACAAAAATTGTGATACAACTAATGTTCCTAAATTCAACCGTTATCGAGATATCGCGTTTTAAAAATGGCATTTTTGCAACTTTGACATGCTATAAAACTCAAACTATTCAAGTTAGAGGAAAATGGTTTGCACTTTCCTATCTTAACTTTTCAAGAGCTCTTCTGTCATTTGGATAGAAGGTAACGTCAACTGTCAACTTTTTTCGGCACATTTTGACATTTTTTCACAATAATGGATTTAATCTCCTTGAATAGCTCTTGAAAAGTTAAGATAGGAATGTGCAATCCAT
The DNA here is from genome assembly GCA_958502075.1 of Orchestes rusci. Taxonomy (NCBI): domain Eukaryota; kingdom Metazoa; phylum Arthropoda; class Insecta; order Coleoptera; family Curculionidae; genus Orchestes; species Orchestes rusci. The sequence goes on along the minus strand of OY293303.1, from coordinate 53,677,175 downwards.
TTTTCTCTAACTTGAATAGTTTGAGTTTTATAGCATGTCAAAGTTGCAAAAATGCCATTTTTAAAACGCGATATCTCGATAACGGTTGAATTTAGGAACATTAGTTGTATCACAATTTTTGTTCCAAATTGAAGAAAGAATTGAAATATCAATTAATATACAGGGGGTTCCATTTAAAAAAATCATACTTTTTCGTGCCATACTTTTGTGACGCATCCTGTATGTTTCCAAATATTTTCAGAATGTGTGCTATTTACACCCCTAACCTGTGACGCATATTGATATTGATATTTTTCATATCCTATATGATAAAACCTACTTTACTCTATCGTTGGGACACCCTGTACAGGAACATCAACCGGTCAATATTTGACATTTACTTTTTTACATTCTAGCCTACATATTCTTGAAGTTCATGAAAAAACATGAAAATTGAAAGTAATTTCGATGATTTTTCTATATTTTTGTTTCGCAAATTAAATTAAAATATTATTATATTTGAACACAGAACAGAATCTTTAATCTTCTATGAAAATGGGTGACACTTGAGATTACCGTACACCTAGATTCGTATAAAAATGTTAAGTAGAATTTAGCACATTTTCTGGACAACGAATGTGCAGCCAAATGAAAAAATTATCAAGAAAAAGAATATTAAATGATCAATCAAGTAGATTGATTGCACATCACATACACATACTTTCGTTTTTCCTGTTGACAGCCTGATTAATCGGATGACGTATTGCCAATAGCTCGAGCGCTTCGCAGAAATGCAGGCTGTAGACGCGAGTGTAATTTGGCAATTATCAGGTCCCTACCCTTCATTGGTTCAATGTTGTAGTATCAAAAGACAAACGTCTTGGAAGTCACGTATTTTAGCCACAATCTCGGCCACAATATTACGATTCGTATAGCAAGAATAACCCTGTATTTTATCAAACATGCTTTCTTCTATTCAAGGAACAAAAATGGAATTTATTGAGAGTTCGAAGAAAAATTAAAGATATTTTGATAATTGAACAATAATTTTGTAGCGGTAGATAAGCAATTTTAGCACATAATATTATATTATTAGATTATATAATATTATCATCGAGATTATTATTCTGCACATATATTTTTAAAATGTATTGGTATTTAGGGTTAATTGATGCTGAGTAGCCTAGCCTAGGCTAAACGTCGCCCTTTAAGATCATTGTACTTGTACTTGTTCTCAATAAAGACTATTATTATTAGTATTATCTTTTATTATAGTTGAATAAATCTCCAGATAGATACTCACTCAGATGTTTTATTGGAAAAAGGGGAAAAACCAATCAATAGGAAAAATAAATTCAATACTTACAAACGTCATGATCAAGATTCCTCACTAAAACTGCATCACCATCAAGTTCCATGAATATATCATTCTCTGATTTACTAAATAGCGCAATGAGACTTTGAAAAAAATCACTTTTGGCAGCCATGACATTCACAGGCCAGAAATTCGGCACTTTGACAACTTTCATATCTTTTTCCAGTATGGCCAAATTGTGCGTAACAATAACACGAGACTTATATTTCATGACGAGCTTCAAGGTATCCATGGATGGAAAATGCGAACATTGAATACTGTCATACTGAAAGAAGTACATTGTCACCATCCAATCATTTAAAACTAGAAAATTATACCTTTTTTTCTAAGCGAGATTTGAATATTGGTAAAATCACATTCACATGTACTCGAAATCTTACAAGAGGTCTTGTATCAAAATCATCTTTGGCCAGATCATAGGAAAAAAATAAATTTTCTGACAATTCAACTTGAGCCGATATCGTCTTCATAGCACTATAAGTAATTATGGAAAGTTGGCCTACCTCTGCCGCAAAACAAAGTTCATCTCCAAACTTTGCTAATGTTTGAATAGATTTGATAAACACTAAAATTCAGTTTTTCATTACCGCGATAGTAAGTAAATACTTCATCTCTGATTGTATCAATGTTTTCTTACTTCTTATTCCATGTTCCTTGAGCGTGCAGTCCATGGCAATGATGGGTGAGTGCACTATCACATAAAAATCAAACGGCAATAGCCATTAACCAAGTAGAAGTAGGTACATTTTATTTTCAGTTTTCAGACTACACAATTTCAAGTTCAAAACAAAAACAACTAGAGATCAGAGAACTGAGAGAACTCATACCTCATACAGACAGAAAGTCACAGGAAAAAGAATCAATATAGAACGCTTGCATTCGTCCATGCAAAGTTTGCGTGACTGTGCTGCCGTAGCGGTGGAGTCAAGGAGACAATATTTTCAGGCGGGCTGTTCAAATTGCTGATTTTATAATAACTATTATTATACCATTTTAAACAGAAAACAGACATATTATATTCGTTCTATAATAAATACTTATCAACTGTTTATGTTTAGCCAGTATTTAATATACAGGAATATAACAATAAAACAATTTAAACGTACCTATATGTATTTATTGAATGTACAGAACATACAGGCTGGATCAGAAAAGTGAATTAATCATTTCCAAGGCGCTGATGCGATAATTCACGAAAATATCTTAAAATTACTTTTAACAAAAGTATTGCACATGCTTTTTTTATTTTAACGAGTTTCAACATCACTGCAATCAGCTGTTTTTTTTTTAGCTCTCAGACGATACAACACAATAAAATATGTTCTCAATAATACACAATCCACTTCCACTATACACAAATTCGCCTGAATAAAAGTCAGTTCGAAGTCCAGAAACAAAATAACACAAAGACACAATCACATAGAAACACTTTCAAAATATTCATTTTCATAAATAAACAAAACAGAAAATCAGAAAATGGCAAATTCAAATTATGGCGATTGGCGAATGGGAAACTCGCGTCTGGACGTAGGTTCATACACTGACGTGACAAATGACAGGTTATAGCGGGACTTTTGAAATTCACAGCTGACAGGTTATAGGCGGGTCTTTAGAAATTCGCTTTTTATTTGTATATGTTACGGCTAATTTACAAACTTGGATAGTTTATAAACTAGCTGGATAATCTGTAAGCTAACCAAACCATTGGCTATTTTGATATAAAATGCAATTTCCACTAAAATAGCAGTTATTTTGCAAACTATCCAAGAGTCTTGGCTAATTTACTTGAAGCTATTAAGAAAACCAAAATAGCTGGTTTGTTTGTGAACTATCCAAAGTAATCTGGCTAAAATGAAAACCATAATTTCTAGTAACATAAAATAGCCAAACATTTGGCTAGCTTATAAACTAACTAGGTAGGTTAGGCATTTAAAATAGCTGGTTAGTTTGTAAACTATCCAAAGTAATCTGACTAAAATGAAAACCATCATTTCCAGTAAAACAAAAAAGCCAAACCTTTGGCTAGCTTATAAACTAACTAGGTTAGGCATTTCTTATTTGATAAATTGAATTTTCAGATTCTAATTCAAATCAAATAAAAAAATGAGAGTGACTATTCTGCCCATCGTTACACTATGCAGTAGTTCGTTAGTTAGCAAAAGGTTAACATAACAATTATTATTGTTGGGTTGGGCATGATACACTTTAAAAAATATGCAGCAGTTCGTTGGTTAGCAACAGTTTGACATTTCAATTATTATTGTAAATCATGATTTATGTGATTTGTATGGGTATTATGAGAATTAAGATTGGGTTAGTGATCATATTAAATAAATAAAACCACTTTAAGTTCTCATAATACCCATACAAATCACATAAATTATGATTTACAATAATAATTGAAATGTTAACCTGTTGCTAACCAACGAACTGCTGCTTATTTTTGGTTATTTTATAATCCAGCCAAAAGGTTGGCTATTTTAGGAATCATGGTTTTCATATTAGCCAGATTGCCTTGGATAGTTTACATACTAACCAGCTATTTTGGTTTTCATAATAAGTTCAAGTAAATTAGCCAAGATTCTTGGATAGTTTGCAAAATAACTGCTATTTTAGTGGAAATTGCCTTTTCTATCAAAATAGCCAATGGTTTGGTTGGTTTATAAACTATCCAGCTAGTTTATAAACTATATTCAAGTTTGTATTAGCCGTAACATATACATTGAAAATATGACTTGCACTGATGGAACCGCCTTAAATTTGATGAAATTTTGATCATGCATTGGTTTTTAAAGAAGCAATGGTGCATTTAAAAATATTAATCCATTTTTCAGTCAGTTTACGTGTTTTGACGTTTTTTTGTGTAATTTTTGGTAAAAATGCATGGCTGACATTATTCGAAAGAGGAGCAGTTCAAAATTTCAAAGCAAGACTATCCTTTGCTCAATTATTGTGAAATTTTCGGGAAGTACATTATTTTTGCTCCTCTTCCGGATGGTGATAGTATCAAAACAAAAATTACTCGTGTCAAAAAGGCACTAACCAAAATCGCGTAAACTGACAAATGGATCAAAGTTTTCAAAGACAACATTACTTCTTTGACAACCGATGCAGGATCAAAGTTTTATCAAATTTTAGGCGGTTTCATCAGTTTTGTTCATGTTTTGTCTTATAGTATGTAGTACATATTTTTTATTATTGATACCTAATTTGAGGCAAATTGTTCAAGAACTAATTTGCGAGAAATTCACTTTTAGACAATTTAGTCATAAATGAATAAACATATTTTTTATATTAATAAAAATTATACTTACAGTGATCAAAACAATTAGGCTTCGTATATTTTCTGAAATATTTGTTCGGTAATAAAAAATGAGTTTGATATTAATATTTAAAGGGACATTATTCAAGGACATTTCATAAAGTTTCGCTAAATTTACACAAAGATTAACGGAAAATACTAATACCTGCTTGAATTTGTATACAAAAATATAAATGTTGGCACAGTTCAGAATATGCAATCATTGTTTTGAGTACTACAAGTACACTGGAAAATGTCTTAAACAAGACAATCAAATCACCTGTATGTTGATTCACTGACCAATTAACGTCGGAAATGATGAGGTTTTCCAATTTGTTGGTTGACTGAGTGTAAATAGTTCAAAGTTTATTTCAATATTTTCTTTATTAATCAAAAATACACTCACAGAAAATACTTGAATTATTTACTACAATACTATAAAACGATAGAAGCTACCGTTTTTCGTCTCATGACAACCCTCAACAGAACACTTTTTCTTGGCAGATTTAGGAGTAGGGACTAAATCCATTTTCCAAACAATATTTTGGAACGATTCGAGAAAACGAATTAGAAATCCAAACACAAAACACAGAAAAAACTCACAAAATTCGAAAAGCACAACAATCAAGTGAATCAAGGGACAAAGCCGCTTATAAAATGGCGTTGGCTTGGCTTGGCTTGTCTGAGTTACATTCAATCTCATTTCGAAGTGAAACTTTCAAATTTCCGTTTGGCACACGGAAAACCTATGCTACCAGCTACATCGAATTTGTGTTCCAGATCACGCCTACGCCAAACTCAATGTGAATGGTAGCATATGGTTTTGGTTTGCAAAGCAAAAATTTGACAGTTTCACTTGGGAGCCGCTTTCCAGCTGCCCCTTTTGTGCGTTTGGAGCTCCGCGTTACCCTCCCCTTCCCCCTGAAGCACCACCCGGAAAATGTGGGCTTGAAGCGCAAAACTAGCTAAACGTCAAATCAGTCAAATTCTGTCATATTTAAAATCAAAACATTGGCAAGTTTGATCTTTTTTGACTGGATGCATGCTTAAACATACCAAATTCAGGTCAGAGTCGCTTATAAACAATATTTTAACTAATTTTCACAATGTCGAGATGCCTTGACTCAAATGTAAACAAATACTCCATCGATAGTTTTGACGTTTGTGTATGTGAGTACCTCAAAAAGTGTTCCAGGATCACTTTTGCGTTCCAAACACGGTGTTAATCGGCGCTTGAGCTTGAAGCACAAGCTGGAAAGCAGCTGGGGTCTTCTGTGACGTCAATAACTGTCATGTAACTGTCAAAGCTCTCAGCGCCTCTCACCGTAGTTCGGCCAATTAAAAACACTGTACTGTCATTGCCCATAAGAGACGCAGTTCTAAGGGGAATGGTTTGTGGTGTGTGGTGTCTGGAACATATAAAGTGCATCTGTGAGGAGTGTGTATAGTGTAACAGATTTCAATGACGATGATTGAAGCGATAGTTAGGTAGGACATTCAATATCTAACCTTCTTTTATCATAATATCTGCGTTAATATACTTCCTATTGTTTTGTTTTCAGGATTTTTGAATTGATTTTTTTTTTTTTTTGGCTGTGAATGAAGCGTCAGTATACATACATTTAAGTTAACATTTGTTTTAATTTTTGTATTTTTTGTTGATGAAAATATATTTTGTGAAAACATGTTTCAGTAGTTAAATTAATCAACAGAGTCAATAACAGTCAGAATATTTAGACTTGAAAAAAAAATTTTTTTGGCCAATTTCAAACATCGGTCTCTAACACCGGCGTTAACTTTTATGTTTCAAAAATGCATGTTAACTCTGAAAAGATATACACTTCTTTATTTCAAATGGAAACATGTATTTTTTATTTCATTTTTGAATTCGTCGTGAAATTCCAAGAATATTTCATGCAGCAACCCCATAACAAATATCGTTGATTGAGAAAACCAGATATCCAACCGTTTTCGAGAAAATGGCATTTCAAATCCATAAAAAATGCTAAATATTTATTTGTATTCATGAATATTCTGATGAGATGTAAGTGCAAGGTGCAAAAAAAAAAATTTAAACATCAAAATAACCCCATAAACATATACAAAGAGGCTCCCCACCATGGAAAACAGAATTCTTTTTCCTATGCTCCCCACTCTCCCAACTATCCACAACCAGAGATATAGAGTTCACAACCAAACTTTCACAGATAGAGATACGGCAACGCTGTGTTTGGTGCATGGGAGCTACATCTAGCCGCGAGTGCAGTGTTGCCAACTTAGCGGTTTGCGTGATTTCTAAACATCATGGACTTGTGAATGGGGTTAACGGTATTGGCCCAAGGAGGTCACGTGTGCAACGTGTTTACTCGATCAGCTGTTAGGCTCTGGCGTATATTCAATATTCATCTTTATTCTTTATCATCTATGGTGTCATTGATTAATGACACCAAGGTCATTAATCAATGTATGGTGTTTTGATTACTTTTGATTTTGTATACGGACTTACCAACTGTACCTATCCACTTTCTCATTTGCGTTTTGAGTTGAGTTCAGAAAATATCAATTCCTAATTTATTAATCTGTGTAATTTTATTTTGCAAGATTCGCAGGAGATTATTTGTGTTGTGTTCTCTTTTTTAGTATACCTCTAATTTTTGTGTGATTTTTAGTTTATAGCCCAGTAAAGTTGTCGGCTCAAAGGGATCGGCAAAAAAAATCCAAACAGAATGATATTTTCAGGGATGCTCGTGGACTGCATGCTGAGCAGTGAGCATACAACCAAAAAATCTGACTCGAAGTCTTGGTACGTTTTGAGCTGAAGAGGTGCATGGTTTTCTAAACATTTCTTTTAAGCGAAATGACCTGGATAAAAGTTATATAGAGGATCAAAAACTAAACATTTTTGCCATATAAAATTTTATGACAGCTGTAACACTTGATGAATTACAGCGCATCAAATGACCAAATTCCACTGGCAGCAGGACTGGTTTCAAAAAAATTTTTTTAAGGGATCATGAAAAAAGTTATGAAGAAAAGTTGTTCAGCCTTTGCTTCACTGAAAATTTCACCCAGGATTTTTTTGCAAAAAAAATGTTTCTAAAACCACTCCTTGTCAGCTAATTTTTGTCATTTGATGCGCTGTAACTCGTTAAGTATTAGAGCTATATCATAAAATGTTATGAGGCAAAGCTGTTTTTAGTTCTTGGTCCTCTATAACTTTTATTCAGGTCATTTTGCTCTAAAAAAATGTTTAGGAAACCACCTCTTTAGCGCAAAACGTACCAGGACTTCGAGTGAGAATTTTTCGTTGAATGCTCAGGAGGCACAAGCTACAAGCACTCCTGAAAATATCATTCTGTTTGGAATTATTATTATTTTTTTAAACCGACATCTTCTGAAATCACTGGGCTATTAGTATTTGGATAATATTGGACATTGGATTGGTTTCTGTTATCATGACAACAATGAATATTTTTGTCATCAAGAATACCTAGTTGTATTTTTTATTGAAGCAAATATAGGTATTTTTATACTTTTTGTCAAAAAATTATATTTGGTACATTTGCCCTCTTGGGGTAGACCATCGCTGGACATACCTATTTTATCATAAGGCTGCGCCAAAAAAAAGGGGAGAGCAACTCTCATTAAAATTATTAAAATAAATTGCCTATAATGTTCAGATTATTTATAACAGACTAGGTAGACTAAGGTAAGGAAATAGGGATATTGAAATACCTTCTGAATAAATTTTTGAACAAATATGTGATACTTTAATATCTGTTTCATTTGATAGACAAGCATTTTTTGTTTATTTTTTTTTATCAGTTAGGTGCTAATACTATGAAAACAACGTAGGTATAGGTACCCGAGTAGGTACCCCTTGCAGAGCAGTTGGTGGTTGAACCTCGGTTGAACTTATGAATTTTGTTTCTAGAAAAAATATATTTTTTCTTAAAAGCTTCTCAACTAATCCACATAATTCTCCCGACGTCATTTCAAGAAGCTCTTTTCTCCAAGTGTCGTTAATTCTAGTTTTTTATTGAGAGTGGAATTCAAATTTTGTATTGATCAAATTATAGAAAGCGGTCTTCATGGAAAAAACAAAAACCGACATAATATCTTCAAAATCCCAACACTGTAAGTACCTATGTCAAAAACAAGCGGAGCCACATTCTACATCAAGAATCTACACCTTTAAGGATCAGCATCTTATTCGAAAACACTCTGCTTATGATATATTTCGTCATTTTCATTATACAAAATTTAGAATGGCTTTATTAAAATGTTTCCAGTTACAAATAACGCGGTTATTTACCTAAGGCGGAGTCATGACATGTTGCAGCCAATTGGCGGCCTCTCATTCACAAGTCCATGATGTTTAGAAATCACGCTAGCGGTTTTGCCGCTAAATCTGGCGGTATGACAATCCCAATTGGCGATTGAAACAAGCAGCGCCACAGCGGAACGCGCGAGAACTTTCGAGAGCGTGACAACTGCATTTTACTCATAGCCCGTATAAGGTTTTCGCGCCTGAATTTATATTTGTTGTTCGTATCAGTCGAGTGTTTCGTTGTTTCGTATCGGCAGAGCGTTGTCAATTGAGAAATGGTGCCTTCAATGAACTGGAACATTTAGTGGACGCTCTGAATGGATTTGACCGGCCTCCTCGTGAAGGAAGATTAGCTGTGGAAAATTTAGTGTGTATCGGGATTCGATCAAGTTTTTTTACGACGTGGGTCCTTTGGAAAATTATGCAGATGATTGTCTTCTCATTGCAGTGAGGTACGCGACAATTATGCCTATTACGAACTTTCTTCGGATATCGGCGAGCATTCGTATGATCTTCCATTGTTAATGATGATTTTTATCACCAATATCGGTGGGATCTTTCAATCAATGAAATATATATGTTACAGTAAATGCTACGAATTCAGTGAAAGCTAGCTTTCACTAGTTGATGCTAGCAATTACTTGATCCGTTAGGAAATGTTAAATTTTGAAGAATATTGTACACTTTCACTAGTGAATGTTGGAGAAACTTTATCAAATCAACTTTTACTGAAAGCAGTTAGGAAAAGTTTTTTTTAAAACTTATTTCCGCCATTTAACTATCCCAAGGTGTACGGGGCACTAAATGATGTCGCTCACGCGACATCAAACTTTTTGCCAAACCCAAACTAACCCAAACTAACCCAAACGAACCCAAACTAACCCAGACTAACCCCTACTGAGAATACTTAAGTATTTTCTATAATACGGTATCTGAACAATGTTCACATTGTACACCTGCGATTCATAAGTCTCGTATTTTCCTGAGCGTCTAATCTGTCGGCGAATTCCAACTCGGACCAAAAAGGATATTTATAATTACGATAATAATTTTCAGTGAAGCAGCTTTCACTAGAAAAGTTACGTGAATGCTTACAATTACTAGTAAAAGTATGATGAAGTCGATCGAATTCAACTTTCACTAGCTAAATGTTTCCAAATCAGGAAAAGCTTACTTTTCCTAGTAACAGTTAGCTTTTACTGATTACCAGCTTTTACTGTGACATATACATTTAATAAAATTAGATACCTTTGATCTATGCACTATAATCGTCTATTTTGTTGGCTAAAAGCCACTACACTTGAGGCTTTTTGATATCGACACCCTTCAGACTGATGCCGATAAGTTTATGATTCCAACAATAACAACAAAACCCGAAAAATACCATTCAATTAGCACACTATAATCATTTAACAACGTGGTTTATCAAAATCTTTTCATAAATAATAACAAAATCGGGAATATATCTTCAAGTTATCACGATCCCAATAGAAACAGCATGGAGACAGCTGATGTCTATCACGCTCTCGAAAGTTCGAGCACAAAACGCCAGAGGCCGCTCCGCTGACTCTTTGAATCGCCAATAGACCTATTCATTTACACCTGAGCAGAGAAAGTTGCGTGCGCAGTTGGAGGAACGTTTTTATTGGCTAAAGAAGGCAGGTGAGAGTATGAAACATGAAACAGGATGAAATGACAATATTGACAATATAATGACATTTTATAAAATGAACAGCTGATTCGATAAATATCTGGTTTTGGTTCATTTATTTCATGATTTGTTCTATATTTCAATATTCAGAAGACGTATATAGTTGATTAAATGCGATAATGACTCAGTCGTGGTTCGGCACGGGAGCGCAAATCAGCGCTGAGAAAAATCGTGGGGTAAGTGGTTGAGTGTGCCCCAAGTAACCTAACTTATGGAGTAAAATGGGATCGCAGACCAAGAGTAAGATTTAAATACATATGATTTGGTTATCCTAGGTATTTTAGGTTTGCTCTAAGCAGTTCAAAAAAGAAGATATTATTTTCGGAGAAAATGTGTCCAAATTAAGGAAAAACGCCGTTCCAAATGCGGAATCTGTAAATAATACGTTGCCTTTCTCAAATCCGGTGAAAAATATTCTCTGCTTCATCCAGTACAATGAAAAGGGCAGATCTATCATCAGAAACTGGACCAGCGAATAACCCTACAAAAATGAATACACTTCAGCAACCCCCCATAGAGTGAAAACAGACAGAAATACCAAACATAAAGGAAAACTCCACATCAAAGGTATTGCATAAAAAAATTGCTTTATGATTTAAGATTTTCTGGAATATTTTGTAGGTTTCGATATGGTCGAATGACGCAGAAGATGGTGATTTTTTTACTTGAGAAGGAACATAGTATGCTCGATAGTATGTTGACCACCACTACCACCAGTATTCAGTATTGTGAGGAATCCACCAAAGGTACGCTTGCGTGAATTAAAGTTATTACTCGCACTTTTTATGTATCGGACCTGTGATTATACATCGAGTTACTCGAAAAGATACTTTCAAAGATAACTAACCCAAACTAACCCAACTTATTTTCCCAGATCAATGATTGTTCAATTGCAAAATATGAATATTTATCCATATCATCTTTGTTCGAAGTCCTACTACACCTTTTCATAAGCGGCAATTTCTGAAAAATCCCCTCAAGGTATCATTTTATGTTTTTTTTCTGCATCTATGATAGAATTTAAAGTCGGAGTTGATCTTACGAGCATATTTTGCTTATTTAGACTTTGAAACATATCCATAAAACATCTCCATTTCCCCCTCATTCACCCTGTATAATTTCATTAAAGAAATAAGACTTGAAATTATAATTCAAACGATTTCACTTTACATAATCAATTCATGGGTTCATCAACAGAATTCGAGAAATATACCTACCGGCTACAGGATCAATTTTATATGTCTTCAGATGCTTTCGCGCATTCGGGAAGAAATACTTTTTTTACAGAAGCTCTATCGGGGATTTAACTTTCAAAAAAACGATTAGGCATCGAATAATGATGAACGACATGGTTGATGTGCACTAATTTTTTATTTGTTATACATTTCCATGATATATCAGCATATAAATATCATGATAAATATCTTGATAACGTAATATAAGTATATCTTTGATTTATCCTTCGAACCCTGCTAAAAATCAATAAAAAATACGTGGGGTGATTCCTGGGTTATTTTCATGAAAAGAAGTTCCCATAAACATTGGACCGAAAAATGCTTTCCAAGAGAGCTACGCCCCTTTAAATAGGGCCCCCTGAGGACAGTTTTTCCTCAATATTTCCAAAACCGTAGCTCCCTTGGAAAGCATTTTTCGACAAATTAATGTTTATGAGATTTTTCATGAGACATAGTTCTCATGAAAATCTTCTAGAATCACCCGACGAATTTTGTACCAATTTTTAGGTAATACTCTGTAATAATATGATATTGTGAATACTATGCAGCGTAAGTTCTAATTTCCTTTTTCTTGAAAATGGTGTGTCCTAGCGATACAAACCAAGACAACCTTTTTTGCGTGAAAAACCTCATATTATTTTCTAAATTTGTAAAAAAAATACGAACATGATTTATAAAAAAGTTTCAGTACAAATGATACGCATCCGACTAAGTTATCAAATCTCTGAATTAATATTATTTGAATTCAGCACATTCAAATTAGTAAGATTCCAAAGTTCTTAAGCTTTATTTTAAACCTTTTCGGAAATAATCCATCCTCAGGTGTCCCCCTTTAAGAAGGGCGTAGTCTATGAGAAGCATAGCTCTCTTAGAGGGCGTTTGCCGATTTATGTTTATAGGGTAACTTTTGGTTATTTTTGACGCATAAATACAGTGACACCGATGGCCGCAAGTGCATCGTTTCTAAAATATAGTTTGTCTGATGTATTTTCGAAAAAAAAGTATGCCACTGTTTTTTACACAGATCTTTTTTTTCTAAATACTCATTTTTATGAAAATGGACTTTTGAGTTTTTCCTTGAGACGGGAAAAACCGACTGTTCCCAAAACTGAAAATGTTAGGTAATGAACGCTTTGAAAGACACCAATTTAGTTTTTATTTTTTTACTCGAAATCGTGCGTCGGAGAGAAAAATCTCACGTGACCTTTTTCGTTGAAAGTTGAAATAAGTTATTTTAAAAAAGAATATTTCTTGAGAAAAAAGTGTGGCGTATAATTTTTTCATCAAAAATACAACACACAAATTCTCTAAGTCCAGCCCAATGGCTCAGAAAGTTTCATTAATATCTATCATATGTATAAACCCCGTAAAATTTTATCAAGATTGGCGAAGGCGTTTTCAAAACAGAGGAAAAAATTTGTACACCCTGTATTTTGGAAACGGCGATTGATGTCACAACTCAAATTATTTTTTTATGCTTTCTCAATATTCTTCAGACACTAGAAGTTGTGCGGGGACACCCTGTATATCCAATACTATTTTTCCTCCTCTTATTCGCATTCTTTTATCTTTTGTTGGACAAGTTTTATGATCCCTTCAAGATTTACACAAGACTTTGTCCATCATAATGCCACACAGATATACAGGGTACATATTTATCAACCTTTTTTATAGGGAAGAGAGTGAAAATGATGGTAGCTTGATTGCATTACTTGCAGAAAGAATTTATAAATAAAACATTTCTCGTTAGGGAAAATTCACTCCAGGAGCTCGTGGGAGGCAGTCAATAATACGAGGAAGGCTACTTTAAGTATTCTTTATTCAATTTTCAAGCTTTCGGAGAAATGTTTCCCTTCTTCAGGAAGTCGAATGTGAAAGACAGTTTCAAAAGGCACCAGCACATGTTGGAAAATTTCTCCGAAAGCTTGAAAATTGAATAAAAAAAAAGTAGCCTTCTTCGTATTATCAACTGCCCCCCACGAGCTCCTGTTACATATTTCTGTTCCGCTCCAGTCACGAAACTAGCAACAATAAATGTTAATTCAGCATAATACACTATTATACATTTCAGGGAGAAGAGGATTCCAAAGATAACAGGAGCTACAGAGGAAACTTTTCCAGCTTGCAAACTATAACGAGAAGGAGGTTGCATATTATCTAAAGCAAGAAAACCAACGATTACAATAATGACTCTTCGCTAATCCACTTTTTTGCCTAAAACTGTACTCTGGAAATGACAAAAGAAAAAATATGGAAGATTGAAAAATCATCATCAAAAATTGCTATTTCTAGTTTCGGTTCAATGCAACAAATTTATACAGTTTTGGCTACTATTTAGTCATTATTTTAGGTATAGCCTTGGATATTGGTTAATATCAATGAATACCCAAGTGGGTACTTAGTATTTTTTATTTTATATCAATTATTTTTATATCGTTAATAAAAACACATATTGCAAGTTTATCCTTTATTTTTTATATTTTTGCATCAACATTTGATTAAGTACAGTTTGAAAGTAGGTATAGGTATACTCTAGAAGTCTCACAAAAGTATATTTTCCTGCTCACAAGTGAAGAGTTCTTTGCTTACTATGACAAAAAAATGTATATTGTGATAATGATTATAAAACCATCTCTCTGATTTACTCATAAAACATTTAATGGGTATCTGCACTATTAAACACTACACAATTTTGTTGAAACTACGGAAAAATTTTAAGAGTTATAAATTTATTTAATTTTTCAAATTCTCACTTTAATAATAATTATTGGGACCACTCGTCCAGACTTTCCCTTTCAAGTCCCGCAACATCTTTACGTTTGGAACGTGTCATATTCCCCAATAGCGAAGACGCTGGCACATAAATACCTATATTGGTTAAGAAACCATTACGAATTACAAAGCTGGCACTACATACCATACCAGTTGTATTGTTTCTTGATCAGCCATGTTTTCGGTAGATAGTGTAGTGGCGAATGGTATGGACAGAGGTTGACCTCTTTTAACGAAGTTTTCAGGCTTGTTTAACTCGACCGGGTAATTTCGATCAACTGGTTTTTCCGTATGCGGTTTTTTATACGAAAAAGCAGAGAGATTTCTGTCCCCTTGATGTTTGTCGGGTCGATGAAAACAATCTCAGGAATTTGTTCTGCCGTTATTTTGGTTTCCCTTTGCACTTCATTGGGATTGAAGTGCATGATGCTGTTTATGGCACTCTTGTAAATCCATTCGAAATCAGATGCTGCAGATAGTATGACCAACCACGTGATTGAAAGATTCGGAATTTCTATAAAAAAACAATAGTCCGTCAATACTGTTAAATATAATGAACGCAAAGTACATACATACAGTCAAATAGGGTGATTTCGGACATATTTCATATTTTTTATCACATAAAATTTTCGTAAATTTCAGGTATAAGTATTTATACCCCAGGTCCCAGCATCTAGTGACATTAGCTAATTTAAAAATTTCCTGACAGCTCAAATATTTGATAGTTTTTGTTTTTTTTGTTTATAGTCATAGTGAGTGTAGGGTAACTGATGTTGATGTACTCTTTGTGCAGCGGTTATATTGTATTCACACACGATTTCCCAGAATATGTGGACAGTCTTAAGGCCTTCTTTACTAAGATGGGCCCCCAAACCCCAAAGAATATACGAGGAGCAGACTTTCTATATGCATTTTGTCCTTTGGTGAAAATACAACCGCGATTTGTTAAAGAGTGCTTTTTAAAATTCAAGGAAAAGATCAATACTAGAATTTTTGCATGTAGGTAAAACCATGCATGATCTCTCATCCACCAAATCGATATCTTCTTTTCAAAAACTCAAAAAGTACCTACTTGAAATAATTTGATGTTTTTCACGAAAAAATTGTCTATTAATTTTTCTCAAACCAATTCGTTTGATGAAAATGTGCTACGCGACCGAAGAAAAAGGAACTTCAATAATCGTGAGAACAAACATTTTCATTTAACCATTTCAGATAATTATGCAAAATCAAAATATTACTCTATTTATTTTCTCATTAAAAATTATCCTTAATTTGCACGTGAGTCTATGTAATATTTTTGACACTTGAAATAAAAAAGCTAAAGAGAAAAGAATATATAATAGGGAATCACTCTTTACAGTTGAAGTTATTCGAGAAAAAACAATTTGCAGGAGTGTCATTTAGGCGCCAACATGCCAGCATTCAAGATTTTTTTTATACGAACTAGATAGCATGTTACTTTGCTTTCATACCCTTCGTGACTAAAGGGTCTTTGTCCCAGCAAAAAAATGCGTGAAGAATTTCCACAATACAACGTAGTTCGATAAAATTAACATCTAAAAGTTGATATCTTCTGGAAAAACATTCGAAACTTATGAGCTCCATGAGTCTCATCAAATTGATGGGATCAATATGTTCTTCAGTCCCTCTAGTTGAATCCTAGTATTGATAATTAGTAGAACGATTTGTTAATTAGGAAAATGAAATTATCAATTCACATTTCACACATCAAAACTAACATCTAGTGGGTACAGTAGTGTCTTTGGTAAGAAATTGAAAGCAGGAAAAACGAACTTATGAACCTATGAGAATTTAACTCAAGATTTAACCTTTATATATTTTTAACAGAAACAATATCTTACGAAGTTTTGTTATTCACTAATAGGTTCTTTTTTGGGAATCGAATAAAGATCAGCTGCATAAGCACTGGTTTGATTATTTTTTTAAGTAAATAGCGGGGTAAATAGTTACTTATTCATACTGTCAATAAATCTAATTTCTAAGTAAGTAGGTACCTAAGTCATTTTTTTTTGTTCATGAAGTTTGCGTCAAGCTAAGTCATTCTAGTGAGAATATTGTTGATAGGACTTGGCGGTATGTATACCAAAAAAAATATAGTAAATTTTGAATCAGTCTGAAAAAATCTTATCCGAAGTCCCCCATTTGAGTATAACATAGTTATCGTTTCTTACCCCACTTCACATGTATTGTGAGTTTCGATGATGGCGTCTATGGATGAAAATTTCAAATGAAGCCTATGTGCCCTTCTTTTTATGACTTCTGAAGCATTTTGCCTTGATGGTGAACTCATTTGTATGGTCTAAGAAATCATAGATGTGGCTCTGGTACACTTTAGGACCCCTCGAATTTCGCACTTCTAATGAATTTATTTGAAAGATATCGTGAAATCTTGTGCGTTTGTGCAAAAAAATTTATGGAAAAAAAAAAAAAATATTATTGAAAAAAAAAAAAAAAAAGTTTGTGTCAGTTGGGTTAGTTTCCCGGGTGGGTTTCGCTGGTCCCATACCGGGCGCCTCCTCGGGTGGCGGATAGAGGAATGCATTTCAGATATGGAGGATACCGGCATGGCCGGGGCGGACCAAAAAACCAGCAAGGGGCAGAAGGGACTCAAAGCCGTGGCGAAGGCAACCCTCCTAGAGAAGGACACTCGAACAAAGCACTCACAAAAATCATGATGTCGAATTTAGAAACTTTAATACCCCAGGAGGGTACCACTAAAAGTGGAGAATCCCTCCCTACTAAAGTAGGCATCCCCACGGATTCTGGGGGGGGCGCAAATTCGATTACTCAGCCAAGAACAATCGACCTTACATGGGACGAGCAGGCTAAAAAGTCTGTGGAAAAAAAGACTCAAGCCAAACTGGGTTTCGGTTTTTCAGAGGAGAAATTCAACGGGAACACCCCAATTATTGTCACCGAGACACCAATTGGGAAAAGAAAGGCGACGGAAGCGGCTGGTAAAAACAGCCCGTACAAAATATCGGAGAGGTCTGACGTCTTCGTGTTAAGAGAAGCCATCGAGGCAATCAGCGAGAACCTTGGCAAGAACATCGAGCAAAACACTAAGCGCGAAATCAAAGAAATAGCCCTGAAGCTAAAACAAGAGGTAGCAAAATTCAATATGCATATCGTGAAGAAATTTCTGGACGGAAACAGATATAACAAGGGGGAAGTAATGATGATCCTAGCGGGTACACAGACAGAGGAGGCTGATTTCAGGAAGGCACTGGAGCTGACGGAACTAAAGCCAACAAAAAGTTTCAAAGAATTCGATGAAATATCACGGAAAACCTGGGCACCGGAGGCCTTTACAAATACAGAAATTAAGGTCGGAAACCCCCTGACAACAAAAAGCGATGTCATCAAGGTGGTCTTTGCGGAACCAGATGACCCGAGGATGGAAAAGTCTGTACAGGCACTCTACTTGGCCAGATACCCGGACCTAAATGAAGTCACACTGCCTTTCGACGTCCTGGAGATGACGAGTAGACTCGCATCCCGAGTAGGAGAAAGCCAGGGAGAGAAAGTGATCAAAATCACACTGGGTGATAAAGACCCAAATACTCTATACGAGCACATTACAAAAATCAAGGAAATAACCCAGGAATCCAACGCGGAGTATGTGGCACTACACCACCTAAGATCCTTCCCGCTTCCATACTTAAGGAAAATGGCCGAAGCAATATTCACTGGTACCGACATCAAGCCCATTATATATACACCAAGAGCAATAGAAGAGGGAAGGCCCAGTGGGGATGCACGGGAAAGGAAAACGTACGCGGTGATCCTGGAGAGCAAGACAAACTACAAAGAAACAGTCTCGGCGATAAAGAAGTCGTTGGAGAATCTCCCCGAGAAGAAACACATCAAATCCGTTGGCCAAAGGAGGGATGGCAAGGTGATCATCACCACCGAGAAAAATTACACCGCCCTGATGCTGATAGGAGACACCCTTAGGGAAAAGATGGCCAAAGAAAACACTTCTCTTAAACTAGTCGGCCACAGAAAAGAAAGGGAAACAATCTTCATTAGAAACATGGACATCTCTGTGACACCAGAAGAAATTAAAGCCGCTCTAGAAGCGGCACTGGTAAGCGATATGAAACCAGACACGCACAAGATAGGTGATCCCAGACCAAGCACCAGAGGCGGAATGACGAACGTGACAGTTACATTGGAGAAAGATGCCGCAAGCATATTGACTAACCTAGGCTACATCAAGATAGGCATGTCCTCTGGCAGGATAGAAAAGAAACATCGCATAACTAAATGCGGCAAATGTTGGTCATATGATCACAGTACCCTGGAATGCACTGGGCAAGACAAGAGAGGCCTATGCTTTAACTGCGGCCAACCAAACCACACCGCTAAGCTCTGCAAAAATCCCCCCAAATGCATGGTATGTAATGGAGAGGACCACAGACATGGTTCCGGGAAGTGTTCTTTTTTCCGCAGGGCCCTCTCAACCAGCCGCAGAAACCACTACCTGAAGAACCAAAATAATCCGAAGAAAACCCAGCAACCATAACATTCAAAGTCCTCCAGATCAACGCAAACGAAGCGCGCACGTCCATGATATCGCCATGGCACATGCAGCCGCAAAAAGATTCGACTTCATAGCAATCAGCGAGCCAAACCGCAAGAGATGCCAAGGTGGTAAAAACCAGTATAACAACAAAACAAAGGATGCTCAGATCATCAATAGCAACTCTAGAACCCACCCTATTCAATACTTTGCCAGCGGCTCCTGCTTCGTCTGCGTCAAGACTGGCGAAACATCACTGTTTAGCGTGTACATAAGTCCCAACTGCACATTCGACACTTTCTGCAGACATCTGGAGGAACTAGACATCGAAATAAAACGACACAAATCTGATAACTCCACGCAACATATCATCGTCACAGGAGACTTTAACTCCAAACACATACAATGGGGAGGAATAGTAACGGACAAGAGGGGAAGGGAAATGCTGGAACTCATCACAACCAACAATCTTAACTTCTTGAACGATGGACTTAAACCCACGTTCGACAGAAAAACCACAGGAAACACGAACGCAACCGGTACGTCATATATAGACCTGACAATTGTATCTGAGGAGTGCCTGAAAATGTCGCCGAAATGGCAGGTACTGGACGATCCAGATATCACTGACCATAAGTTCATCGCTCTCGAGCTGACCCGGACCAACACACCTAGGACTAAACCAAAACTCAAGAGAAGCGAAACAAACCCTGACAAACTTACAAGTACCTTTGCTGAAATCACACAGGCCAACCCAAATCGATATATAAACTCAGCGAAAGAGATGATGCGAGCAATCAGAAGAGCATACAATGCAAGCACTCCAATGGTCAGATGTGAAGATGACTTTAGCATGCCCTACTGGTGGACCCTCCAAATACAAGAAGCTGTGATACAGGTTAGAAGAGCAAGAAGGAGATACCAACGGACAAGAGACAACGACGCCCGCCTACAAGCTGAGCAGAAGTACAAACTGACCAAAAGGAGCCTTCGTAAGGAGATAGCCAAAGAAAAGAGCAGATGCTGGGAAAAACTCTGCAAGCAGCTAAACGATGACGTCTTCGGTAATGCCTACCAAATCGTCAAACAGCAGTTGAGACCCACACCACCAAACGCAGCGCTAAGCCTAGAGAAAAAGGAAGAAATGTTCGAAGAACTCTTTATCCACAACGAACAACCAACCGGCACCCGGTTAACAACGCTCCCATCAGCGCAACACCAGATCAGAGGCTTCACAAGAGAAGAAGTCCTTAAAGCCACAGAACGCATCAAACCCCGAAAGGCACCGGGCCCAGACAATATCCCAGGCCTGACTAGTAAGAATATTATACGCAGTGCTCCCGACATCTTCACCAACTTCTTCAACACCCTGCTGGTAAGTGCTACCTTCTCATCCATGTGGAAAAGAAGTAGACTAATCCTGGTCCCAAAACCCAAGAAGTCCTCGACCGAACCAACAAAACACAGACCTATCTGCCTTATCGATGAGACAGGCAAGGTCTACGAGTCCCTTATAAACAACAGACTAGTCGAAGAGATTAATAGCAAACATGGAGGGTTTCACCCCAACCAGTATGGCTTCGTTAAGGGCAGGTCGACCACTCACGCAATGGAACACATACAAGATAAAATAAGAAGCAAAGCTGGAGAACGCCTTTAACTCGGTCCCATGGCACATCATAATAAACAATCTGATTGAGCTCCAAGTCGACCCGACAATAGTCAGGACGATAGACTCGTACCTCACAGACAGGAAAGTGATCATCGAGAAGGACAGAGAAAGGAAAATCTTCGGAGGTGTTCCACAGGGCTCGGTCCTGGGACCGACACTGTGGAACATACTCTACGACACCCTCCTACATATGCCCACCCCCGAGAACACAGAATTAATATGCTACGCCGACGACCTGGCTATCCTCACCACCGCAAGGACAGAGAAAGAAATGACCGAGAAAACAGATGATACTCTCGAACTAATCGACTCCTGGATGACAGAGAATCTACTGGAGCTTGCCACAAAAAAAAAATCACTCGCGATCTTACTAAGCTACAAATGGAAGGTGAAACATATAAGGTTTACCCTGAATGGCTTTGAAATCAACCCCACAAATCAAGTGAAATATCTTGGATTCTCATTGGACCGTGGACTCACGATGACCACGCACGTGAAAGAGGCCTGCGAAAAGGCAACTAGGACAACGAAGGCTCTAAGCTCCCTAATGCCGAATGTAAGTGGCCCAAATGCACACAAGAGACGGGTCCTCTCACTAGCAGCGCAATCCGTCATATTATATGGAGCCCCTGCCTGGTCACAGACCGCGGCTTACTTCGCCAACACCAGGGAAACACTTAAAAAGACGGAGCGCATACTGGCACTCAGAATCTGCTCCGCATATAGAACGGTGTCCACTGACGCCGCACTAGTCATCTCAGGTATGATCCCACTACACCTTCTGGCTCAGGAAAAAAGCAGGGTCTACTCGATCCCAAACACAGGCGCTGCCATAAGAAAAACAGAAAGAGAAAAGACAATCCAATCATGGCATGAGGAATGGTCGGCCTCGCAAAAGGGCGGATGGACTCTTGAGCTAATCCCGAACATCTCCACATGGATAGGCAAGAAACACGGCTTGACGAACTATCACGTCACTCAAATACTGACTGGCCACGGTAGCTTCAACGCATACCTGCATAGAATAGGGAAGAGCAACACGAGCAGATGTATCTACTGTGCAGCAGACGAAGACACGGCCGAACACACCCTGTTCCACTGCCCAAGATGGACACGCAGGAGAGTCGACCTAGAAGCAAAGCTGGACACCAAAATTACGAAGCTGAACCTCATCACTCTCATGACAGCGGATAGGAACAACCTTCAAAATATCAACAGCTGCATGGAGGACATAATGAAGGAAAAGGAAAAAGACGAGAGAGAGGAAAATCATGCGACTATGACAAGAGCATACCGGCATCTGTCTGAGGAGATGTCCGATAGGATGGGTCCAGGCAGATGTGGCAGGTGAAAGAGAGGAAGTGGGATGGCAGCAACACCACTTAGCCACCACTGGGTTATACGGTCGGCCACTGCCCACACAGCACGTGGCAGGAAGTGCTAACCCGTGTCGCTCTGGGAACCCCGCCCAGAGTGTCTTGAAACTCCCAGAACGGGACGAGGAAGATTTGCCCTAAACCTCTCTATAATAAAAAAAAAAAAAAAGTTTGGATTAGTTTGTGTTTGGCAAAAAAATTTGATGTCGCCTTAGCGACATCATTACTCTATATGGTTTCGGTTTCATTTCACTCTTGGGTTAGTTTGGGTTAGTTTAGTTTGGGTTAGTTTAGGTGCTAGATAGCAAAAAAAAAAAAACGCGACTTTTGAAGTGTCGTATTTTTTTCAAAACCTCATATTCCATAAATGTTTTTGTTCAAATCTCCTTTATAACCTATTCTCTATCTATTTTATAAAAAATAAAGTGCGAATTCGTGGGGTCCTAATATGTACCAGACGAGACGACGGCTCTGGTACACTTTAGGACCCCTCGAGGACTTTTGAAGTGTCTTGTTTTTTTCAAAACCTCATATTCCATAAAATTTTTTCTTCAAATCTCCTTTATAACCTATTCTCTATCTATTGTATAAAAAATAAAGTGCAAATTCGTGGGGTCCTAATATGTACCAGACCCCATGGATGTATCCTCCAGCAAAAAACTTGTAGCCTCGATCACTCTGTCTATGCGTCCACGATTTTCTTGTGAAAAAGGCTTCCGCAATCCCAAAATGAAAGCCTTCGAAAGGCGAAAGGTCTTTCACCGATACACTTGTATCAGTCATTATTATAAGTAGAGTATTGAATGAATCACACAAAACAAAATAACAAATACAGGAGCACAAAATACAAGCAGGATATAACAAAAACAATAAATACACGATAACACTTTTCAATCCTATGTTTCAATCGAAGTAAAAATAAACAAACAATCAACATACGTGAGTCGCCTATTCTGTGCGTGAACTGTCAACACTGACAAATGTCGACGGTCATTTACCTGGTTTACATTTAATTTCATTTCAAAGTGGAACTGTCAAATTTACGATTGCCAAATGGGAATCATATGAGTCCATCCACAATGAATTTGACGTAAGCTTGACTTCAAAAACAATTTGATTGTAGATGGTAGCATATGATTCCGGTTGGCCAAGTGGAAATTTGACAGTTCCAATTCGAAGACGAATTGAATATAAACTTTACATTAAGACCATTCTCTAAATACACGTACGTCTCAACATAGCCTCTAGACGTACGTGCTTGATTGTCTCTCTCGCACTAATGCTTGCGCAGCTTTTAAATGTGTCCTCCCTTTGCGCATGAAAAATATCGGTATCTCTGTCTAGCGGGCTCGTTTTCCTATTTACATCTTTGTTCCCCATAAAATGGATAGGTCTGCGTTTTTTTTTTCAATTTAGCGGCTAGCGGGAATTCTGGCGGTTTGTTACCGGTCATCGAAAATTAAAAAAAAATATAGAAACCAGGCACGGGAATAATACCGGGACGTCGTCTCAATTTGTAGATAGGTTGATTCATTTATTATAAGCAGAACATGGATCCGAAAAACGCAATGAGCAACCAGTAATTCACCGCGTTTCACAGCAGTAGTGTGAAGCTGGTCTAATGAAAATTCCGGTTCCAGTAGAATGCATCTGAATGCTATAATCATAATCACGTTCTCAAACCAGATGTGTTAGAGAAAATGAAAACGATGAAGACATATAATATATATCTACTGATGAAACTGAGACTGAAGACATGGACTTTTGGCACAGACATGGACTTTTGGACTATTTATAGATACTTTTTATTTTGTTGTTAAGAATAGACGTCGTTTATTTTAACGTTATACCCATAAATGAATTTGTGTTCCTTTTCTTGTTATAGCTATATTATTGTTTTCAAAGCTCTATTTGTGGAATTTGAAAAATAAAGCAGCATTTTTAAGTATCAATTATGGAAATTTTTGTTCAGATTGGCTTTCGTGTTTTTTTAAATGCATAATACAAAAAAAATTACAACTCTGCGCTTTCCCCCTCAATGGAAATGAGGAAAAATTTTTTATAAAGAAGGGGAAATCACACGAAAAAATCATCAATCAGGTAATTCCTCAATTTACCAGTTTTTTCAAATCATTGTTTATCACGTCAAAAATAAATCTTTTCACGGTGTAATTTTTGATATAGGTAAAAATTTAGACTTCTTGGAAATTTCACTGAAATTTTCAACTTATCAATAACTTTTATTTTTGAAGAAATCATCATAAATGAGTAATTCAAGCCAAGTTTTCTTCAAAACTTTATTGCTTGACTATCGTTTGTTCAATTATCAAGTTTTTAGCAAGTACACAATGTTTGCCCCTCTTTCTAGCTATTTTTATTGAAAATTACACAAAAAAAAATTATTTTTGATCTTTTTTCAAACTTGACAAAACTGCATCAAACCATTTATTGAAAAAAGTGGTCAAAATACGTAAACTGACAAATCGATACACGTTTTAAATGCACTATTACTTCTTAAATACCGTAGACAGGATGAAAGCTCTATTAAATGTTTGTCGTATAGTGTATTTGAACTGGAAATCGCAGATTTTAAATGGCCCGCCACATTATTTTCGGCCTATGTTATTTCCTTAACTCACCAGGTGGCGCAAATCGCAATGTTCAGACGTAAGGCTGACAGTTTCCAATCTATTCGAGATGGCTGCATTCTGTCGAATGTTCAATGTTCATCCTGTCCTGTCGAAAAGATCGTGCACGATCGGAGTACGATCGTTTGGGAGCGGACGTGTGACCACGATTCAAATTGTCGACTCCGGAAAAAGACGACATGTTCCGTTAGCGTGTAGGGGGAGAGCTCGAGCGTCAAAACAACAGCTGTTGGGCGTTGGGAGATTGCATGCTGGCGGGAGCGCAAATGCGAGCTCTGTTGCCAAGCCGTTGTTATCAAAC
This sequence comes from Orchestes rusci, assembly GCA_958502075.1. Classification (NCBI taxonomy): domain Eukaryota; kingdom Metazoa; phylum Arthropoda; class Insecta; order Coleoptera; family Curculionidae; genus Orchestes; species Orchestes rusci. The sequence continues at coordinate 53,651,926 of OY293303.1, read as the reverse complement.
ACGTTCGGCTGTTAGTAGTAGGGTATGCTAAATAGCTAGCCGTGGATAATTATGATTATAAATTAGATTATAAAGAGAAAGAAAACACAATTAAATTATTTCTGATTGCTCCAGCACATAACAAAATCGTTATAATACTTTGTTTTTTTCCTCTTATTGCTTTGTGGATGATCAAAGCATGATTACGACGATGTATATTTTCAACATGTCTGAAAAAAATTAGAGTTGTGACTGATGATGGGTGTATCATATTAAAGGAATCCAAGTAATTCAATGAGTTTATTTTGAAATACATAAGATGAAGATACCGGGTAGGGTTGCAAATACAGGTTCAAAAATGAGGTGATTTCAAAATAGGTATTTTGATAAAAAGGGTGGTTCCTTTTAATCTTTCTATACAAGGTGTGTAAAAAATAGTGTAGAAAACTCCGGGATTGATATTTTTGTATAGTATTGATAAAAATAAGAAGATAGGTTCTTATAAACATAAGTATGTCCTACAAATATTTGATTTTTATTTTTTTTAATAAATACATAAATACATATATTATACATTATTTTTTATGTAAAAGTCAATGAATATTAGCAAAGATGGTAATTTCATTGAAAGGGGGTAGTTTTTCCAAGGGTTTTATTACTTTCATTAGTCTCCGAAGTTTTGTACAGTATTTTTTGACACCCTGAATGAGTATAAATTACATAAAGGAAAAGGTAGAGTGTGTATAGACGTTGGAGGGCGGTTCTGTGTTAAGTGACCTCATTGTTTTTAGTGGCAGTGTCGGAATGACTACACTCTATCACAACCAAAAGTCACCAAAAGTAAAACAAACTACACGTGATAAGACATAGAGAAACGATTAAGCCTTTAGCACATGTTATGGTTTATCCCACGTGACCTTTCATTCGTTTCCTTTGTCTGATCACGTGAGGTTTGTCTACATTGGGGACCACTGAGTTATAATTATGGAGGACTATAACTGGGAGACGAATCGACATAGGACTACTAATACATATATCTAAAAATAACTATCTGGAAAGCAATTCTACACGCTTGATGTCAGGATGAGATAGAAGATCCCGTTGTTCTGTATATTTTTCGCATAAGTCTATCCTTTTCTATCACCTGGGGACAGTCCTCCATAGTTATAATCCATAAATCAATAGTGACTTGTGAGTTATGGATTATCACACTAGTGGGTTATTTTTGACACTTCCCACATAGCCAAATAACATTAAAATGATGTCAATCTAATGTCATGCCCAAAAACTTCCATTTGGGAAATGACGTTAAACTGATGACATCAGAAAAACGATTAATCTGTATAGCAGATGACATTAGTTTTCAAAACGTTATTGTATATGATGTTTCTGATATACCTTTATAATAATATATAATCATGACCTATTTTCAACTTGATCGCAGCATAATATGCTTATAAAAACGTCAGTAATGACGATATTAGGTGAATAAATGTTTTTTGAATATTTGCATATATCTGACGATTTTCTGTCTCGAAAGTAACTTGACGATTACCTGTTTCCTGTTTCTAATATTGTAACAATCAAAATTTATGTATTGATCCGACAATAGTTCCAAAGCTCATAGCCAAAAGAGATAGGTATACCAATATAAATAAAGGGGTACCTACTGATCAATGTGAAAAAACAAAATCACCGAACTCAGTTATAGATTTCTGATATTATATGTATCAAGTTGAAAAATATGATTAGCGACTCTGTTTTATTCTAGTTTCAAAGTTGCCCTTTGTCTATATTCGTGCTTATCTTGGTCTTGGTTATGGATAGACCTATTAACCTTGCCTGAATAAGTACTACTTCTAATGTGAGGGATTCAAAAATGAAAAACTGCATTACAAAACAAACTATATTGTAGCAAGTTTCGCTATAGAAAACACTTGTCCAGTTTTAATTTATTTATTCAAGTCACTAAAGCACAATCACAACCACAAATATCTATGTTCTTCACAATAAGAGCTTATTTATGTTTCGCGATCAAAATCTGAGCTGCTTAACTAAAATGACGGATCTCATTATATACCCTCGCCAGGATTGAAAGAACATTCCCGTGATTCGTAGAACAGCGCAGAACGTTCGACGCCATCTAGCCTCGCTAGAATTTACCTGAAGCCAATCGATTCCAAACGATTCTACACTTAAACGTTCGTCGCCTTCACCATGCACTGAACAATGTTTCGTCACAATATTTCTTTATTCAAAACACAAAAATAGAATACATAATATAGACTATATCGGGCCGAAGTAGAGCATGCAACAGCCTAATATTAGATAAAAGTTCTGATTCTGCATCACTTATGAAAGAAGTCATGGTGCATTCAAAAACTTCAATCCATTTGTGTTTTGTGTCCTGGCGATTTTTGTAAAAAAATTGTTTAGCGTCCTTTTATCACGTCTATAAAAAGTTAAAAATGGGTTTGGTTAATCTCCAGAATGTTGATCGAACGAAGAAAACGGTTAATGTGACATGCGAAAAACTCAAGAATACACTTCACGTTAGAAATATTATTGTGCATACAATAAATAGCGGGTATACGAATCACTATTTGGTTTTGGTAGCTTCAAGTGTACATTCTGGAAATATAACTAATGCGATTCTCATCATGTGACGAGACCTCTCAACATATTTTTAAAATAGATAGACGCGCATTAAATGAATGTTCCTTGCCCCTGAGGGGGCAATGCAATTTAGTGGCGTTTGGGTACACGGCGGTGGTGGTGGACGATGTTCGAAGCTCAGTAGTCAGATTAGCAATTTTTTGAAAATTACATCAAATCACTCTCAAAACATCCCAGTAAAAATTTTGCAACAAACAGAAGTGTATTTTTTTTTTAATTTCATTGATTGATATGATTTACAAGATTTTTTTGAGTATTTCGCCACACATCAAATAACAATCAAACTAGTGTTTATTACAGTGACTCGATAAACTATCGAGTCACTGTAGTGTTTATACACCCGATCTTCTATATTACCTGACAAAATTCTATTAGTAAATAATAAAACCTATCAATATCAAACGTTTCGGAAACGAATCTGCTACCGTCGTCAGTGAAACCTAAAAAAAAGAATAATAAAATTCAAATTCAAGTTCGTTTTTGTTTGATTTTTCAGTAAAATTGTTTTTTTGTGTTAATGACACAAAATGTCACTTTTACTGACAAATTTGTGTCATAAACACAAAAAAAAACCATTATACTGAAAAATCACACAAAAACGAACTTGAATTTGAATTAATTATTCTTTTTTTAGGTTTCACTGACGACGGAAGCAGATTTGTTTCCGAAACGTACGATATTGATAGGTTTTATTATTTACTAATAGATTTTTTTTCAGGTAATGTAGAAGGTCTGGTTTATAAACACTAGTTTGATTGTTATTTGATAGGGTGTGGCGAAATACCCAAAAAAATCTTGTAAATCATGGATGCGCCACGAAACTACAGAGCATATCTGATTGATATGAGTACACCAAAGCCTAATCTACAGACTGCATTGAAAACACACTGCTTATCACCATTTTATATGATATGTCTTATTATGATATCTTAAAATTATCACGTTTTATGGTACCTAAATAAATTAACACGTGAATTTGGAAAGGTCTCTCTGAGATTGATTGCAGTAATTGCTCAGTCCTGCTCACTTTTCGTGAGTTTTCAATCATGGAAAACACGAACTGAAACACTCGGGACTAGAGGACTCTGAAATAAATATATACCTAGATATTTTGTTTTATTTTTTGCCAGATATGCACATTCGTGTTAAGGGGGACGATATTATACCTAAATTTGCAATTCAATTTACATAAAAAGCAAAATCGCCTAGTACGTATACCTACAAAGTTTTCTGTAACTTGGGATCATCAGGTATATATTTTTTTCCTAGGTGATGGAACCAATACAAAATTATATACCTAGTATTGCACGTCGCTTTATTTGCACGTCTAAAAAGAATCACAACTCACAACATGGAAAATAATCCACAAATCCAATGCCACAAAACAAAATATTCGTGTGATCTACTCCATCCATCCATTTACATATCACCGGGCATTCGACTTGTCCCCTCCATTCTCCATTCGACAAAATCCCCATTACCCCATTCGACAATATACCCCAGAGCATAGAGAAAATAATATTATTTTCTCTGCCCCAGAGCATATTGTCGAAACTTCCGAACCCGAACGAACGACCGTTCGTCGACAGTCGACAGGATGGACATTCGACAGAATGGACATTCGACAGGATGAACATTCGACAGTTTGAGGCGGTCCCATCTATTCCCGTATATATATTTTTTATCAATGAATCCGAGTATCTAAATACTCAATACTCGGTCGAATCCGAGTATTTGAGAATCATTCGAATCATCCGAATCGTATTAAATTTTGACACTTGACACGAGCAGCAGAGCATCTAGCGTCCGGTTGCGTGATTTCTAAACATCATGGACTTGTGAATGAGAGGCCGCCAATTGTCTGCAACATGGCATGACTCCGCCTTAGGAAAATAACCACGTTATTTGAAACTGGAAACATTTCAATAAAGCCATTCTTAATTTTGTATTACGAAAATGACGAAATATATCATAAGCAGAGTGTTGCTGATCCTTAAAGCTGTAGATTCTTGATGTAGAATGTAGGTCCGCTTATTTTTGACATAGGTACACTGTTGAAAATTTAAAGATATTATGTCGGTTTTTGATCAGTTCCATGGAGACCGCTTTCCATAATTTGATCAATACAAAATTTGAATTCAACTCTCAATTAAAAAACTAGAATAAACGATCCGACATTGGAGAAAAAAGATTCTTGAAATGACGTGGGGAGAATATTATGTAGGTTAGTTCAGAAGCTTTTTTTTCTAGAAACAAAATTCATAAGTTCAACCACCAAGTGCTCTGCAAGGGGTACCTATACGTTGTTTTCATAGTATCAACACCTGTATCACATTTTTGTTCAGAAATTTATCCAGAAGGTATATATTTCAATATATATACCTATTTCCTTTTCTTACCTACTAAATCAAAAATATTCTGTGCTTTTATAGTTGCGCAAAAAAAAACTACTGCAGAACTTAGCCTTATAATAAAATAGGTATGTCCAGCGATGGCTAAAAGTAATTCTTTATAAAGATACATATTTGCTTCAATGAAAAATACAACTAGGTAGGTATTCTTGATGAGAAAAATATTCATTGTTGTCATGATAACAGAAACCAATACAATGTCCAATATGATCCAAATACTCATAGCCCAGTATAAAGATGTCGGATTTTTGAAAAAATAATCCCAAACAGAATGATATTTTCAGGAGTGCTTGTGGACTGCCTCCTGAGCATTCAACCAAAAAATCTGACTCGAAGTCCTCTGGTACGTTTTGCGCTAATCATTTTTTTGGAGCAAAATGACCTAAATAAAAGCTATAGAGGACCCAGAAGTAAACAACTTTGCCTCATGACATATCATGATAGCTCTGATACCAAGCGCATCAAATGACAAAAATAAGCTGAGGAGTACTGGTTTTAAAAACGTTTTTTTGCAAATAAATCCTGGATGCAAGTTTGAAAGAAGCAAAGGCTGAACAACTTTTCTTCATAACTTTTTTCATGATCCCTAGAAAAATGTTTTTGAAACCATATCCCTGTTGCCAGTGGAATTTTGTCATTTGTTGCGCTGTAATTCATCAATAAATGTTACAAATGTCAAAAAAATTTATAAGGCAAAAATGTTTAGTTTTTGATCCTCTATAACTTTTATTCAGGTCATTTTGCTTTAAGAAAAATGTTTAGAAAACCACCTCTTCAGCGCAAAACGTAGGTACCAGGACTTCGAGTCAGATTTTTTGATTGGATGCTCGGCAAGCATCCCTGAAAATATCATTCTGTTTGGATTTTTTTTTGCCGATCCCTATATGCCTACGACAACTTTACAGGGCTATAAACTAAAAATCACACAAAACATATACAGGGTGGCCCAACGAAAAGGTCCCACCCTTATTTATGACTTTCCTGGTATATTTTGGGAAAAACGTTCGGACACGTCAATTTTTATTTTTAGGGGGACTTATTTTCGTGTATGACTGTATAATACAGAGTGTTCCAAAAATAAGATATCGCATTACACTTGACATTTTTAAATGGAAACCCCCAATAAAAAGGTCGACATATAACTCATCCCAGACAAGAAAAATTGTATTGCCAACAACCACACATGATTTTGCACACATTGCACAGTAACAGCTTTGTACTTAACATCGTTCCTTATCAACGCCAAAACTCCTCCGGTCCTTCTACTACTAGTGATGCACTGTTGCAGTCTATATCCATCGATCTCGAATTCAACGTATTCAATGTCAGCAGATACATGTGTTTCCGACAAAAAATTAGCTTCGTTTTCCATTGGTTGATTAGCAAAATGATATCGTCCTTTTTATTTTGAAAGCCCCGGCAATTGAAATATACTATACTGGAGTTGAATGCTAAATTTGAATTTAAATGATACTGTGAATAAATTTGGATAGCTTGAGCCTCAAACGAGAAAAAAAAATACCCTTGTTCATTATCCGTTCTGGAGAAAAAAAATATTTGCATTGAAAAAAACCTCGAAAAAAGCCATGATGAAGTGGTGTCCTTGACTGAATTATTTTAAAAAATGTAGACCTATGTTATTCTAGAAATTTACATTTTTATTCCGGGTTTATTTTGTAAACATTTCAAGGAAAATGTAGGTTTAAATTTTTCAAATAATTTTGTCAAGGCTTTTTTTCGAGGTTTTTTTTCAATAATTTTTTTTCTCCAACACGGTTCATTTTATGGATAATGAACAAGAGTACCTTTTTTGACGTTTAAAGTTCAAGCTATCCAAATTTATTTGTTCCAAGTCCTTAACATACAGAGTGTTGAAAGTTATGTGCGATAAAATGTAAAACCTAGGGCTTCGCGAGGCCACCAGACTAGTCTTGGTCTTGTCTTTTTCTTGGTGACAAGACCGAGACCAAGACCTTAATATCATCGCAAGACCAAGACGAAGACTTGACGTTCAAGACCAAGACCAAGACCAAGACTCTACCACAAAAGTCTCCTCTTGGTCTTGGTCTTGAAAAGAAAAATCGACACAGTATTTGATAAAATCTGCAAAAATGTTTCTATCTAAGTAAATCAATTCTTCAAAAAATGTATCATTGTTATTTTTCAATTCACAATAGGGGGTCTATACCTATTGTGAATTGGAAAGGAGTGATGCCAAATCATTGAAACGAATATCCCTAAATTCATCAAGTAATGTACTAACCTACATGAAAAATAAATAATGTGTAATGGGTTACTGGGGTTACTGAATATTGAACTAACGCTATGATGAATATATAGGGTGTCCCAACGATAGAGTAAAGTAGGTTTTATCATATAGGATATGAAAAATATCAATATCAATATGCGTCACAGGTTAGGGGTGTAAATAGCGCACATTCTGAAAATATTTGGAAACATACAGGGTGCGTCACAAAAGTATGGCACGAAAAAGTATGATTTTTTTGAATGGAACCCCCTGTATATTAATTGATATTTTAATTCTTTCTTCAATTTGGAACAAAAATTGTGATACAACTAATGTTCCTAAATTCAACCGTTATCGAGATATCGCGTTTTAAAAATGGCATTTTTGCAACTTTGACATGCTATAAAACTCAAACTATTCAAGTTAGAGAAAAATGGATTGCACATTCCTATCTTAACTTTTCAAGAGCTATTCAAGGAGATTGCATCCATTATTGTGAAAAAATGTCAAAATGTGCCGAAAAAAGTTGACAGTTGACGTTATAACCTTCTATCCAAATGACAGAAGAGCTCTTGAAAAGTTAAGACAGGAAAGTGCAAACCATTTTCCTATAACTTGAATAGTTTGAGTTTTATAGCATGTCAAAGTTGCAAAAATGCCATTTTTAAAACGCGATATCTAGTCTTGGTCTTGTTCTTGGTCTTGCGAAGGCCTAGTAAAACCTAGTCCGCCAATGGTAAGCTAAATGAGGTAGATGTGTTCTAAGGAGATTAATCAAATTATATTGAGTACTTTGAAGGTTATTTGGGAAAACCGATTTCCAGCGGCGTCCTTTAAGGGGCCATATTACCGAAAGAAAGGGCTCGACGAAAAAAAAAATTAACAACTTATCACCTTATTTTTTCCTTTTCCACCTTTATCCGGGAGATTTCCCACATTTTCCCGGACACCCTGAAAATTAGATTTTGATCATCTTCATTTCTTATGTCTGTACAGAAATTATCCACCATTAGATTTTTTTTTTCCTTAGATATCACTTGACTGATGAGAGGATACTTCACTTTGAATATTGTGTTCAACCTCATGAAAAATAAGGAGTCATATCAATAATTCAACAAGCATGTTTATATTTGCTTATTAACAGATAGGTACATGTTATAAGTAAAACGGTGAAAAAATACGGACCAAATCCAAAGGTCTTGCTGGTAGGTTGGTTACCGGACATTTTCGATTCTCATGTAAGTATCTTATGATGCACTTGAAACAGAACACATATCTGAAAATATAAAATGTATAATTTTGAACAGGGAATTTTAAGGATAGAGTGAAGTAATTCTTCAAGTATCTGATAATAATATTAATAATTATTAATTAATAATTATCAAGATCATTGGTGCCACAGGGAGGTGTGAATAGTGCCCTCTTAAATTATTTAGGAGTATGTGTGTTACATATGGACTTGTTTTGTTAAATTAATAATATGTATCTAAATCATTTGATAGTTACTAAATTATTCGAATCTAGCTGTGAAATTAGTCATTTTCATGATCCCGAAAAATAATTATTTTCTTCGTTATTCATAACTCTTGATATTTGACACAGGGTGTCTATTATATTAGTCCAAACATTCTCATTTTCAAAATAGAATATCTCATGTTTTTCAAATGGCACACCTTCCATATTCTTATTACATCAAATTCATGATTTGAAAACGAATCATTTTTGCTCAGTATGACCTAAACCTATCTCTGATAGTTATCGAGGAATTTTGATTTTTCCAAATTGCTACCTCATAATATGCTATGGTTTTTCTTTTTCATTTATTAAGTATATTTTTGGGTATTTCGGAAACATTTTTTCGCTGATGAGTTTCAAATACTATGTAGAATACGTATATAAAATTTCAAGTCATTTGAAAATGTATGCAAATTGTCCATTTAGAAAAACTGACTGAAAATACAGTCCATTCAATCTTGAGCTACGCCTGATATAAACTGAAGCACGCGGCGGCTTCCTAGGGTCGTATTCTACTTTATTAGTATATACAGATTGGATCAAAAATGTAGAGAATATAAAACTAATCCATCAGACTTAATTGCCTCTTTTTGGAATAGGAACAGGTCTAGACGGCTTAAACTGATCCGCGAAATTTGAGTACAACTCTGATAAATGCGTTTTGTGCCGGGTCATATGATTTATGGGTCGTTCGACCAATCAGAAAATTGCTCAAGATATCGCGGGAGCAGGCAGTTTGTTTTGACGCGGCGTAATCAAGGTTGAATAGAGTGTAGATATGTATGACTTTTTTCAAAAATTATCTATATATTTCTATCTAAAAATACTATGTTACAATGCTATTTAGCAAAAATTATACCTTTTCAAATCCTGAATTTGTTGTAATAAGAATAAAGAGAGTCTTCCGTTTCTATAAAGAGAGATTTTCTATCTCGAAAAAATCGGAAAGTTTGAACTTTGAACTATTATGATGAAGACCCTGTAAATGAATGTCGATTATTTCACGACCAAACATTCAAGGTGCGACCATATCTGCACTTCGCGCGCGTTCGCTGTTCGTTGAAATTTTGAAGGACATTCCGCGATCAAAAGAAAATCCATGAGCACTCAATAATCATATCTGTCGCTGTAAGTGGATTTTTTAAAAGATATTTAAGTTCAGGATCCCCCACATCGATAAATTTAATGCCATTTTCTCCTGAACAATTTATTTTTACCGGTGAATGGACGCACAACACTAAGATTATATCGTTCTCGTACAAATCAGCGTTCCGAACAAACAATGCATTCGTCGAAATACCGACAGAAGACGTATCTCGTTAGCCCAAACTGCAGCCTTGGGGAATTCTTGGCTTACCTCGATAACTCCTTGCTATAGTTCTACAACTCGCAAATAAGAAAAGTACTCCCTTATTTTGTGCATGTAGGAAAACAGTCTGCCGTACTGGTGAAATGTGGAAATCCCGTAAGAAATTCTATCGACAAAAAAGAAAATGTGAGCATTCCAAAGAGCCAAATAACGTTACGCAAGAGAGAAAAGAAGACTAACCTCACAGAAACAGAAAAGAAAACTAGTAAGATCAATGAATTAATTACAAGAACAAGCCATGCTAAATGAAGATGTAATGAGTTGAACATCTTCGGAGAAGGGTACAGGATTGTGAAGAACAGGTTCGGCATAAATAATCCTGGAACCACTCTATTCATTTTTCAGCAGAGAGAAACATTTGGTGAGCTCCTTATTACCAAAGACACCACGAACGTTGAAGATATGGACATCATTTCGAGATCTGCAAAAAGTTGTGACACAATAACCCCGGAAGAACTAATCAATGCCAGCAGCAGATCCAAATATTGACAGGCGCCAGGCCCAGATGGAATCCCAGCCTTCGCCTGAGAACACCGAATTCTTTCGAGAGTTCTCTTACTACAAATCAAATCAAAGAATACTTCATCACCATGAAAATTATTACATTTTATCGGTAGAGCAAAAAGGCGTAAACCATTAGCATAATAAAAATACTAATGGTCAAGGATTAAAACTATCAAAACTAAGTACAAGAGAACGTGTTCCAGGGTAGGTGGAAAATAGCGGAACTATTCTTTTTAGAGACGTCAAGGAAGTGCACTGAAGATGTTACAAACCACAGGACAATCTGTTTATCTATCAAACAGAACCATTGCTAAGACATATGAGAACATAGTTAACATCAGACTGGCGAAGGAGATCGACTCATTGGAAGGCTTCAATAAAAAACCAATATGGTAAACAAGAGGGTGACAACGATCCACGCGTTGAAGCATATTACCGACAAAGCTAAAGGAGCAAGAAGGAACATTCTCTACGATGACTTAATGGACATTGAAGTAGAGACTACAGTAAAATGCAACTGGGATCCCACACCTCGCCCGTGATTGGTCAGATTGATTGGTGATATATTGCCATGGTGATCGCCGAAGTTACAATGTAGTAAATTTGTGTCTGATGTTTGAGGTAGTTTGGCTTAGATTGGGTTTGGTAAAAAACGGATAACCTTTTCCGGGATTAGGAAAGCTTTATGGATCGACATCCCTACAACACACTCTATTTGAACAAAATCCTTCGCAAAATAACAAAACTATGCAAACATAACCTCACTCAGTAATTTTTTCAAATTCCTTGATAAAATCCCAAATAGAATCTGAGTAACTCGTTTGAACAAGATCCTTGGAAAATAACGAACAAAATGGAAAATAATGAAACAATGCAAACATAACCTCACCAAGTAATTTTTTTTAAATGTCTTGATCAAATCCCAAAGTAATTTTTGTGTTGTTTTTCATGCAAATATTAAACCAATATAATATTATTATCTAATTTGACCAAAATCATATGGGAAATAACAAAAGCTATGCAAACATAACCTCACTAATGCATTTTTTTCAAATTTCTTGAACAAATCTCAAATTGAACCTACATGGGCATTCCAAATACTGAGAATAGTTGTTCAAAACATTTGATCACAGTATTAGAAGTCATATCTTTAAGCAAATGGGAGTCAACATTTAGTCTTTCAAATGGTTGTGTTGCCTTGATGTTTTAACAAATTTTGGTTTGATTTCAGCACAAATAGGGCAAGATCCTATCATTCTCCGGATGTCTTCAATTGAAAAGGCCATGTTTTTTTATTTTATCGAATGCATCATACGGGTTGTTCCAGGATGACATAGATTTTGATGATGGTTGAATAGTATTCCACTACTGACTGAGCCGCATTACGACAGTATTACTTTCGCCTGATCTGTGCATTATGTCAAGATTGTAGCATGATAGTTTTCAACGCCATCTCAGGATCTTTTCATTTCTCATTTTACTTGCTTGTTTCATATTAGACATGAAAGATAAGATACTGATTTCTGATCAGTTAGTAAGGTGAACTTCCTACCAATCAAAAAGTGTCTCCATTTCTTCAATGGTTCAACTATTGCATATGCTTCTAAACAGCAGAATGTCTCTGTTCACTTGAAGATAATGTTCGAGAGAAAAATGCAACAGGATGATTTGATTGACTGAGACAAGCTGCAGTAGCGTGATCCGAGGCATCTGTTTCCACTACAAAAGGAATTTCTCTCTCAATAGCTGTTACTAGAGTGAGCTATATCGTCTTTGATTGCTTCTGGGAAACTGTTTGGATACTTAATGGAAAACTTTTAGAATTCACTAGATTAGGTATTTTTTCGGAGAATCGAGGTATCCACCTAGAATTGTGGGAGAACATTCCCAAGGCCTCTGCATTTTCTATAGAATATCCAAGAAAATGTATTGATTTCTGTAAAGAATTACATTTCTTCTCATTAATTGTTAAGTTATACTTTTGTACTGCTGCCATGAAGTTTCCTAGATTTTGATCATGTTCTTCTTCAGTTTTTCCACATATGGTCACATCGTCTAAGTAAGCAAAAACTCCTTTTGAATTTCATTCTCAATTATACCGATTACATCGATTACTCTTTGAAAACAACTCGTGTGAACTGATACAATTGTCCATTGGCTTCAAAATACATAGTATAATCGTTCGTTTTCTTGAATAGGGAACAGATGGTACGCACTTGAGGTCTAAATTAGAAAAGATACTTTGAAACAGCTGCCACAATGTATTCGATATTTGGTAGAGGATAAGCATCTATATTGATAGTTTGAGAGTAGTCAATAACCATTCGTCTCTTGTTATCAGACTTGAAAAGTAGTGCTTGAGCTCTCCAGGGGGGACAACTTTTTTCAATAATACCTTCGGCTAATAATTTCTTCATCTCATCAGACATCAATTTTGAATCTTCATCAGTATGCCTTCTTGATTTCATAGCTATTGGTTTGCATTGCTCGGATAAATTAGTGGAAAGGGATACAATATGTGCTATTGCCAGACTACATAAAGCTAAAGGGGATCTGGAGCCTTCAAATTGTACTTCAACTCTTGAATGATGAGTCAATAAAGCATGTTCAATCACAATGTCAGCACACAAATTTGCACTAACAAATATCTTCAAAATCTTATCCCAATATTCACATAGCAATATCCGTTTACTTGGGAAAATAGGTTTGTGGAATCCATTGCTATTCTTTCTTTACTTGAATAAATGTATATACCTTTTCTTTCGGCAAAGTCTTGATTGATAAAGGTATGTGAACTACCCGTATCAATAAGAGCATGAGCAGATTTATTATTAATGTCTATTTTCACTATCGATTTTTCAAGGCAATGCGGAGCAGCAGCTATCAAGTGGGATGGAGTAATTGAAGAACAAGTATTTTCCATATTTTTTCTCATGCAAACCTTAGAGAAATGTCCTTTCTTGTTACAATTTCGACAGACACTTTCTCGTGCTGGACTAAGAGTCCTCTGGTGTCTTCTATTACCGCAGAAGTAACATTTTTGCGATGGTGTAGCAGCTGTAGTAATAGGGAGAACATCAGAAATTTTGTAGACCATCTTTTCCTTGAGTAACGCAAACAAAGTTGGTTGATTGGGAGTTATATACTTCAGAGTGTTTTTGTGTAGGTTCTAATGATTGAGCTTGAGATTCAGCTTGTTCAAGAGAGAGAGTAAGATTTTCCAGGAGTCGTTGTCTGATTGTTTGGGAAGCTAATCCATTGATGGAAGCATCACGAATAAATTCATCTTGATTCTGGTCGTCATTTCTAGTCTTTTATAGATGACATGAAATTTTCAAACGTCTTAAAGTAATGTTCCCATTCCTTATCGTTGTGTGGCTTGTCTGGAGATGTATCAAGCTTTTCTGGTTTCAGAAATCTGTCCGTTATGAGTGTTTTGCTCAATAAATTGTAATGATTTCTAAGCCTTCACAAATTATAGGCTTTATGAAGCGAAGAATCTGCATACAAAATGACAACCTCACAGAACTTATGACATTTACAATATCAATACAAGTAACAGGTTACAATACAGGATTTATGAAGTGATAAAGTGCCTGAACAATAAGCGAATGTGGTACGACGCTTGGGTGACACCGAAGGGCCGAAGCAAACCTCCTCTGCGGCTGATTCGATGAAGTTAAGGACGTGCGATAACGATGAATACTAATTCAGAAGTAATGATGACCTGGACCAACTTATGGACCTTGAGAACAGACACTCGAGTCGAGAATCCGTTCAGGATCGCCGAGTGTGGGATTCAAATTTCACGGCATCTTTCCACCATTCATCGAAGGAAGCAGCCGATCAAGGCGACGAGCTCGAAGCCCGAATTTCACCGTCTGCACTCGAGCACTTCGAGCAGTCTTAGTCAAGGAGTCGTATAAGGCGGTAGAGTCGGTTGAGCCAGTTGAGTCGTAACGATTGTCGAGCGTGAAGACCTACATTTTCTGACGCGCACTTTGTTGATGAACATCACGGAATAAATAAAGTTTCTTCAAGTTGACAGTCTTATTTCACAATACGCAAAATATTGTAACATTTTAGAAAATACCATTTAACAAAAATGCAATACGTTAAAATGAAACATAACCAAAGATCTACAAATAACTTTTGTTGCTTGTCACCCTGACGACAATGCGAATTGACTGTTTACACTAGAGCTTAAGACGCCACATATTTGAAAGGTTTTATCTAAATTCACATTTGGCATTCTTGGTAACCAGCTCATGGTGAAAAGTGGGGTTAACTCACCTCGTTAGGTTTATAAGAATTCGGCAAATATTTATGCCATCACTGGATAAAACACACCCATTTCTTCAGGGGAGGTCCATAGACATTTTAAATGTAAAATGTCGTTAAAACTCAACGAGGAATATTTAAATGGGAAAAATGCAACCCAGCACTTTAACGTCTAGCATTCCTGGCTGACGGTTTTAAAGTCAAGGTAGGGACAGGAAATAGTACCATCATTGAGGTAGAAAGGGGTGGAGACGACATCACGTGACTAAAATGGGATCACTTTCGCCATCTTACCGCGATCGTTTGGTCAAAGTGTCAGTTCACATTTGTGGAACGGTTTTTCTCAGTTTTAGCTGTGTTGTGAGGATTATTTTATGATTTTTGTGTGTTGTGACATTTCTCAATTATTGTTTCATGTGCCCTGAGAAGTTGTGCGAGTAGAGACGCTATCGATAAAAAAAAAACACATTTCATAGGTTGGTATAGCATAATACAGGACCGGGATATGAAATTTGTGTCGAGTTCACTGAAATATTTATATGGTTGAGATTTGTGAATGTTTAATCACATTATATTGTAGATTCCAATATTTTTTCCAATTTACTTAGTCATGGCTATGATCAATTTGTGTTGGACAATCATAGGTATTTACTAATGAAAAGCATTGATGCAAAGTACCTAGATATACGAGTGATTTATTTTTTTTTAAATAAATCTAGTAATCTTAAAGCTAATAGTAGGTATAAGACATAAAAGTAACAAAACTATACTATCCAAAGGACAATAAAAAAAAAATCAATTATCATCATTTCTTTTAATAAGTCACCTTGCATCCTACTACTTGTGTAGAAAGTATAATTTTCAAAATTGAATATCTTTTTTATCGCATGTTAAGACCCAATCTTATCATTTTAAGGTTTTTGGATTGTGGGTTTTGGGGTCAATGAAAACTCCAGGATTGATTAAAAGCTTGTGTTAAGGTTTTGGTGCACATCACACCTTCATCAGGGCTACATAAAAACAATCCTTTTGGTCAAAACGTAGGCACAAGTTGTCAATCAATCCTGGAGTTTTCATCGACCATAAAACCCAAAATCCAGCGACCAATAAATTAAATATCTTGTTTCTGCAGATTCGAAATACTTGTTAATTTCTTAAATACATAAAAATATTGCATAACTTTTCTAATCTTTCAAAATATAATAGAACAGATTCGAATAATTATTATCATCAAGTGAATATTGACCTGCATGATTTGTATTATTATAACATAACTCTCGGCATAATAATAATTGTTATACATCTGTTGTTTGTGGCTTCGTTTTAGTTTTATGTTCTTCCTATTGTTTTGTTAAGTATCTACTCCAGTACTGTTTCGTTTTGTACATAATATTAAATGAAGTTTCACATTGGAAAATACTTTTCCGGATTGTTTTATAATACTTCACACATAATATGAAGAATAGTAAATAGTAAATTGAAATAATTATGACTAATAAATCAAAAATATAATGTTACCGTAAATAAATTCGAATAAAGTTTAAATCTAGAGTAACAATTCGGAAGTTTTTTTAACTGTCGGCCAGTTCGCCCCTGTCTACGTCGCCATATTGCAGATTGCAGCTACTCTAAGCTCCACCTACCGATCCCATTTTTCTATCACTGTTTGAATGTTCCTTAGCGACTCTTATGATTCTATCTCGATGAGTACCATGTACCATCAATCAAACAAAATTCAAGTTGACATCATTGTCAAGTGTCTGACATAGAGTAATAAATCGAATGAACAAGCAGCAGAAGACCCCAAAAGATTACACCTGATTACCATAATACAGACCGAAAATGGAAAACATGGCGTGTCGGAAACTATCAGCTTTGCAATATGAAGGGTTAAGGCAGAGCCGTCTAACATTGAACTCGATACTATACCTGGAAGGGACCCGTCCGTGCTGTTTACATCGAGTTGACTGAAGACAAATTTTCGAGTAGAAAGAGATAGAGACAGAAAGGGGTGTCTATCTTTGTCATATCTGTTGACATATACAGGGTGTTACGGTGATCATGTTACAAACTTTCAGAGTAGATAAAACACACGAAAATAAGAAAAAAAGTTCATATGAACATGGGTCCGGAAACGCTTCCTCAGGGAGCTAGGGCACTTCGAAAACGACCTTCAAGAACTAATCTTCGTTTTATAGCTTTGGTACCACTGTAGACTGTAGCTATCGTCACCAATTATTTTGGGACATGAAATCTAGTTGGTAGGTTCATCAATTTGAGACTTCCGGATTTTGTCACCTTTAACCAGGGGCGGACAAACCAGGGGGTATTTTGGTAAAGAAGGAATAAGCGTTTCCGGACCCATGTTCATATGAACTTATTTTTTTATTTTCGATTGTCTTATCTACCCTAGAAGCTTGTAACATGATCACCGGAGCACCCTATTTATGTCAACCTAACCTTTCAATCAATATGTAGCTTTCTCTGATTCTCTGTAGGTTCAAAATAATTTCATTGCTTTGAATGTGTTTTCTCCATTGAGATTTTCTAGTTTTCAAGGAAAAAGCGTGAGCGTTATTGGATTTATTTGTGATTTTGATAAGTTTAGATTTTATTCCTTGGTATATTGATTAAGTCGTGACTGTTTCATGCGAGGTTTCATGGCTATAATCGAGGGTATAATATACTGTAATTTTGGGTGATTAGGCTAGTGAGGGCTAGTGAGTAGATGATGAGTAGTGAAACCCAAGAGAAAGCCTTGAGTTTGCTGCTGTGTGGGTGCCAAAATGGTTAATACACTCCAAAACAGCAGATTTTATTTTTTGGGTAAGTGATATAAATCCAATTATTAAGGACAAGGGCACCTGAAGTATACCTACACGAAATTGTTCCAGGAAGGGCCCTACTCACACGCCTGCTGCAGGGGCAATCTAGGCCTGCCGCAGGAGAAACTTCCTTGTAAAGGACGTTTTGTTTTGAAAATGTGACGATTTCACATCCTGTTCGATTTCGTTGGTACTACTAACATCATTTCCAAAGTTTGTTTTCTCATATCTTGCTTGAAATAATGCTAGAAAGGTATGAAGGGGTATCAAAAAACACCATATTTATTAGTTTTAATGTGACCTCAAAAATAAAAGTATTTTCATTTTTATTTTAAGCTATTATAGTTTTCCAAGTTTATACCTTTACTTCACTCAATACACAGGTTAAACATATAAATCACCGTGCACCTACTACCTACCCTGTATTTTCTCAACTATTTAATCGAATTACGGATCATCCAAGTATACTTCATTATTTACCAATTTGTTTCTTATTTTGCATTTTTCCAGATAGTTATTTGAAATATAGATCCATTATATCATGATAATTAAGACTACTAAGTATGCACAAAATTG
Organism: Orchestes rusci; assembly: GCA_958502075.1. Taxonomy (NCBI): domain Eukaryota; kingdom Metazoa; phylum Arthropoda; class Insecta; order Coleoptera; family Curculionidae; genus Orchestes; species Orchestes rusci. The sequence goes on along the minus strand of OY293303.1, from coordinate 53,633,542 downwards.
TAGTAATTTTTTCAAAACAAATCAACCGTTTTTTCAATTCGTTATCTTCAAACTATTTGAAAACCTCCGACTTCGCATAAGGGCAATGAGTGTGACAAAGATAGCATCACCTTTTTAGACCAATCAAAATATACCTATGCGCCTGTATGCGCCAAAAAAATACGACTAATATTGCCTCAGCTGTCGACACGACAGGGGCCCTTTCAGTTACGTAGTATCGAGTTCAATGCCGTCTAAATTGTAATACAAGCCATGAAGTAACAATTGCAACGTCGCATCTAACGTCAACCGTCAAAATCTTGCATTGATTGAAGGGGCTTTCTTTGAAAATTAGGTATATTACGATTACTAGATACGAAAATTGTTCAATAAAACTGTAATTTGAAAAAATAACTTCATACCGCAACAGGTATGATGTACATCACCTCATGAGGTAAAAATTTACATAAAACATATCCGAACCTTACAAGAGTTTTATGATTTGTTGGGAAAAAATAATAATTCCAAACAATAAAACATTAGAACCGACAAATAGGAAGATAGTCACAGATTTTGGGATGTGATTGAAGCAGTTTCTGGAGGACTGGAGTTGATAAAAATGTTTAAAACTGATTAACCAAAAAGCACTATCCACGTCGCCATATTGTTTTTCAAAAGTGAACGAAACAAAACTCGGTTATTCTGGTTTTTCCGCATGACATAGAAGCTGGTGCTTATATGTGTGAGAAATCCAGGATGAGGATTCATTAATGAATGAAGTTTTCCTATTTAAATATGTATTTTTCTCATCCAGTATTTCCCGAAAGGCATACACACACATACCATAATATGAACTTATCTACTGTTAGATCGCGATATCTTTGGTACCTACTATTACCTACTCACTTGCCTCAATTTTAACGCAAAAATCACTTAATTTCTCACCGTGTTTTTCAGTTTTTCAAAATACAAATTGAAGTTGGATGAAATCAGGTTAAAAACTAGTTGACTAGTTGCAGAGCCGTGTAGAGTGTTATAGTTGGAACTAGAAGTGAACGTAACCTCAATCGAGACCATATGCGGTGTTGCCAAAACCATTACTTCATGACTTGTATCACAATACAATATAGACGGCTCTGGTTAAGGTAATTTGTTGATAAATATTGGAGAAGTGGACTTATAAGACTAATGGCCGATTGCACCAACCTATTTTGAGGATACTTAACGCTAAGGGACCCTTAACTTGACAGCTTTACATGCAAAACTGTCAAGTTAAGGGTCCCTTAGCGTTAAGTATCCTCAAAATAGGTTGGTGCAATCGGCCATAATTGCTGAGTAGCAATTAAGTGTAAAATGTGAATGCTACAACGTATGTGACGGGTCAAATTTCAATGACTTTGAAGCCAAACAAGTCGGCACATCGCTCGATGATACACTGGACAAAAGTAACACTTTTTCCCTCAGCGTATTTTGTATGAACACTGAGATAATAATGCAATGCAGAGTATCGATCCGATGCTATCAACTGCCGCATCAAATAAATGTGAGGGAGCTCGATTTGTTGATTCGATACTTATGGATCCGTGGCGAACCAAAATTTACACATTTCCATCTTTCACATCTGGCAACGTTGATGCATCGTACGTCGTAGAGGTAGTTAGATTTGTCTTGTCTTGTCAGTGTCACACATTTCAATTTTATTTAGTATTATTTCTATGATTTATTTATTATTTTGGTAATGGCGAGGTTGATGGATTGTGTCTGTTTGCGGTTTATGTTTTGTTTTATGTTAAGTTTTGAGTTTGATTCATACTTGGATTCATATTTTGATCGTGTGTGGGAATCAGTCCTTTTTGCAAAATCTGCTGAACCAAATACCAACATACCTATATTAAACAGGGTGTCCCAGAAAGAATGGAACATATGGCAACAGTGGATTGTTCATACACAAACATTAGGATGGCCCCAAACTTGTCTATCCCAAAAGATGATTTAACAGAGATACAGCGTGTCAAAGTTAAATTTTAATTTTTGATTTATTTGAATAAATAGAAATAATCAAGTTATATTGATAAGATTTGGTATATGGGGGTTTGACATGCAAAATTCAAATCTGAGCACGGAACTGCTCTTACTTATAGGGGACGCCACTTACACACCTTTTCACTCATTCAAATAGTCAGAACTTTTTTGTACGCACTCATACATTTTTTCGAAATTGAAAAAAAAATAGTTTTTACATCATATTTACATGAAAAAGGTATACTTTATAGAAGTGGCTAAGAGTTACCTTCCCCAAATTTATTTGGACTTCAACTAATCCATGCAATGTGGTTTTCAATGGAAAATTTTGGAAATAGACATAAGGGGCTTTGAAAACGGCGTTATCATGGTAATATTTTTATAATTAGAGTACTCATTTTACTTTAGACTTCTCAAAACAAGCAGAACTTTGAACAAAGAATGACTGTTGGTCAAAAAATTAAATTGTCAGTGAATTTATCCTCTTGGGCCCTGTATCCGTGGACATGTACTTTTACAAGGACTTTTTAAAATTGTCTTATTATAATAATTATATTCTGAAGACATTCTAATGATAATGCCAGTCGATAGAGTTTTGTTTACAATCGTGGATTGTGGTGAAACGTATGTCCTTCATCCTCCATCGTCATTCGTCAACCGGTCGCGTGTCTCCGATTTCGATGTGGATATGGCAACATCGCTGATGGAAATATGTAAAATTAGTTCGCTCGGCATCCACAAGTTTGATTCGATACACGTTCCCCAGCGGAAGTGACGAAGACGGATATAGAGTGAGTTTTTTTTTCAAGACGGAACATAGGGAACTCATGTTAGCAGCAGTCGTAGTAAACAGCTAAAACTTGCCGAAGATGAACTTTGATATCCAAAGATTAGGTTATTTTATCAATTAGCCCAGAATAAATTGATAAAAGATTTAAAAAATGCTTTTATTGATTGGAATGTAATACTTTTTTACCAGCCTTGTATATGCCACCGTCAACCAATAAGTCCACTGTCAAATTATTGTAATTACATTTATTTCTAAGAGTATAATACAATAATAAAAATCAAACATTATCTCTTGGATGAACGGTTCAAAGTGTCCTATTCATGACCAAGCAGTATCTTTAACGGTCATAAAAATGAAAATGAAATTGTTTGGTTGGAAAAAATTACTATGAAGTAAGATACGTCAGCAAATTTCGTTGTCACGGTCATATACAAGGCATGGTAAATGTATCACTGTCTGATTAATTAAAGCATTTTTTGTTGAGTCTTTTTCCAAGTTATTCTGACGTAATTGATGAACTAACATAATCTCGAAGCAACAAAGTTCATCTACGGCAAGTTTCAGCCGTGTACTACGAATAGAAGTACTGCTAACATGGGCTTGGAAATTTAACATGGGATTTCCTATGTTCCTTAAAAAAACGCACTGTACATATGTTTATCGAATTTGACACGCCTTCCGCTCCAGTTGGATATTAGTACTTTCCGTAATAGTCTCATTGCTGTTACAAAAAGTACTAATATTATAATAAATAATAGATTCATAAAATCAAGTAATCGAATGGGAAATTTAAATATTATGAAATTTTACTAATTTTAGTATACAAAACTATAGACAAAATAAATTAGGTTTATAAGGAAAAAAATGTGGCAGCATTCTTTCTACTCAGGTTCATTTGCTCGTCGCACTGTAATTCAAGTTTAGTTGAAAAAAAGTGGAATTATCTAGATTAATTGAATTTACAAAAATATTGCAATATTCTACTTCCAAATAACACAATTTGTAAGATATCGGGGGGATCCAAGACTTTTGACGTTATAGTGGATGAATACAGTCATATTTTTATTAACAAACCTGCAGTCAATCAGATTATATTAAGCTTACCGCATTAGTTTGAAAAAATGGATCACATCGAACGACCCCTGAGCAAATTTTCAAAATAACATAATACCCAAGATACCATCAATCGTGGAACACCCTTATATTATGATGAAATGATTACATACCCTGATACAGGAAGAACTGTAGGTATTAGCCATCTCTGGAGACATATTGGACATTTACCCTTGTATTCTGCTGCTTTGGGATGTTTCTGGAAAACATTATCTTTTCTTAATAATAATTTCTGGACGATATTCTAAAGGGTCAACATTGAGCGTAATACCTCGCTCAGTAGCGAGCGATTTATGACGCCGGCGACTGGCGAGTAAAGTCGCTCAATGTAAAGGCGGCTACTCACTACGAGGGACTTGTCGAGTACTCGACTTGGAATATACTTGGCAAGTACTTGTCTCAGTCAAGATAAATTGTACACACTACGTGCCTTAATGGAAGTTTCGGTATTATTTCGGGAAGTGCAAGTATAAAGACCATTACTTATATACATATTTGAGAAAATAGAAGAGACATCTTCAGCTGCTTTTGTTACATTAAGTTGTGGTTACGGAAGGTGGCCATAAGAGAGTCCTTTTTATTGTTCAAATCATCGATGCTACATTCCACATTCTGTTGAAAACTCCGTTTGAATTCGCTTCCACGCATCGTATACTTAATTTCTATTTTTATGCTACGTATGTGATGGGTCCCACATGACATGTTCCTTCTGATAAATATCAAGATACTTGAATGTTACTTCATCATCCCACGCCATTTCAAGCTGCTTTACGCCAACGCTGGCTATTGGGTAGTTTGCCATATCGTGTGGATGATGTACACATTGCCAATGTGCGCCAAACCATCCAAATGTGCAAGTGTTTAAACACACCAAACGTTGCCTGAACTTTAGTCTTCAATATTTTGTCGCCAACGTTGGCTTACATTTGCCATTTCGTCTGGATGCGGCTTCAGATAGACAATATTGACCGTCTGACTAATAAAAACCTGTAGCTACTCGCAAGTGATGCCCGCGTAGTGTAGCGCAGAAGTAATCGACTCGCCGCCTTTGACTTGGACCTGTTTTCCGACATTCGATGGAAAGTGCAAGTACTTGTAAGTCAGTGCGAGTCAAGGCGAGTCGACGTACTTACTACCCGCTACTTGCCAAGTACTTCGCGAATACTTGGCAACTCCCGCGTAGTGAGTAGCCGCCTTAATAGTTAAGCCTTCAACGCAAAATTAAGCAAAAAACATTAAACAAAATTAATTGAATCAATTAAAATAAACATTAAGCAAAATCCGCGGGAATCAAGGAACCAGTTCCTCAAAACCCAGAACATGGGGCTGAAGACCGAGGACTGGAGAATAATCAGCCACAAGACGGACTATGAGGGCATGACACTCATTGTCGGTCTTGACAGCAGATCCCTGAAGGAGCTGCAAAACCGGAATCTCCGGGCCTACTAGGGTTATATGCAGCTAACCTTCAGACTTCTCAAGAAGGAGGCTCCCGATGCTGAGGGTAATACAAATAAACCTTCAGCACAGTAAGGCAGCATCTGCTGCCCTTTGCCAACAGCTGGCAAAGAAAAACATAGACCTGGCCATCATCCAAGGACTCTCGATTACGAAGGGAAAAATAGCCGGTCTAGGAAACACTGGAGGTAAGATCTTTTACAAGGAGCAATCAACAGGTAACGTGAGAGCTTGCATATACGTGAAAAACGGAGTGCAGGCTCTCAATATTAAAGAACTAAATTCCAGGGATCAAGTAGCCGTCCAACTAAGCTACAAAGAGGAAGGAACCCAGAAGGACATCATAATAGCCTCGGTTTACCTTCCCTACGATGCACCCAGACCCCCATCATCGGATGACCTGGAGAAACTAGTGAATCACTGTGGGCAGAGAAACCTACAGTGTATAATAGGTATGGACGCCAACTCGCATCACACCATCTGGGGAAGCAGCGATATCAACAAAAGAGGTGAGTCTTTATTGGATTTTATTATAACCCATGATTTGGAGATTCTAAACAAGGGCAACAAGCCTACTTTTGCAACCCGCATACGGTCGGAAGTTATTGATGTCACTCTGTCCACCTCCCGTATCAATCCCGATATCCAGCGGTGGCGCGTATCCGATGAACCATCCCTGTCGGACTGTAGGTATATACTGATGGAAATCAATAGTATTGACAAGCCGTCAGAAATGTACCGCAACCCACGCAAAACAAACTGGACTGAATACCGGGAGGAGCCTGAGGCGGGGTTGAGCGGAATCAAGGAACGTATGCGTAACAGATTTGATGTTGAGGTGGTAGCGGAACAACTGGTAGTTGAATTAAATTATTTTTGCCGGTATTATTCATAAAGCTCTAGAACATTAAGAGCACATGACAACGGCGCTGAAATAAAGTAAACAGCTTCATGAGGGAGATGTTGGGGTTAGCAATATTTGTTTTGTTACTTGTCTTGTAATTTTAAGTCTATGGTCGATACTATTAACACAATCACACCGGTCAGTATCTGACAGTCCCATTTTATATAAAGTTTGGTTAACATTTCCATTTTCTATGTCCAGTAATGGCCCTAAAAAGAGTAACATAATGACTCCTGTTTAGTCCTTTCATCTGGATAGATGGTCTAGTGGCAAGAGTTGAATGTGAACGTGTATATCAATTGTTGTTAGCTCGGGCATAGCTAATGTAGTCAAGTTGCTATAGCTCGTGATATCTTTCTCAAATATTGCAGTAGCTGTGAAAGCTTCAGCTAATGGTGGGGAATTTTTATGTATCCAATACTTAAATCAAATTTTCTGTCGCCAATTCACTAACCTTAACCTTATACATAAGAAAATTGTTAGTGATGTACATATTCTTGATAATAAATTTTTGGGCTAAATATATTCTTCTTAAATGTAGTGGCATCTCCCCTGTTTCAGCTAATAGCGCTTGTACAGGCGTTGAGCAGAAAGCTCCGGTTATAATTCGTAGTGCTTTATACTGCGATCGATCCATTTTTTTCAAGACGGGTGTTTAGTAGCACTTCCATAAAATACTGAAGCAAAATCAATAATTGGCCTTGTATATGCCCTATAAAACATTAAAGCAATTTTGGGGTCCGAGCCACATTGCCTCCTCGTTACAACTTTTTGTAGAGACTTTTTTGCGTTTTCTCCAAAGTTACATTTATTTGATCCTTCCAAGTCAATTTTTGATCCAGCATGATTCCTAAATACCGAGAAGCTTTTTTCCAGGGAATATCATATGCTCCCAGTCTTAAATTATCCTGATAATTTAAGTTATGTCGAGTAAAAACCGTAATTACAGATTTAGATGATGAAATTTCTAGCCCGCTATTATGAAAATATGTCACAAAGTTACTCATGGTATTGCTGATAATTTGCAAACTATCCGTTAATTTTGCTTTGGATGTGTATATGCAGAGATCATCTGCATACTGTAACAGAGTTACTTCTTGCGGGATGTTGTGAGCATCCAATGGTAATGGTAATGGTATAAGGGTGGGGGGACAAAAGCCCGGCGAGTAGGCCTAGTGGCCCTTTTCGCCAACCCCGTGCTTCCAACCCTCTTCACTCCAGTCGTCCTGTCTTCGTTGTGAAGCGGAGCAGGTCATCCCAGCTCAGGTCCCCCAACTCCACCCGAGGAATGGTTGCCGCTCCTAGGACCCTCCTCCTCAGGCGACCTCACCTATCAGAGACTCCCAGTAGATGGAAGGAGGTTTCCTCCGCCCTTCTACAGTAGGGACATAGGGGTGATTCGCCTATTCCTGGTAAATGCAAGTGTCGGTTGAGCTTGCAATGTCCTGTCAAGATGCCTACGATGATGCTCAGTGCCTTCCTACTCTTGTTCAGCAATTGGGCCGTCCTTGGTTTGTTGGGATGTGTCATTATCTCTCTGGCTTGCCTACAAGTCGTGTTATTCCTCCAGTTTTTGACTGTGTTCTCCCAAGCCCACTCATTCAGGGCCTCGGAGAACAGTCGTTTACTCAGGCCCAGGTATGGTTCTGGACCGGGCTGGGGTGATGAAGAGCCTAGTCTGGCTAGCTCGTCCGCGCGTTCGTTTCCGAAAATGCCCATATGTCCCGGTACCCAAACCAGTTTGACCTTCTTGCTCTCTCCTAGGGCGTGCAGAGCATCACTGCATTCTTGAACCAGCGGGCAGCTGATCCTTGGCTTGCATAATGCTCTCAGTGCCGCTTGACTGTCAGAATGGATAATTATGTTATCTTCTGTTCCCCTTTGAACATCTTCCCTAGTTGCTACCTCCAGGATAGCAAAAACCTCTGCTTGGAAGACCGTGAGCTTTCCGAGAGGGAAAGCCTCCCCGGCATTCCTGTCTTGTCTGTATACTCCGGCTCCTGTAGCCTTAGAGTTGGCCTTTGAGCCGTCTGTGAACCAGATCTGCGTGCTACCTGGTGTTTCTGCCAAAGTGGTCCGCCACTCGTCCCTGGAAGGAAGGTGTACCTCAAAACTTCTGTGAAGTCTGAGTCTTCTATCCGTGGCTGTCAGTCCCGCCGCCAGTAGCGGTATCTCGCGCCTCACAACTGAAGCTAATCTAGTGTGGCCAACCTCTGTGCCTCTATCCTTCCATACTTCCTGAGCTGACATCCTTATGTATGCTGCCATCGCTTCCCTCTTTATCCAGATTGCCAGTTCTGGCAGCGCAAGGAGAATGTTCAGTGCAGCTCCTGGTGTAGTCCTCATTGCACCGGTTATGCTCAGACAGGCCATCCTTTGAAGTCTGGTTAGTCTGATTTCGTTAGTGGCTTTCTCGGTGGCCGGCCACCAGACCACGGCTCCGTATGAGATCCTCGGTCTGATCACGGCTCGATAAAGCCAGTGAACGACGTGTGGTTTTAGGCCACACCGCCTACCCACCGCTCGGCGCAGCATCCACATTGTGGCTATGCCCTTTTTAACGGTCCTTTCAATATGCGGTTTCCACGTTAGCTTACTGTCTAAGACCACCCCGAGGTACTTGACCTCCTGTTTCAGTGCTAGCGGCATCTTGTACAGAGTGGGTGGTTTGAACTTATTGAGATTCCTCCTGTTTGTAAAGAGGATTAGCTCCGTTTTTGTGGGATTCACTGAGAGCCCCATCTCTTTACACCATACCTTCAGAATTTTACACGCTGACCTCATACGCTCGCAGACAATTTCCAGATGTTTACCTCTCACGAGTATGTGAGCATCCAAAGTATAAATGTTAAAAAGAAATGGACTGAGAACAGAGCCTTGACGCAGACCCTGGCTTGTTATTCTAGGTCTAATCAGCTTATCCATCATTTTAATCGGAATTTTTCTATCATTAAAAATGTTGATATTGTTAGCCAGAAATCTTGGTAAATCAAAACTGACCATTTTTTCCACTGAAAGGAACAAATTGACATTGTCGTAGGCACTGGTATGTCTAAAAATAATGCGGTAAGGTAATGATTTTGAGAGAAACAATTTTGTATATCCAAAGTAAGGTGTGTAATGCAATCCATTACACCCTTACCTCTCCAAAAACCAAATTGCGTTAAGGGTAACCTATAAGTGTGTTCCACCCACCATTCTAAACGAGACTTTATAATGCGTTCCAGTGTCTTGAGTAGACACGAAGTTAATAAGATTGGTCTAAATTCATTTGGCTTGTTCGGTTTATTGATTAGTACAACAATTATATTCTTTATTATTCGTAAGTCCTGGCCATGTAGAATAATTTTATTAAATACTGTACACAAAATTTTCCTTAGCATTGTCTGGTAGAAACTGAATCATAGAGTAGGGAGGTGATTCCGTCCTGACCCGGAGAAGAATTCCCGGTTTTTTTAACACTAATATTCAATTCCCCGATTTTTATTGGCTTACATAGAGGGTGATTAGGATTACTGTGCACCTGATCATTATTAAAAGGACGATTAACTGAGTCTGGGGCAATTTTCTCCAAAATTTGTTGAGCAGTTTCTTCTGAGACTGCTGTGACTAAATGATTTGAAGTACCAAGTGATACCGCGTTAACTTTTTTCCATATAATAGATAGATTTAGGCTTGTGCAAAATTTGGACCAGCTAAGTCTTGCTTTTTGATTAAATATTTTTTTTGACTTTGCAGTAATATTTTTATATGCTAAAAAGTTTTCTAAACTGCAATGTTTTTTATAATTTTTGAGAGCTTCGGGACGCTCTTGAGCTATCTTACTACACTCCGCATCCCACCATGGTGAGGTGTAACGTTTTTTCGAAGATAATTGAACTTGCTTCGGATATAGCGTTGATAATTTTCGTGAGTATTTCCTCTGCATCGGATGTTATTAGAATGTTTTTGACTTTTTCGTATATTAAACCACTATACAAATCCCAATTGGGTTCTTTTAGAGCCCATCTAGACCTTAGTATTTGCCCGCATACGATAGCCCTTATTAATTTCAGGAATGATCGGTAAATGATCGGATCCATATAAATCATCGAGAACTGACCAGCAGGATTTATCTGATAAATTGGAAGAAATAATGGTTAAATCTAAGGCAGAGCTATTATTGTTTGAAATTCTGGTTTGTTTACCATTGTTCCTAATTATGAGGTGAGGAAAAACATATACTGCATCTACCAATGTATTACCTGCTTGTTGTTGTGAGATCCCCAAACTGTGTGATGACTATTAAAGTCGCCACCTATGATGCATGTTTGAGATAACTGATTAAATATTTGCAGATAATCTTCCCTAGATACTGTTACCGTTGGGGGCCGGTATAAAGATACTATAGATATAGGTTTTTTTTTCTAACTTTAGATCAATACCGCACAACTCAATATTATTACTTATGTGAAAATCAATATATTCAAAAGAAAATATGGTTTTGATAAAAATGGCAACTCCACCTTTGCCATCAGGCCTATTTTTACGTATTATATTATTACCGGCGATACGAATATTATATAAAGCTTTGTACCATGTTTCGGAAATTAGCGCTATATCAAACTGTGTCCTTTCGCATACATTTTTGAATAACTGATGATTAGCGAATGCCGACCTGGCATTCCATTGTACTATTTTTATTTGTTGATCGAAGATAACTACAATTTCTAAAAGCATCAGAAACTATATCAGTGATCCAGCTTTGTAAATTAGACCCAGAAAAAACATTTTGTATATGAGACATTTCTTGTGCTGAACTAAATGTAGTTGTCATGTCATTGAATAGAGCCTGCATAGTTTCTTGTTTAACGTCTTCAAACGAGCTACTTATAGGTGCCAGCGGCATCCCAGTATAAGACCAGTCATAGTCCCTCTTCGAAGGTGCAACCTCAGGGTAATTTTCTTCAGTTTGTTTGCGTGACGTTTCGATTAGGTCTAGGTAATTCCGGGAATTCTATGTTATTTGTTAGAAGAGGAGCGTATCTATTTTTATTTACTAGGCTAGCATATGAAGGGTTGTTAACGACTTTTTCTGCTTCTTTAAATGATAAATTTAGGTGGGCCATACTTACACTGTTTGGCACGTTTTTGTTTCGCAAGTTCAGGGCAGTCTGGAGTGTGACGTAGAGTCACAATGTATACAATGCTTACTGCAGTCAACACATGTATCTTTATTTTCATTCAATTCAAATCGGTGCCGCATTTTTTACATCTGTTTTTGCTTTTGCACTAAGTACAAGTATGTCCATACTTTAAGCATTAAAAACATTGAATTACTGGTGAATGATATGTGTCCACGAAAGATCTTAATTTTCCAAAAAATACATATTCAGGGAGTTCAAGTTTAGCCAACGTAACTTTGATTAATTGTCCAGGTACTTTAATATACTCTCTTTCATCCATTTTACTTTGTGCTTTTCGATAAAGCCTTTCTATTTCAAGTACATGATGACTTTTAGTTTTTTATCAATTGATCTTCACTATAACTAGTATCTATTCCTCGGATAATCCCGATTTTTTTAGTTAAATTCAAGGGAATATAAGCTACTAAATCATGGTTATCAAAAAATTGACTATCCACTATCCGATTTGCTGACGCCAGCAGCATCGCTGATTTCTAATTTGATAAGGTTTTCACCTACTGGATAAATGTCTACAATGTATTTTTCATCCTCGCCCAACTCACTGAGCATTTCACCCAGTTTCATTGGGTGAACTCTACCTACATTCAAGAATTTATGTTCAACAAATATAAAGTACGGTCCTGGGCTATCTGTATAAAAGCGGTTTTGAGATTTTGAGTGTTTATTTTTTTAACTCTATCAGATAATATTTTAACATTTATAGGATTACCGTTTGGAGCCCGGTATATCCCCATCGGTGTCCGCCATCAACAGAACATCGATAGGGCTCCACCTTATCAAAAAAAAAACTAATAATAATCAATATCACGTCTAATAAGAATTATAGATTGGAATGTATTCACAAGATTCAGGAATCGGTGAACGCTATCAGCACTTTGGAATTCACCAAAAAAGATTGTTTGGACCGGTCGATGCACAAACGACGGTGTCTCAAACCGAACTACCGTAAGGAAATCTTGAAACGTCACATTTTTTCCAATTCAGTCCCCATTGTCGACCAAATATCAAAACACCACCAAAGAAGTTTCAGTCAAAAAAGGAAAATATACTCACTAATGGGGGCTCAATTTTAGGTAACCTCTCCAAGACAACATGGGGATTATGACCTCTCCATATCTGGAATGCATTCAAGAAGAAAGCTGCTGATTCAAGAACAGTACGTACAGCTGTTCTCATTATTCCAAAATCAAGTTTACGAAAACTAAAAGAAAACAATGAAATAAAAAGACTGTTTGAAAGCTACAAACCACCTCAATTGCCCTTTAAACATCAAACTCCAAAAACTGGACACTGGTTCTTGATCTGAATAAGTCAGCTTTACACTTAAAGCCCGTAGATACAAGTCTTGAAATTCTGTGTCACCTCCCATATATCTCAGATAGTTATTCAACATTACTAAACCCCAGAAAACCGAAACTACCTTATGTGATATTATAAACAGTCTCTTGCTATTTCCTGTAAAATTCTGAAATATAATAAACCAATCAGCTTTCATCGAAATTGACATAATACATCTCACATCTCGCAGGGATCCTTCTGCATTTTGAATTTCATATATCTGTATTTTGTTGGAAAACTTTCTCCTCAGATAAGGTACTGCCAGTAGAATTGCTACTGAGAGTCCTTTTTCATAATATGTTAATGGTTTGCCATCTGATAAAATTCTTTTGAGGCCGTAAAAATTTTCAGAGAAAGAGGAATCTTAAAACATTTTCTTTCGTCTCTTGTTTCATCAAGTCGAAATACCTACTTACCATAGTAATGTATATAGTAAATTTGCAAAAAGCCTTCCAACACTGAAAAGGTCTCATCACAATAGTAATCAAGGAACCAGAATTTTTTGGGGGACTTCTTCGAGCAATACAAGGCAACTTTGTGAAATACAGGATATAATATTTCTCCCAAGGCCTTTTGCGCTAGGACCTCAAAAAGCGATGGTCTATTTTGTACTGTATAGAGGAAATTTGCTGCCGTTTCTGCCATTAGCTTGTTTGTTGGTGAAGAAGCTTAAAAATGATTCTCACTTAAAAAAAGTGTATAATAATTGGTAATGTAGAAAAATGTTTGAAATGTGTCAATAAATAATAAAAAATTTGATCTTCGAGTTATGTCAGTTATGTAATGCGTTCACATTTTATTTCATTTCGAAGTGAATCTGTCAAATTTCCGCTTGGCAAACAAGAATCATACGCTACAATCTACATTGAAATTGTGTTCCAAGTCACGCTTAAGCCGATATCGAATTTCTGCTTGACAAATGGAAGCAGAAATTAGAAGTCAAATTTGGACTGGATTTGGAGGATTGGAGGTTAGATAAACTTAAGTTTTGCCCAGTCTCTTTACGGTTTGTTATGATGTTGATTTTGTTTTTGTTTATGTTATTGAATTCATTTGCCGTTCATTGCTTTGATGGAAACGGGCAATTCCATGTGTAGGTATGTTATTTTTTTGGCAGCTAATTGAGAGTTGGTGAATTGGATGTAAATATTGTAAATTATTGGAAAATGATCTGCCAATTTCTAAGCCGCCCAATTCGAGAACAAATTCAAGCGTTTTCATGAGCCGCTTTCCAGCTAGTGCTTCAAGCTCAAGCGCCGATTAACACCGTGTTTGGAACGCAAAAGTGATCCTGGAACACGTTTTGACTGTTTTGAGCTACTCACATACACAAACGTCAAAACTATCGATGGAGTGTTTGTCCAACGCAACGACCTTCTAATTTCGACGTCGTTGGTCCAACGATTGTGTAGTTTATAATCGTTGGTGTTTGTCTACGTTTGAGCCGCATCTCGAGATTGTGATTATTGTGAAAATTAGTCAAAATATTGTTTATAAGCGACTCTGAGCTGAATTTGGTACGTTTAAGCAATATTAAGCATGGATCCAGTCAAAAAAGATCAAACACCCCAATGTTTTGATTTTAAATATGACAGAATTTGACTGATTTGACGTTTAGCTAGTTTTTCGCTTCAAGCCCACATTTTCCGGGTGGTGCTTCAGGGCTACGTCCACGACGCTCCCATACGTCAGGTGAATCGTTCACGGGCGTAGAAGATTCAACCCGGTAGAATTACAACTGCGTTCACGACCAGCAGATTTTTCACCGGGTTGTACAACCCAAGTGCAACTTTTAACCCACTCGGCAGCATGGGTAAAAAGAGTCCGATTTTGTAGAGCATGCGCATTAGTGTTGTATTTTGAATGTTTAAGAACTATTGTGGTTATCAGCTGACAGCAGACTGTTTACGTTTTGAATAGTGGTGTAGTTAAAACTTAAATTAATTGAAAATGAGTTTGACGGTGGATGTGGAAATCATAACAGAAAATCATAGTTACGAAAGCGTAGAGCTGCCATGGCTTTGTTGAAAAATATTTTTTGGGAAATTTACAGATTTTCTGTAAATTTACACTTTTTCTGTAAATTTACACTTTTTCTGTAAATAATACGATGGCGACGTTGTCATGTGTTCTTCATTCAGTCAGTAGTGAAAAGAGAGTCGTATTGTTCGGTTTGTGGTTCTGTTTAACGCCGTGGCTGGTCAATTGTCTTTGTGCCGATGCTGTACAGGCATTTTGATTATAGACGAATATATCAAATCCTAGTTTCAAATCGGACTGAGCCACAATGAAATTCTGTCATGTCTTCTGGAAGACGGATAATATGTTCTAAGTATGCGTCATTATTAGATATCTTAGGAGAATACACAATTAATTTTGTTACCGTTTTTATTTTTTAAGAGTAGATAGGTGCTCTATTTTATTTAACAGATAACCATAGTTATTTTCTATATGATACTTTAATAGGTAGGATATTCCTATTTTCTATTATGTGTACCTTTTACTTAATAAATACAAGTACCTATTTTTATGCATAAAGGGATTCAATTCCACATTACTGGACTGAAAAGATATCAAGAAAGGCATACAACTACCATATGGATGCCAAAATAGTCTCACACATTTTAAACAATCAATTGTGAGAAACGAAAGAAAGATTTTATATTCGAAAAAAGACCAAAATACCTCGATTCTCAAATACATATTTGTCCTTATATCATTGACCTTAATTGAACCTGAAGCATTGGAATTCGAATCTAGAACAACAAGAGAAATCCCTCAGATTAAAAAGAGAAGAAATCGAAAAACCAAAATTGGGTATTCTCTCTAACACAAGGTCTGTCATCTCAGTACTTACAGGATGTAAGTAGTCAGTGGACATGAAATCTTGAGGTCTGTTATACATCGTGAATGGTCGTCCATAAGGCGCAATGCTATTTCTAGAACGCGATATTCTTTGTGTATTCCGTTCTAGGACCACCGTATAAAGTCCTTCCCATAGACTAATATTATACACCCAGGTCCTTCCTAGACATTAAAAAATCAGATTATGTAATTTATAGGTAATAGTTCAGGCAACGAAGACCAAAAAATGCCGGAAAAAAGAGAAAATCGGTGTATTTGCGAATTCTAGTATAAGTGTAGGTTGAGGTGTCCTGAACAACATACTAAAAGTCCTGATCGGTGGGGGGCGAGCTAAAGTGGAGGGAGGTCTCTGTTGGTAATTGTTCTAGGTTTCTCTTGAATAACTTGAGAACGAGACCAACCAGCGAAAAAATACTAGAGTATTAAATTTTTCTTGGTAAAATTTCCTACAGAAAAGGTATCATGTATTTTCTCGCTAGATGGAGAGAATAAACTGAAGAAAATGGATTAATGTTAAAAAATCAGATTTTCATATTATGAGAATATAAATTGAGTTTTAACTGCTTCCTCTGACGTGCCACCGATGCACTTTCACTCAGTCATTGGCTCCACTCCTCACTGCGTCAGTTGGTCTACTAAGAGTCTCCGTATACCTCCATTTATCGAGGTCTAAGCTAAACACTCAACCTTCACTCAACCCTTCCAGTTTGATACGCCACTGATTGAAATTTAGAAACTTTTAGCTCAAATTCTAATTTTGCTCTGAGAGTTCATGCGATATATGAGATCTCATGATTTTTGTATGAACGGGTCGGAAATAATGAGGAAGAAAAGTGTTTGGGGTGCCCTATTTGGAAGGGCGTAGCTCCCGTGGATAAAATTTCTCCTCAAATTTTTATAGTAACTTTTTTTATGAAAATCCCTTTTGAAAATACCCCTTAAGAATAAATCACCCCACGCATTTTTTTAACAATGTCGAGGAAACACCCTGTATTATCATATAGTTTTTCCTTCATCCATATCTTCTTACCTGTCAATCTTAGCGACAATGTGTACTGAACCTTTTTTGATGAAAATTTCAAGTAGAATAATTAAGCATTCTTATGTTTATTTGCTAAAGGTCCTGGTTTTCCCGCTTTTCATGAAAAACCAAAAAATCTTCAGACACCCTCCACCACCTTAGATCGCCACCCACCGATCAGGAGTTTTATTATGTTGTTCAGGACACCTCACCCTACACTCATACCAAAATCCGCAAATACACCATTTTTTTCCTCTATTTTTCCTTCGTTGCCTGGGCTATAAACAGGGTGCCTCCGATCAAGTCCGCACCATTGCTAATATCAGAGAACTAACAGCTGATATGCTTATCAGCAGAATTGCAAACTTGGTTATTGTTGTCTTTGACAGAGCCTAAACACCGACGACTTACCTTCATATTATACAAGAAGCAAAATTGTGTGATTTATTCATTGTTCTTCCTGAGAATAATCCCTCATCTTTCAATGAATGAAAGACATTGAGCAAAAATTGTGAATGATGTTTTCTCAAGATTAACCATCACGCCTCTATGCGTTGATTTGAATGACTTGTTTTCCATATAAAAATCCCGGAAGATGTGATAGCTCATCTGGACCATGCATCCAGTTTTAAATTTGTCCGTATTTGTACAATGATGACATTTTCAGTAGGTACCTACCCAAATCGGCGCGTAGCGTCTGTGGACATCCACCTCTAGTTGTAACCGTATGCATAAATAAATGATAAGCAATTACCGAGGGATCGTTGATATTTGGTCCAGCTCTCAACCAAATTATGTAACGAGAAAATCCGTCTACGCAGCCTGTTATACAAATTCCAAAAGGCTTATGTTTGTCGTTACAATCGGTATGCCAGAGAAAATTGGGCCCTGCATTGTGGTATTGTCTGCTTCGTAGACGACGTCGCTGAAGTAGTCTAGCTCCATCAGGATTCAAGTTAGGCAATAGTTTTCTGACTGTGTTTTGAGTTACCACAAATCCCTGCTGATGAAGACACTTGAGGTGGTAGCTGTCCGTGTGTCAATATCTGTGTTTCCAAAAATGGTATCAAAATATCGAGATCCGTGTAAATCTTTCTTCGGAATAAACGAAGTCGTCTTAGATGCCTCCGCAAATGACGCATACTTAGAACATATTATCCGTCTTCCAGAAGACATGACAGAATTTCATTGTGGCTCAGTCCGATTTGAAAGTAGGATTTGATATATTCGTCCATAATCGAAATTCCTGTAGAGCATCGGCACAAAGACAATTGTCTTTGTGCCTGCTCGGCGTTAAACAGAACCACAAACAGAACAATAAGAGTAATAAGACTCTGTTTTCAGAGAAGAGCACATGACAACGTCGCCATCGTATAATTTACAGAAAAAGTGTAAATTTACAGAAAAAGTGTAAATTTACAGATCAAAGTGTAAATTTACAGAAAATCAGAAAATCTGTAAATGTCCCAAAAAATATTTTTCAACAAAGCCATGGCAGCTCTACGCTTTCGTACATAGTCCAGTGTTAGATAATAGCCTAGTTTATACCGACAGCTTGGTCCGCGGACCAAGTACCAAATTCGGACTATATCCGAACCAAATGATGATTGAAATTGGTTCGAATGGTGTAAACAGTTGCGGACTAAGCTGGTCCGCTCTTGGTTCGGCACTCGCCAGCAAGTGTACCGAACTAAATTTGGTTCGATCTGGATCAAAATTATGAGGTTATGTTGATTGTTATTATTGTGAATTGTGTTGGTTCTGAGTTTCTAAGACAATCTGAGCGTACTTACTCATGTTTTTTTTGGTTACGAATTGTGTTGATGAATAGTTTCGACTTGTTTTTGACATTTGACGAATTGCGGGCGTACAGATTTAGTTCACGCGTTGCAAGACGGTGTAAACGGGCGAAAAGCAATCATTGGTCCTACCGTACTATCCCCACCCACTTGGTCCTATCGGACCGAACTAAACGAGTAATCGATGTAAACTAGGCTATATTAACGGTCATCTTATATATTCCGAATATGGGAATTATATATTGGTGCGCCAAATTGCCGGTAAGTAAACAAACAGTATTGTTTTACTACTGTGTGGGTTTGATTGATAAAAGCATATGAATGGATACAAGTAAGACCATACCAACATATAACAACAGAATACTATCAAAAGCAAAGATTCCAAAATAGTATCACAATATCGAAAACAACAAATCACCTAACCTCAGATCTCAAATTGATGTATCCGATAGTAGCCTAGTTTATACCGACAACTTGGTCCGCGGACCAAGTACCAAATTCGGACTATATCCCAACCAAATATTTGGTTCGAATATGGTAAACATTTGCGGACTAATCTGATCCGCTCTTGGTTCGGTACTCGCCGGCAAGTGTACCGAACTAAATTTGGTTCGATCTGGATCAAAATTTTGAGGTTATATTGATTGTTATTATTGTGAATTGTGTTGGTTCTGAGTTTCTAAGGCAATCTGAGCGTTCTTACCCATGTTTTTTTCGGTTACGTATTGTGTTGATGAATAATTTCGACTTTTGACGAATTGCGGGCGTACACATTTAGTTCACGCGTTGCAAGACGGTGTAAACGGGCAGGAAGCCAGCATTGGTCCTACCGTACTATCCCCACCAGCTTGGTCCTATCGGACCGAACTTAACGAGTTATCGGTGTAAACTAGGCTAGTGATACTCATGCGTCTGTCGTTCACACCCTCACGTAAGGATGTCTTTTTCCACCCGGGTTGGATGAAAGTTAACCCGGTAAAGATTTAACTCGGGTAATATTTAACCCGGGTCGTGTAGTCGTGAACGCGCCCCAGCGAAAGGGGAAGGTAACGCGGCGCTCCAAACGCAATACAGCTAGAACACGCGTTTAGTGTTTTTGCGCGCTCACAAGCTCGATTGCGTGTACAAATCGGGCAGCTGGAAAGCGGCTATGGAGTATGGTATCATGAAACCATTCCAGTTTGGTCTGTCATTATCGTCACTTGCAGCTTGCCGATTGGCTGAAAGTGACGTTAATGGCAGACCAAACTGGAATGGTCTCATGATACCACACTTCATGTAAACCTTACAAAAGGTTTACATTCAATTCAATTCCGAAGTGGAACTGTCAAAGTTTGGCTTCATGGTTCGTCCCCTTGAGCGTAGTGGCCACATTTTGACATTTTAGGCGTATTGACATACCCACCCGTGCTGATTAGTTGTAAAATTGTGAATCATAAGCCTAGTTTACACCGACAACTTGATCCACGGACCAAGTACTAAATTCGAACTATATCAGAACCAAATATTTGGTTCGAATGGTGTAAACAGTTGCGGACTAAGCTGGTCCGCTCTTGGTTCGGTATTCGCCATCAGGTGTACCGAACTAAATTTGGTTCGATCTGGATCAAAATTATGAGGTTATGTTGATTGTGATTATTGTGAATTGTGTTGGTTCTGACTTTCTAAGGCAATCTGAGCGTACTCACTTATGTTTTTTTTTTATCACGAATTGTGTTGATAAATAATTTCGATTTGTTTTCGACATTTGACGAATTGCGCGCGTACTCATTTAGTTCACGAGTTGCAAGACGGTGTAAACAGGCGAGAAGCAAGCATTGGTCCAAAAGTACTATCCCCACCCACTCGGTCCTATCGGACCGAACTAAACGAGTTATCGGTGTAAACTAGGCTATATATATATATATGATATATATTATCAAAAAACCCCATACTGTACCATTTGAAATGGTGTAGGGTGTATACATGTCTAAATTTTTTTTTTCTCAATTTACATTAATTGTGCACGAATCTGGCCCATTTCTTCTTATTTCTGGTAAATGCTTTAGCCTCATTCCATGATTTTTCTCTTTTCTCCAGTGCATCCCCTACAGTCTGGTTCCATGTATTTTTTGGTCTTCCTCTCATCCTTCTTCCTCCCGCTCTTGCTTCCCAGATTTGTTTCACCTGCCTATTGCTCCCCATTCTTTGTAAATGTCCCCACCAACTCAATTTTCTCTTTTCAGTGAATTTTGCTAGGATTGATTCTATATCCATTTTTTCCCTGATGTCGTTGTTCTTGATCTTGTCCATCCTTGTTACCCCCATTACTCTTCTTAAGTATTTCAACTAGGCTATAACGGCGGGAATATCACAAACCAATCCTATCGCGAATTCGCGAAACGCGAAAACGCCGTCCTTGAAATACGCACATGGGGACCCACCATCACAAATGGGAATCATATGTTACCAGCGACATTCTAGGTGTGTTTGTTATGCTCTACTAGTGCACACTTTTTTAAACTACACTCAATGTCAGTGTGGCTTTGTTTGTGAAATGTTTGTCTGTTTTTTGGGATAGAATATCTTTGCTAGTTTAGTGATGATTCAACAAACACACCTTTTATTTTTTTTATTTTTAGGTATATGCGGATGCGTCGAAAGCTCTCGTCCACGTCTCGTTTTGAAATGTCAAATCAGACGAGACCATCGGAGGTCCCGTAATGGAAAAACAAACCTCACTTTTCAGAAATGTTCACCACTTTTTCAAATATTTGACAGTAGCCTAGTTTACACCGACAACTTGGTCCGCGGACCAAGTACTTAATTCGAACTATATCAGAACCAGATATTTGGTTCGAATGGTGTAAACAGTTGCGGACTAAGCTGGTCCGCTCTTGGTTCGGTACTCGTCAGCTGGTGTACCGAACTAAACTTGGTTCGATCTGGATCAAAATTATGAGGTTATGTTGATTGTTATTTTTGTGAATTGTGTTGGTTCTGAGTTTCTCAATGCAATCTGAGCTTACTCACATATGTGTTGTTTGGTCACGAACTGTTTTTATAAATAATTTCGACTTGTTTGTGACATTTGACGCGTAATCATTTAGTTCACACGATGCAAGACGGTGTAGACGGGCGAGAAGCAAGCATTGGTCCTACCGCACTATCCCCACCCACTTGGTCCTGTCGGACGGAACTAAACGAGTTATCGGTGTAAACTAGGCTAGTGGTGTTCAATTTTTAAGCGCGATTGTGAGTGAATAAACATTATTATGATTATATTCTAGTTTGATTGTGGTGATTACTGCTTTTGTTTTTTTTTTCAAATACTTTCACAAATTCATGAGCCCCTACCTCCACCTATGAGGGTTTTTTAAAAAAGAAAACCAACCCAGTTGTTGACGATAGGTGAGTTCGAGTATTCGCTCTGAACACTCGGAGCGCCAAAAATTGAACGCGCTTGAATGGACAATTTTTCGCTCGGAGCGTTCAAAGCGAATACTCGAACTCACCTGATATCAGCACAGAATAGGCGATATCAGTTTTTATTTCATAGCCTAGTTTACACCGACAACTTAGTCCACGGACCAGGTACTAAATTCGACCTATATCAGAACCAAATATTTGGTTCGAATGGTGTAAGCAGTAGTCTAGTTTATACCGATAACTCGTTTAATTCGGTCCGATTGGACCAAGCTGGTGGGGATAGTACGGTAGGACCAATGCTTGCTCCTCGCTCGTTTACACCGTCTTGCAACACCTGCTCTAAATAAGTACCCGTGCAATTCTTCAAATGTCAAAAACAAGTCGAAATTATTCATCAACACAATTCGTAACCAAAAAAAACATAAGTTAGTACGCTCAGATTGCCTCAGAACCAACACATTTCACAATAGCCTAGTTTATACCGACAACTTGGTCCGCGGACCAAGTACTAAATTCGAACTATATCAGAACCAAATATTTGGTTCGAATGGTGTAAACAGTTGCGGACTAAGCTGGTCCGCTCTTGGTTCGGTACTTGCCAGCAGGGGGACCGAACTAAATTTGGTTCGTCCTGGATCAAAATTTTGAGGTTATGTTGATTGTTATTATTGTGAATTGTGTTGGTTCTGGTTTCTAAGGCAATCTGAGCGTACTTACTGATGTTTTTTTTTGGTTACGCATTGTGTTGATAAATAATTCCGACTTGTTATTGACATTTGACGAATTGCGCGCGTACTCATTTAGTTCAGGCGTTGCAAGACGGTTTAAACGGGCGAGAAGCAATCATTGGTCCTACCGTACTATCCCCACCCACTTGGTCCTATCGGACCGAACTAAACGAGCTTTCGGTGTAAACTAGGCTATTCTCTTTTCAGTCTTTTCTATGGTAGGGTAGACATCTATCATCTATGACAGTGACAGTATGATGTACCTGTGACCGTGTTACCGTGTAGAAGTTTTTCGGGGAAGGTTCTCAACCTTTTGGTTTATCGTTTTATTTAAGTTATGCCGGTCTAAATAACTATGCTCAGCTCATCTTGAATTCTTGAACTGTTTACTTGACTAGTTGGAAGTTTTTCCGTAACTGCCGTGATTTTAGTTCACTTAATTATTCATTTTGTTGGAAGTGAAGGTGATCATGTGAATCCAATTCGACGAGTTATTCTCACTTGGATATTGGATATGATTCTAATTGTTCTAAGCCCTTTGACATTTTTGGTTTTGTCTTAGGAGTACATATTATTTTCAAGGTGAGCTATTTTACAAGGATTCTAGTTTAATGATTTTAGTCGAATCGAACGGAATATGAATATACCTACCTACCCCGCTACCTACTTACTGTGAAGCATGTAAATAATGAGTAGGTACTTAGTCTCCAAAATGAGGTTAAAAAAAGATACCTACCTATCTACTAAATTATTAATCTATCGAAACCTAGTTTAAAAATAGCAAAGTTTTCGGGAAACAATAGGGGTACACAATAGGTTTTTTGCTGGGTTTTTTGATAAGAGAAAAACCATGACATAAATGTTAAGTACCTACACCTACTCGTTTATTCTAAAAATTATTTTGGAAAAAAGTTTCGTCTAATTAGTAGAAAATCATCGATTTGTAGGTGTGTACAACTTTATTTTCTAGGTCTCCTGGACGACCTAGGTAGTCAATGTTTTCCTTAAATGTTATTCTTTGTATAAAACTTGACCTGAAACTTGATGACCTCGCGAATGAGTAATATCAACACGTACTGTAATCTGTAATCAATTGCTGTTCTTGGTTTTGCGTTGATTACAGTTTATTGCGACAATCTTGCACATTGAATTAATCGACGAATTAATATTTTTATGTTCATCCTTGGATTCCCGCAATTTCTTCGGGAGCATCTTTCCTCATTTTTGAAATTGTTCGGTGTTCAATCACCACTTCGATTGTCAATACGATAATAATTAAGCCAAAATTAAAAATAACTACTATAATTGTTTTCTTTAAGCATTACACAGGCCAACAGCAAAATTGATGTTTTTGAACCAACATTTTTTTGGTTTTATCCTATCACATCTCAATTTTTCACAAATCGATATCTTGGAATAAAATAAAAATGGAGTAAATAATGATAGTATACGCAGCGGCGGCGCACTCCAAAGGCTACATAAAAACTTATACCGAATTAAGGTATGATTTATCACTTGAAAAAACCCCCGGAAAACCTATTTTGTGCGAAAATTCAATTTTTTGCAAACATTACTGACGATGCACCAAAGCTTTCGTTCCGCTTTGGTGTTCGTATTCGGCTGATTCGGCCTCTTTTTTTTATTCGGTATCCGATCGAAGCGGACACTAGGCTGGGCCGAAGCACTGGCCGAAGCGAGGAAGCGACTATTACACTTATTACAGAATTACGCGAGTTTTAACCAATCAACCTGTAAACAAGTTTAGTGTTTGCCTCGGTGTTTGCTATGCATTTCCATTTCAGTCTTGCCTAAAAAGCTTTGTAGTATGAAGTACATAGAAGTAGAAGTAGACAATAAGTGGTAGGTATTATCAACTAGGGTGAGTGCACCAGTAGTTGACCGGTAAGTATCTTTCTTTTGCAAAGATACCTGTAATTACAAGACTTATAGTTTTTCATGAAAACTAAAAATATATTCAGAAAGAATCAACTTTTGGGAGTTTGAGTAATATGTGCAATCTTGAAAATGGCTTGTATTTTCAAGTAAAAAAAAATTTTATGTAGAAAAAGTCATAGATCGCCAGTAATTGACCAGTGAGAACTAGTATTTGACCCGAGGGGTCAACCACCCATCAAAATTTGTACACCTCCAGGTACACCTATTACGATTTATTACACTGAACGAAAAAAGTACGTGATATCAATAAAAATGTACATCAAATCAAGGAACGAGAACATTGTTTTTGCGCCGACTACGGGCGACATTGATACAATGAACGTTTGTACGTAGATTTTTCTGTCCGCGAGGTAACGACGAGTGTTCGTTGAATCAATGAACAGTAAGCATGAATCCCATGATCGCAAGTAATTGTTTTTACGAGCTAAGAAACATAAGTTTATTATTGCTGTACGTTGAATCAATGAACAGTGAGCATGGATCTATGTACGCTGGTTATTATTGATATTACGAACCCAATTACATTAGTTTATTACTGCTGTACGTTGAATCAATGAACAGTGAGCATGGATCTATGTACGCTGGTTATTATTGATATTACGAACCCAATTACATTAGTTTATTACTGCTGTACGTTGAATCAATGAACTTTGATCATTGATCTATGCTCACAGGTTTTCACTTTAAAACCATTCATTGCGACCGTTTTGCATCGGTGTAACATTTCCAATGAAAGTGTCTCGGAAAGTGTGTTGCATGACAAGTATAGTTTCATAAATCAATAAACTCATCTTGGCCTCAAAATTATCCTCTTCGTCCATAGATTTGATGTAGGTATCTTGGTTCTGTAAATACTTGTGTAAATAGAAATAGGTGGGCTCACATCAAGTTTCTAAAACTTGCTTTGTTTATCCACATAGTCTGGATATTTCCTCGGGTATCACTAGAATTCAGAAAAAGGTAAAATTCCACTACTCACTAGTAGTACTCACCCAACTTTTTTAGAGCAGAGAAAGACAAACTTCGTTCCTCACGGCTTGGCGTCCAGTAACTCTAGTAGTGCAAATTTGGCGTCAAGTGAACGCATCGACTACCTCTAGTCATAATATAAATGTCTTTGGTGGTTAATTCAACAATCGACAGCATTAACTCAGGCGTATCTTTAGCAGATCAATGGTCGGGTTTGAATTTTATGAATACCGTTCATGTATCTATGACCAAGTATTCATTGATTTGAAGACGAAAAACATGGATTGATGTTGGTCATACGTAGGTTTAATGAATTTTGAACATTATATTGATGAAAATAGAGATCAATATTTGATGTTCCACGTGCATCGATCAGTGTTCGCTCATTAATTGATTCAGTGCTCTCTTTTATCAATCTATGAGGCAGAAGTCATTGTAACAGTGACGAAATCGTTGAATTAATGTTCAAAAAGTTGACGAGCACTGTTTATCAATTTTACGTGCAAATTTTGGTTCTGTGTACGTAATTACTACAACTATTACGATTTATTACGTAATTATTATGTTCTATTACGTGTTATTACCGATTATTACGTGATATTACCGAGTATTACGGAATATTACGTGTTATTACGGAATATTACGTGTTATTACGGAATATTACGTGTTATTTCCATCTATTACGAGTTATTACCAATATAGTAGAAACACTCCTGGACACATACAGTGTTAGGAGAAACTACCAGAATGGTCGAATATTTCAAAAGATACACGAGTTAAAAAAAATGTCTCATATAAAAGTGAGGCTTTATGAAATCTACATATCCGTGATGAATTGGAATAAACAGGGTCGTCCATAAGGTTATGGCAGATCAAAGTTGCATTGTTTTAATTGGAACCACCTGTATTTTAATGGCTATTTCAATTATTATTCTTTCTTCAATTTTGAGAAAAATTTGTTATACACATAATGGCCTTAAATCTAGCTGTTTTCGAGGTATCGGGTTTTATAAATGATATTACCCAAACGTTTTGAGATAGAGAATAACGGTCTGCACTTTCTATTCTTGACTTTTTAATAGCTATCCAAGGACATTTAATTTATTCTTGTCAAGGAATGCGAAAATGTGTCGAAACAAATTGACAGTACCTTCTTTTCAAATAACAGAGTAGCTCTTGAAAAGTTACTATGGAAAAGAGTGGGTAAACAATTTTTCTTTATCTTGAACCGTTCGAGTTTTATAGCATTTCAAATGTTCAAAAATAGCATTTTCAAATCGCGATATCTTGATAACGGTTTAATCTAGGAAAAATATATGTATCACAAATTTTGCTAGAAATTGAAGGGAGAATCAAAATATTCATCAAGATACAGGGAGGCATTTGAAAAAACGCAACTTTGATCTGCAATGACTTTATGCCAGAACCTGTAAATTCCAAATCATGACAGATATGTAGATTTTTGAAAGTCCCACAACTTTTATAAAAGACAGTTTTTTCTAACTCATGTCATGTATCTAGTGAAATGATCGACCGTACTGGTAATTTCTCCTAACCCTGTATATATCGAAAAAATACTATCTCTCGAGTAAAACCAAAAACTCTACATTCATTTTTCATTTTTGATCAAAGATAAAGAATATATTATATTCTAAATTTTCTCCAAGGATGGCTTCCAAAACTTCAAGTAGGGATGTATTCAAGAATGTATTTTTCTTTAAAATTATTACGCATCAAAGGAAAGGGCAGTTTGAAAAACAACGAAAGATGTGTCTTTGAAGTTGCTATTCTTTTTCATCTCATTTCTTATTTCTCAAGCTGCCGCATGCCGTCCGAAAATTAAAACGGTTTTAGTTTGACTATATATTTATATCAAGATTTATATGTATATAGGGTAGGTACCACATATTTATATACCTACAGGGTACCACAGACTCGAGTGAATGCATGGGGATCTTCGTTATTATAAAATATACATGGTCGGTTGAATCGAGGCAAAGTAGCGCATACTCAACGAAATGTCATTTAAAAAATCAAAAAACTCCGACTGCTTCCGATATTCGAAAAAAAACGAATTTTTGTTTCAATAGATGATAATTGCATTTTGTCATTGCCACTATTTCTCCTCTACAAGATGGTGATATCAAATTGAAAATCTGACGTTTCGTGGTTGAGTGGCCATCATCAACTATTTTTTTTAAATACGGTCCTGGCTTTTTTATTTCATTTTCAGTTATCTTCTAGTTAATTTTTTTAAATGTATTTTTCTATTATTTTCCATATTATATGTAGATTTAACCAAACATTTTCTTAAATTTATTGTTCATTCGTGCAAGTTTTTTTCCATAAAAATAAGGTGTCAAATAAAGATGGATTTATGAACAAAACTATGTGTTAGAGAGACTAGGGTTGCCTAACTAATATTCTGGTATCATTATTAGATGCGTATCTTTTTGGAGGGTTGCGATACTTTAATGCCTTAAGGACGTCAAAAAATGACTTATAGTAAAAAAAATCCAGGTACGTATTTAAAAAAACAAGTTGATGATGACCGCTCAAAGATGAAACGTCAGATTTTTGATTTGATACCATTTGTAGAGGAGAAAAAGTGGTGATGACGAAGTGTAATTTATTTTAAAACATCTTTATGAACAAACTCAGAAAATAATAAAAACGTATTTGCAAAATTGTTTTTTTTAAGATTATCTTTGGAAGTAGCTGGATTTTTTTTAATTTTAAAATAAGATTTTGTTGAGCATGAAAATGCGCAACTTTGCGTACATTTTGCCGACCCTGTAACTCTTATAATAACGGAGATCCCCATGCATACACTTAAATCTGCGACACCCTGTATAATGCCTGGTTAACATTCAATTTCACTTTTAATCGAAATTGACAGATTATCGCTTGCCAAATGGGAATCATATGTTACCATCTACATTGAATTTGGCATGAGCGTGACTTTAAACACAAATTCATTGTGGATGGTAACATATTGGGTCCGTTCGGAGAACAATCACAAATCGGTCAGCGCTTAATCGATTGGTCGAAATGATCAGAAATAGTTTGTAAACTGCAAAATGCTGATTGGCTCTGAGTGGTTTGTGATTGTTCTACGAACATACCTATCATGATTTCCGTTTGCCAAGCGGAAATTTGACAGTTCCACCTCCAAGTGAAATTCAATGTAAACCTTACATGATACACACACCTCCAAAAGTTTTGGACGCTCATGATTTTTCCCCATTTGAAATGTATCGCTTTAAGCAACTTTAAAACCGCATGTCTAGGCTATAAAATTGACAATCGTAGTGTAATTTACAGGATCGATATAATATTTGCCCCTATATCGAATGAAGTTATCCATTTTTTTCTAAAACCACTGAAAAACCGGCAACAGTGTTTTTTTTTCAGAGGTCAAAAAGGCACAATGACACAACTTGTGACATTATGACCCGATTTTTAATATCTTTAGAAATGGGGAGAAAACATGGCGGTTTCAAGACTTTTGGAGGTGTGTGAAAGACAAAAAGGTTCACTCGTCGTCCAAAGTGGTTCCGGCTCGCCGCATTCACAGTCCCGCCTTGGTCCAAATAACATACCAGGTGTCGCCCGACCTGTCGCCGATCGAAAATTCCGGCTGAGATTCGTCGTCAAAGTTTACTGTAAACTTTGTTGGAGTTTCGTACACCACTTTGGAATCGATCGCCTTTTTCCAACTTGTCTCCCTCGTAAAACTTGTTCTGGGCCGGTTTTCGGCCGGATTTTGTTTATGATTTTAGGAATTTTGGCAAACTGTGGTAAAGGCCAATCAACAAATCGGTGATTTCTCGGTAATTCACAAATTAGTTTGAAGGTAGTGGGTTTATATTGTAGTTTTTGCTAGTTTTTTGTCTCACGTAACCAAATGAGTCCAAAATATTTTGAAGAATTTTGAGGAATATAATACTCTATGATCACTCATTATTACTTATCTATTACAGTTATTACGTGTCTATTACATATTATTACGCATTTATCACGTTTTATTACGTGTTATTACGCGTTATTACGTATTATTACCGATATTACGGAATTATTTTGTCTGATTACTGGTTATTACGTAATTATTACCAAAGCTTGTACACCTATTACCGAAGGTGGTTCACCCCTCGTGTCGGTCATAGAAAAGTGGTTAAAATTATCATTATATTATATTCACTTTCCTATGGTGTCAGTGTTAAACGCGTATTATGTATTATGTTAATGTATTTGTATTGAGATGGATAGAAATTTGAAATCTCAAATAAATAATTTAGTCGTGAATAAAGTAGAGTATAATACCTACTACTCGCAATAATGGCTAATAATTCCTCGGAAAGTTTCTATCCTCTGGATTAATAGCCTATCATTATAGAATTTTGGCTTGACTTGTGGTATAATATACCTATCATTTTCATGATCTATTCACCCTTGTTAAGACATCCTGTAGGTATAAGTACCTATAATACCTATTTGATTTTAAAATAAAATATAAGACATGCATAGCTTTTTTAGCCATGCCTACGCCAAGAAAATTGGTTTAAAATGTTTAAAATTATTCGAAAAAAAAATAAAAGTAAGTCTACTAATGATAGGAAATATTTCTGAGGTAGGTAAACAACTTTATCACCATCAGTTAAGGACATCAATGCTGATTATTATTGTGTCACGAAATAACAAAAAAGTGTTTATTACATAATATGTATCTGTTATCTCTTACTTTAATCACAAAAATTTTTCGTCATTCAACTAAGTTCTTTCTGAAAATTAAATATCCGGTATTTTGAACCAACTACCCACTCCAAAACTAAAACGGCTGAGTCATGTGGACGAAACTAAATATTATTCATACAATTTTATATTGGCCATCTCAAGAGCATCAACTCTCCCCTATATCCCCCATTGAACCTACAAACCTAATTTTAACAAAATCCGTTGAAAAATAACAAAACTATATGATGGTGCTGTAAATAAAAAGATTATGAAAACACGACTTCACCTAATCGATTTCTCAATTAAATCCCCAATAGAACCTTAAAACCGAATTTGAACAAAATCCTTCAGAAGATAACAACATTATGCGAACATAACCTCACTTAATCCAAACAAAACCCAAATAGAACGTACCTATACAGGGTGCCACAGATTCGAGTGCATGCATGGGGATCTCAGTTATTATAAGAGATACAGGGTCGGTTAAATCGTTGCAAAGTTGCGCATTTTTATGCTCAGGAAAATGCCATTTTGAAATTTGAAAAATTCCGGATACTTCCGAAGATATTCGAAAAAACCGAAATTTCGCAAAAACGTTTTTATAATTTTCTGCGTTTTTTTGGAAAGACATTTTAAAATGAATTACACCTCGTCACTGCCTTTGTTCCTCCTCTACAAGATGGTGGTATAAAATTCGAAATCTGACGTTTCGTCTTTGAGCTGTCATCATCAACTTTATTTTTTCAAATACGGACTTGAGTTTTTCATTTTATTTTAAGTTACCTTTTGACATCCTTGAGGCATTGAGGTGATTAGATGTGGATGTAGAGTAATGGGTTAGTTTGGGTTAGCAACCTCAATATTTTCAATTATTATTCACCTATTATTGTTATTTTCAATTATTGGTTAAAATGGAAATATTTTTGAACACTCGCAGAAATTTATTCAGCTTTTTATATGTAATTTTTTTATTTTCCATGTCATTTGTAGATTTAATTTGATCTCATTAAATTTATCGTCATTAGATATTATTTCGATTTTGGTTCAGTCAATTGGGTTTGTTTAGTTGTCCAGGTCTTCTCATAAAAATAACGTGTCGAATAAAGATGGACTTATGAACCAAACTATGTCTTAGGGGACAAGGGTTGCCTGACTAATTTTCTCTGGTATTATTTTTAAGATGAGTATATTTTTCGACGGTTGCGATACCTCAATGCCCTAAGGACGTCAAAAGATAACTAAAAATAAAATAAAAAATTCAGGTCCGTATTTAAAAAAATAAAGTTGATGATGGCAGCTCGAAGACGAAACGTCAGATTTTCAATTTGATACCACCATCCTGTAGAGGAGAAAAAGTGGCAATGAGAAAGTGTAATTTACTTTGAAATGTTTTTCCAAACAAACGCAGGAAATAATAAAAACGTTTTTGCGAAATTTCGGTTTTTTTCGAATATCTTCGGAAGTAGTCGAAATTTTTCAAATTTCAAAATGGCATTTTCTTGAGCAATAAAATGCGCAACTTTGCAACCATTTAACCGACCCTGTATCTCTTATAATAACTGAGATCCCCATGCATGCACTCGAATCTGTGGCACCCTGTATACCGAATTTGAATCAAAATTCATTGAGAAATAACGAAATTATGCGGTTATAACTTCACTAAATTGAAAATACATCAACTATATTCCCGTCCTTCATAGAACCTATATAATAATATACTTATTCACAACAAATAATCCATTGAAACATAACAAAACTATGGAAACATAGCTTCATCACATAAGTTTTTTTCACTTTCCAAATTGCATTTCAAATAGAACCTATATTCAAACCTGATCTAAGCAAAAATGATGAATCAATGCGAAAATAAAAACTCATTGAATCAATTTTTTCAAAATTTGCTTACCCTAAAAATCACCGAAACGTTTGTTAAAATATTCTTTAGAAGTATAAGAAATGGCATTCCACTTTAAAATGAAATATAAGACATGTGTAGTTTTTTTAGCCACGCCTAGTATAGAGATATTGTTCAAAATGTTGGGAAAAAAAAACAAAAGTAAGTCTTCTAATGATAGTTATTTACGGTAAATGACTTTTTAAATTACGAGTCAAGATGTTTATACCTATCTAGAATATCTAGACGAGTAGTTTAATGACATTTAACGGCTGTGTATCGTACATTGTTTTGTTTCATACTGTAATAACTATTTTTAATCGGTTTAAAGTGCTTTCTTCTCAAACTACACACTTAGGGTGGCAGTCCATGTAACAACTTATGTTTGTCCTATCTGATATACCTTACCAACCGTTTATGTTAAGTGAACAAGTTGCAAAATGGACCAAATTTTGCATAAAAGCTGCGAAGCGCAAATCGGCGGAAAGGTATCAAAAGGAGTTTGAGGCTTTCTGCGAATGGCGCAAAATCTTCCGTGTAGATAAGACAGTGAACGAAAATATCGTTTTTGGCGCCAGCCAAACCGTGTTACCATGTTACCAATAATGCAATTTCACAGTCTTTGATGATTATGATTGTTGTGATCCTCTGATCCTACATACCTACAGTATTATTAATAATTAGATAACAATATTTTAATGTCCATTTCTGGTCGACGCCAGTTTGTCGCCATAGAACAATAGTTTACAATCTTCCAAATGTCCTTTTATTCATATTATTTTATTATTTGCTATTCAGAAGACGGAACAAAGGAAGTAGGAAATTTTCCCTTTTAGAACCCTGATTCATAGACAAAATCAGTAAGGGTTGTTTACGTAAATAACGTCTAATTGGGAAATACCGACATCTCCATGTACCTAGCATTGTAAACCATTGGAATGGCCTGGGCTGTAATTATGTTTGGGATCTCCCACTCTTAGAAAGTTTACATTTTAAATTAAGATTAGAATAGTTGGTAAGTTATGTTTGAGCCTTGTGAAGAAGAAGTTATTCTCGTGCCTTCCTAAGAATAAGTTACTTCTAAGCCCTCCTACGAAAGTTATCTCCGAGTTTTTGTTAAGAGCAAATATTGACAAACTCAATAAAGATCAAAGTTTGAGGTACACATTTCAAAGTTTTATTCATAAAACCGTGCGGCTTTCGCCACAGCATTGGTCTACTATCACAACATTTGTGGCAGCATAATTGCTCGCCCACAACATGATGATGCAACATGTCATTTTTGGAGTAGTCAAGTAATTTTTTTTTACAGTCCCTGATGATGTAAAGTATCATTTACCGGACAGGTTTTGGGTCCGGTAAATGATGCTTTACGGTACAGTATGAAATAAAATATTTTTGAGGCAGGTAAACAACATTATTAACATCAGTTAGGGAAATCAATTCTTGTATCACGAATCAACCAAAAAATCCTTATTATATTTAATTATCTCGTACTTTGATCACATT
Organism: Orchestes rusci; assembly: GCA_958502075.1. Classification (NCBI taxonomy): domain Eukaryota; kingdom Metazoa; phylum Arthropoda; class Insecta; order Coleoptera; family Curculionidae; genus Orchestes; species Orchestes rusci. The sequence goes on along the minus strand of OY293303.1, from coordinate 53,599,869 downwards.
TTTTCTTGATTCAAGCAGGTACTTTCTGAAAATTAAATATCGGAGCATTTTCACCAAAAACTACTCCGCATTCAAAACGGCTCAGTTATGTGGACGAAACTGAATTTTTATCATATTATTATCTTTATCTTATACTGACCATCTCAAGAGCATCAATTTTCCAAGTTCATTAAAAAACACAAACCGGTCCTGATATCATAAGACAAAATCCAAGCTTAACAGCTGATACTTGAACGACGCCCCAAAATCGAGTTCAAATAATAATCTGTGATGTCGCCGCTGAATGCATGGGGTCAAAATAAGTGATTATTGGTGAGGTGAAGGTTTTGAAAAACGCACTTTATTAGTAAACGGCGAAACATTTCTCTATGATTTTTTTTTTAGCTTTTTACCAAATGTTCAATACACGTCCTATACTTCATCGACCAGATAAAATAAGTACAAAGTAAAGAAAATTATAGTTAAAGTTGATCAACTTCGAGCAAAAAATCTTCAATATTTCTGATCAATTCTAAGACTTTTTATGAAGTATAGGACATCAATCAAGGCTTAGTGTATAGCTAGAAAAAAAACTGTTCAAAAATGTCAATGGATGTCAACTGAACCACTTTTGGGCCGCACAAAAGCTCGCGGGACTCTAGGCCTTAAAACTATTTCACTTTTCTTTGATCAAGGGCAAGGGTTCCTTGGAATTCCATAGCAGCGTTGTTAATTTTTTTAAAATTTGTCAAATTTTTGATATTCCTGAATTTGCCTGGATGATTTTAAATAAGTAGACATGGTTTTGTCTTCGGAAGATAAAATCTAGATTATATTCGGCCTCGTCTCATGAATAAGGTAATATGTAGTACCTCCGCCTCTGGCGTATCGATCACTATTTTCAAAGACTAAACAACATATCCCCGCCTCCCTACCAGCCCTGCTTGTCCAGCCCGCGTTCCTCAGTTTTCGGGTTTTCGTTTTAGTGCGTACGCGATCGCAGTGTTTTCCGTTAATAAATCGATAATGCCGAATCTTCACCGAAAACGGCGTCGGTCGTCACCTTCGGTGGAAAATGGTGATGTTGTGAAAATCTTAAAAAGATTAGAGCGTCGAATGGACGCTTTAGAGCACTCTAAAAAGAAGAAGAGGAGACCTGCACAGCAAATATCAAGCTCCAGTTCGGGAGAGGAAGAACAATCAGAAGCGTCAACACCCGAAACGTATGATGGTTCTTCGGATTCTGATGAAACCTCCGAGGTTTTGAATAAAGGTAAATTTAAATGGATAAATTATGACCAATGTTAAAGTTAGGGGAGTTGATGGCGATGCTGGTTGTGTTGACAATTTTTTTTTATTTCCCTGTTTGTGATAACAGTTGATAACACCACTGTTTGGGATAACAGTATTTGCCTGTTTGTGATAACAGTTGATAACACTACTGTTTGTGATAGCAGTTTTTTCCTGTTTGTGATAACAGTTTTTTCCTGTTTGTGATAACAGTTGATAACACTTACCACTGTTTGTGATAACACTATCCCGTTGATTAATGATTTTCCGAAATTGCCTTATCCTCTCGTTTTTTAAATTATTCTTTGCCCAAGTGTATAATAACCGGGGGTTCCTTGTCTTTCAGGGGGAATCAATTCTGAACATAACCCACCTCAGCTTTGTGTTAATCCGGAACAAGCGGGAACCCCAGAAGTTAGAGGGGAGGACGGTGCCTTGGGTCAGGAAATTCTGACAATTTTGGGCAACGAGTTAGAGGAGAAAATCGTTGCGGGGCCGCCCATCCATCAGGATGTGTCGAAAAGATGGGAAACTATAACCAAAAATGGGTTAAGCTCCGAGACACGTATGGAACTTCTGCAGAAGTACCCTCCTCCAGAAAACTGCTCCAATCTGGGAGCAGTCAGATTGAACCCTATTGTGAAGCAAGCAAGCAACGAAGCGGTTATCAGAAGAGACGACCGTCTTGCTACCACGCAGGCCCAAATCAGCTCATGCCTATCGGCGGTAGGCCTGGTCATCTCCGACTTGCTGAAAGAGGGGGAGGAAAATAAGGCGCAGATTGGACGGCTTAGTGATGAATAGTGTGAATCTCTTCAGGATTCATCTAGACATCTAAAACCATCCAAGCCTTCCCAGAAAAAACCTAACACAAATTTCCATTTAAACCACAAGAGTCCATCCAGATACTATCAGGGAGCCAGATCGGATGGACGTTATCAAACCAGGCAGCATCAGACTCCCAACAAACAACTCCGGGGAACTGCCCAGCGTCTGAAGCACAGGAGGCAGGAGGTGCCCAAGCAAGTGGGGTAATATCGCCGTTATTAGAGGTAGGGCCACTAGCAGGGAGACTACAGCATTTTGAAACCCGTTGGAAAGGCCTAACGGATGACAGACATGTGCTGGCTTGCTTAAAGGGTTATAAAATACCGTTTATGAAAAAATCACAGCAAAAAATCGTCTGCAAAGAAAAAATTGGGTCTCATTCGGAGAGAATAATACTTGACAAACAAATAGATGCATTAATTGTAGCAATTTATAATGAAACGATAGACTGTAACACAAATTCTCTATTGCACGGGGATTAACAAAATATAATATAGACTGAGACAACTTGTCTAGGCAAAGGTCCGGTAATGACTGTCCGTCGCAGTCTCCGCGAACCCAGGTAGCCAAAACCACCCGATAAGAGCACCCTTTGTCCTTTTCGGTTCAACGTCCTACAGTTCGTCCATCCTGACAATGGTTCGTCCTCGAACCAAAACCGCTGCTGAAGTGAAGGGATACTGCTAGTTTGTCCATGATCAGGGTGCCGCCGCTCATTGTCCTTCTGATGGTTTTGCGCTGTCCTGGTCATCCTCCATATTGCTATCGGATGGTGACATTGGTGACCTGACAAAAGATGTTATGATAAGTCACACTAACGATTACTAATATGTGCCAGAGTCCATGGCTTAGTGCACTGAACTTAAACCAAAAGATCACAATTCCACAACAACTCTACTCAAACATTAGAGTAGGCATCTACCAGACCAGGGTAGGCTTCTACCAAATAAAGGTAGGCTTCTAACGATTAACGCAGCAATCGCTACTCGCTAGGCATTTAATCAGTTTTCCCTAAAGTGTCGCTCTCCCTCACTGATTAAGCTTCTGAATGTGTGCAACCTAATTATCGAGATCATCAGTGCCAACCCAAAAACCCCCTGTACTTACTTCCTCCCCCCCTTAGATTTCCCCTTTACCCCGCCCCATAACGACCCTTTTATTAGAGAATTAAAAAAATAAAAACTAAATTCATTCTAATCAACTTGGCCTCAGGCCGGCACATGACAACTCCGACACTTAGCTTGTTATTCGGGATGTCCTCCAATTCGAACTAGAATTGGGCATTCGACCTCAACATATGCGACACGCCACGAGGTCGAGCTTCCAGAAGTAAAGAGAGAAAGTTTGTTTTCTCTCCCCACTGCTATAGGCTTCTGTACAACACAGGCTTCTGGTTATCGAAACAATGTTCAATCAAACCAGGATCTGAAGTCATTTACAGAAATTAATCCGCGAACATCAACAAATTTCTATAATTTCAGTGCTCTAAGACATGTACTCCATAAAAGAGAGGCCTCCATAAAACTTACAATGGTTGACTATCTTGATCAGTTAAAGTGATCCACGGCTTCAAATTATCAATTGCAATAACGGTGATAGATTGCTTGGTGTTACGAAGGTCTTGCACCACATACCTATCGTTAGGCAAGACTTTGGTAACCCTAAATGGCCCTTTAAATTTAGGCAGCAGCTTTTTGGAACCAGTGCCTGCTCCAAAATCCGTTTTTCTTACCATCACCAGATCGTCGGAACTAAAATGTAATGGTGTCTTACGTTTCTTATCGTATGCGATTTTGGCCGAGGATTGCTTGATTTGGATGTTTTGTGACACTTGATTTCGTAGAGTTTGTAGATCGTCTTGTGCTAGATTGTCCCTGATTACGGAAAAAATTTTTGCATCCGCTAGCGGTTTTGGATTGATACCCATGATTTCGTAAGCAGTTTTTCCCGTGGTTTTATTGAAAGTAGAGTTGATACTAAACTGTATTTTTTTCAAATGTTTATCCCAAAAGGTTTCGTCCGCATCATTTGCCGAATAACACCTTAATGAGTTTAAGATAGTGATATTGTATCTTTCGCATTGTCCGTTCGCACGGAGGCGTCGCAACTGCATTTTTGACATGCTTAACTCCGTATTCTTCGCAAAAGTTCGTCATACGCCTAGAAGTGAAGGCTGACCCTCGATCGGAAATTATTCGGTCAGGCGGTCCGAATAAAAAGAACAGATTTTCTAGACTCCTTATAACATATTTAACCGCTATGGACTTAACTGCTTCAGCGAAGACGAATTTACTAAAAGCATCGACTATCACAAAAATGTATGAATTTTTATTTTTAGATTTTACGAACGGACCCAAATGGTCGATGTGAATGGTCTGAAAAGGGACACTTGACTTTGGGATTGGGTGCATAAGTCCTGGTCTTCTACCTGTTGTCCCTTTCATGTAAAGACAATTTAGGCAGGATGCGACGTATTTCTTCACAATTGGGGACATTTTACTGAACCAATAATTTTGCCGAATTCGATGAAGTGTTTTTTCAAAGCCAAAGTGCCCAGCGTCATCATGATTAAGACGGCAAATTTGCCATCTGCAGGAATTGGGAACAACCCACTTAAGCGTAGACTCGATTTTCCTGAAAAGAATCTTGTTTTTGACCTTATAATTATCAAAATAATTTTTATTCGATGCATTTCGTGGTGATGATCTTTGCGATTTGTTCATCCTGACTCTGAACCGCTGCTATCCAATCCGACTCAGTAAGATTGATAATCGTTGAGACCAATTGATGATCGGAATCGGAGACTGGATGCCTGCTCAAGTAGTCAACATGGCCCATTGAAACACCTGCCCTATATTCTATGGTAAAATTAAAATCTTGGATCTCAAGCCACCAACGAGCTATCCGTGGTATCAAGTCCTTTTTCAGGGCCGTTGCTCTTACAGCTGCACAATCTGTGAAAATAGTAAATTCGTTACCTAAGAGATACACACGAAAATGTCTCAGAGAGAAAACTATTGCCATTGTCTCCAGCTCGTAGGAATGGTATTTGCTCTGCTCATAGGTACACTGTTTACTAAAGAACGCCACGGGATGCCACACAGCGTCATATTTTTGCATCAAAACGCCTCCTACTCCGATGCTGCTTGCATCACAATGTAACTGGATAGGACGAGAGTGATCGAATATTTTAAGAACTGGACTGCTGGATAACATAGATTTTATTAGTTCAAACGCTTCACCCTGTTTAGTAGACCAACTCCAGATCGCATTTTTCTTTAGAAGTTTAGTGATTGGTTGCATTATAAAAGCATAATCGAGTATAAACTTTCTAAAATAGTTACATAACCCACAGAATTGCCTCAGTTCTTTTTTATTTGTTGGTGCTTTGAGTCTTGTTATGGCTTCAACTTTCAATTTGCCCGGACGAACACCTTCCCCTGAAATTTCACGACCGAGATACATGATGCTAGTTAACAAAAATTTACATTTAGCTGGCTGTAGAGTTAGATTATGTTTCCGTAACACTTCCAGAACTTTTTCAAGCTTCATAATGCCCTCTTCTTGGGTTGTAGACGGAATTAAAATGTCATCCAGATAAGGATACGCAGTACCATTATCCAGTTCACTGATGATCACATCCATCATTCGTTGAAACACAAATGGGGCATTGCACAAACCAAAGCTCATACGCAAATATTCGTAATGCCCGTCCGGAGTGATAAAAGCAGTTTTGGATATTGAATCAGCGGCCATTGGTATTTGGTGATATCCGGAAAATAAGTCCAATAACGTAAAATATTTATAATTTACCAGGTTATCGATTTGATCGTCAATTAAAGGAATTGGGAATTTCTGTTTCACTGTTAATGAGTTCAACTTTCTATAGTCTACACACAACCTCAAAGTTCCATTAGATTTAGCTACCAGAATGATGGGACTAGCATATGATGACGTCGATTCCCTCACTATATTATTCGAGATAAGTTCGGAAATGATGTCCTTCATCGCACGTCTTTGATGCTCCGGGAGGCGATATGGGTTATAACACACGGGGTTTGAACTTAATAGTTCAATGCTCATTTCAGCAGAATTTGTCTTCCCTAATTCACTGAGATTTAATGCGACACACTTGCGGAATTTATTCAATAATGGCATTACCAATTCCTTGCAACTTGAATCACACGTAATATCGTTGTCCGCCAAAAATCTTGTGTCGGTTATTCCACTAATAATATTATTTACAAAATTAATTTCAGAGCAGGCGCTAAATTTTATATCGCTGCCGTTTTTGTAAAATATTAAATGCAGTTGAGATAGAAAATTGTTCCCAATTAGAATATCAGCAGGGCAAATATCATCTGGCACCACAATAATTCCTATCACGGCACTTACATCGTCGATTGTTATTTCGCATACCGTAATTTCTCGCCCCTCATAAATTTGCCCCGAAAAACATTTTAGAAAACGATGTTTGCTATTTACGACCAGCAGGTCAAGTTTTCGAGCAACTGATAATTTTAAGAGGGAACACTCACTGCCAGTGTCTATTAGACCCGTGATTTTGGCGCCATTTATAAAAACGTTTGAAATAAAGATTGACCACATGTTTAGCGATGAAACAGATACGTTCCGGTGATTGTCACAATGTCTTTGAATGATGTGTCCGGTTCTGGATCTTCATCTTCTTACGACACTGCGCCTCAAAGTGGCCGCTAATCTTGCAATAAGTGCACCGTATGTTTGATCGAGACTGTGGACCCCTGATTCCACTTTTTGATGGACAATTAAAACTGCGATGCCCGACTTCATCACAAGAATAGCAGCGCATTTTTGTATTATTGTTAACTACGGTTGAATTCGAGATATTCAGGCGTGAAAGTCCCGGCTTCGTCAAATCACATCCCCTCAAAAAAGTTAGAAGGTCATCAACGGATTGATAATTGTTTGCCAATGCCAATTGCCGAGTGTCTTTATCTTTGATACCATGCACTATGATATTGACTTTATCGTTTTCCGGAATGTCCCACTTGAGCATCTGAAGTTTATTTAACTTTTCTAGAAAATAGCCTACTAGCGTTGGTTTGTCGTCTGTCGAAAAAAAAACTGCCGATTTGAATAATAGTCCCGTAGCTTGATCATCTACATCGAAAGTGGTACGCAGTGAAGTTTTAAGATCAATCCAATTTTTATAGGCAGTTTCGCTACTTAAATACCACTCACGTGCTCGTCCCGAAAGTTTGGAAATAGCAAAGTGAGTTGTGTCTACATCATCCCATCTAGAAAAGTATGCCATCTCTTCTACTAACCTGATCCATTTATTAACGGAGAGGCCATTGGACGTAGGATCAAAGTCCGGAATATTTTCCCAAGTAAAAGAATTGTTCGTACTGACCTTATTCTGATTCTGCTTCAGAATTTTTACCTCCTCCTGTAGTAACTGTAACTGTTGTTGTACGGCCAATGGAGGAGTTGAGGAACGGGGACTTCCACTAACTTCCATCTCCAGCAACTGCGCAATTTCCTTTCCAGCCATATTAAATAAGGGAGTTTGTAACCAGGTCACTTTGTCACTTAACACTATTTCACACGTTTGATTATATACACCTAATCCATAGTTATAATTATAGACATGAATAAAAAGTACAGTTTTATTGTTTTAGTGTCTTTTGCACTTTATTCTCGCGATCAGAGAAATCTTACGTCGCAATTCGGGACAAAACTCGCGAATTCGAAACCACTTCTGACAAATGTAGCAATTTATAATGAAACGATAGACTCTAACACAAATTCTCTATTGCACGGGGATTAACAAAATATAATATAGACTGAGACAACTTGTCCAGGCAAAGGTCCGGTAATGACTGTCCGTCGCAGTCTCCGCGAACCCAGGTAGCCAAAACCACCCGATAAGAGCACCCTTTGTCCTTTTCGGTTCAACGTCCTACATAATTCAAGAGGGCACGATTTCTAAAGTAGATCCGTGTGAGGGACAATTTGTTTCTAATATTTTTATTACTCCGAAACCGGATGGCTCTTCACGTCTTATTTTGAATCTCAAAAAGTTGAACACATTTGTGAGAACCTCTCATTTTAAATTGGAGGACCATAAGTCACACGCTTGATTACGCAGAACTGTTTTATGGCCAAATTAGACTTAAGGAATGCATATTTTCTTATACCCATAGCCAAGAATTACAGGAAATATTTACGGTTTTTCTACAACGGCTCTCTTTATGAATACAACTGTCTATGTTTTGGTTTGAATTGTGCACCGATGTTGTTTACAAAACTGATGAAGCCGGTTATTTATTGCCTAAGAAAGAAGGGACTGATTTCAGTGGTATATTTAGACGATTTTTTGCTGATTGGAAGGACTTTTGAAGAATGTTCCAAAAACGTTTATGAGACGGTAAATTTATTACAATTTGTGGGGTTTGTAATAAATTGGGAAAAAAGCATTCTAGTTCCTAATACTATTTGTACTTACCTGGGTTTTCAATACAGCTCCATTGATATGACAATTTCGTTGCCCAATGAAAAGCGAGAAAGATTGATTCGCGTATTACTCAAATTCAAAGGCAGACGTTCTTGCAAAATCAGAGATTTTTCAAGATTAATAGGAATGTTAGTAGCCTGCTGTCGGTCCATCAAATATGGTTTTTTGTATACTAAACTTTTTGAACGTGAAAAGTACTTGGCACTGGCAAGCAATAGGCAAAATTACAATGCTATTATGCCCATATCAAATGTTTTATCACCGGACATAAATTGGTGGATAAGTAACTTAAGAGTTAATAAAAACTCTATAAGATATGACGATTTCAAGTTGGAGATGTTAACACAAAAAGTGGTTACCTTGTTAGCGCTTGCAACGGGGCAGCGGATGCAAACTCTTTCGCTCATACAAATCCCCTTTATTCATAAATCTGATAGTAGATTGGAGATCGCGATACCCGGAAGGATCAAAACTTCCGGTAGGAATAAATCGCAGCCAATTCTGATATTGCCATTTTTGGATGCAGATCCAGATATTTGTGTGGCACGAACTCTTCTGTGCTATCTAGATAGGACTAAAAGCCTTCGAGGATCAGAAACTTATCTCTTCATCACAACTAAAAATCCATTTCATAGAGTTTCTACCCAAACCTTAAGTCGATGGATCAAGACAATTTCAAATAAGAGCGGTGTGGATGTCAATAAGTTCACAAGTCATAGTACAAGACATGCGGCCACTTCTGCCGCAAACAGAAAAGGACTTAATGTGGACACTATAAGACGAGCAGCAGGTTGGTCGGAAAATTCCAAGATGTTCACTACTACTTATAATAGACCTTTAGTGTCTAGTGGAACATTTGCTGAGACTGTTCTAGCAGACTCCAATAATTGACCTATTATATTATAGAAACTAGAATAAGGTACTGTTAGTACTATATTATTTGCAGATCTTGCGTGAAACTTATGTTAAGTTAATCTTCACTAGCATTTCCTTTTTCCTTTTCTCCAGTACTATTGCTGGTTTATGTATTTATCGAAATGGAAGATTTTGCTTGTTTGAACATTATATTGAATAAATAGTGTTGTTCATCAAGAATAGTTTTGTTGTAACCAGCTTTAAATATCTACATATTACCTTATTTATGAGACGAGGCCGAATATAATCATATCATCAAACGAACTTACCTTAGTGAAGTTCGATCCGGATTATATGAAGGCCTCGTCGAAGTAAATAAGGTCCCGACTCTCCCTTTTTTCACCCATGAGGGGTTACAACAGAATAACTTTAAAGAAGACTGAGGAACGCGGGCTGGACAAGCAGGGCTGGTAGGGAGGCGGGGATATGTTGTTTAGTCTTTGAAAATAGTGATCGATACGCCAGAGGCGGAGGTACTACATATTACCTTATTTACTTCGACGAGGCCTTCATATAATCCGGATCGAACTTCACTAAGGTAAGTTCGTTTGATCCTATGATTATATGCTAATGGAAAGTAATATGAGTACACGAAAATGTCGCGCAGCTTCAAATTTTTGAGTAAAATTTAGTTAAATTCAATTAATTGAAAAATAATCAATATAATAATTAGTTAATTTATGTTTTTTAATTTCAAAACATTCTAAAATGTCGAAAGTTTGACAAATATTCAACAAACAAACAATGTGTCTATGGAATTTCAGTAAGCCAGGGTTCGTAAATATTATGATATTTATTGAAAGTATCAAAATATCGGATATTAACGATATACAGAGGGAACCAGAAATAATGGGACATACGGTAAGTATATAACAGCAGATTCGTCACACAAAAATATTGCGATCAACCCGAACTTATCTATTCCGAATGTTGATATTGAAAGAGATACAGGGTTTCAAAGTTGAATTTTAATTTTTGACTTTTTCAAATAACTTTTGAAATAGTCAAGTTATTTCCATGAGATTTGGTATATGGGGGTTGTTTGACATGCAAAATTAAAATCTGACCTTAGTTTGGCTCTTACATGTAAGGGGCGCCACTTACACATCATTCCACTCATACAACATAACTTTTTTGTACGCACTCGTACGCATCAAAAACGTCGTTGTGAAAGCAATTTTCACATGTGTCTTGATGTTCAATGTTTCTTGTAAAAATGTTTATGAATATTTATGATATTTTATAAACACCGGTTTGTTATTGAAACTTCATCGCCCTGTATATTTCAGAAACGAAGCAACTTCGGACCTATGCTCATAAGAACTTTTTTTCTCAAAACGACGTAACGAATCACCCTCTAAAGTTTCGTACCGTAGTTAGAAAACACCCTGTATATAATTTGATTACTTGATATACAGGGTGTTACAAATTCGAGTGTATGCATGGGGATCTCGTAAATCGTGACAGATACAGGGTCGTTCAAATTTAGGCAAATCTGCGTAATTTGAAGTAGTGTTGCACAAGACTCTTGGAGATGTCTTGCAAGATCAAGACTCTTGCAAGAAATTCAAGACAAGACTTCCAAAATTTCTTGTCTTGCACTGAAAGATAGAGTGAAAGCATTTCACTTTTCTCTATTCATAACATAAAACCGACAACTGGTTTAACGCCTTGATGATGGGATTCAAATTTCATTCTGGTATATTAAATGATTTAAAGTTAGGCAATGGACATCAAAGAATTGATTTTGTGATGTGATCCCCAATATAGGAGCACGTTCGCATTTAGATAGATAGAAAGAGTTATGGAGGGGTAGCATGCGCCATCCTTTCACTTAGGCCACTCAGGCGGGCCCATTGTAACCTCCTTCGGGGTTTATCCGTCGAGCAAGCCGACACCGTTGATGTATTTCAAGACTGTGGCTGCCGAGCATTCCCCGATCGAGGCCAATTCTGGCCATCTTTCCCCCATAATGGATGCAGTGGCAAAGAACATGCTCAGCACTCTCGTAATCCTCGTGGCACCCTCCACAAGTCGGATCTGTTACCACACCCAAGGTGTTGAGGTGCTTATTTAGCTTACAATGTCCCGTAAGCATTCCTGCCAGTTTTCCAAGGTTGCTCCTCGAGAGTCCAAGGAGGTACTGGGTTCGCGCGGCCTCGGGGCCGTGTATAGCGGCACTCGAGTGCCCATACCGCCGTGTCTCCCATCTCTCTCTTAGAACCTCTACTGTCTGTTCATTAATTCTGCGATTGATGGCTTTTGAGGACAGTGGAACGAAGGGCTCTGGGCCACACGGTTTTCGCTTTGCTACCTTTCGCGCCAAACTGTCCGCTCTTTCATTTCCCCTGATTCAACTATGTCCCTCAATCCAGGATACCGTGACCAAGTTCTCATCGGAGACCGACTGCAGAATCTGATGACACTCTAGTATCAGTTTGGATGTTATTTTATTCTTGTTCAAGGATTGCAAAACTTGTTTGCTATCGGTAAGGAAGATAATGTTCTTGCCCACTATCTTTTCCTTCACCATTTGTGTGGCCCCTTGCATTATGCCAAGCATCAGCTCTGTTTGGAAGACAGTTGCCCCCGAGCCTAGGGCCCTACTGATTTTTAGGTTAAGCTCCGGTATGAACACACCCAGCCCAGCATCACATTGACTTTGTGAACCGTCTGTGTAGATGTGTATATCCGCCGCTCTATCTTCTTCTTTTGAGCCGTCTGTGTTGATTTCGTAGGCTCTGTTAAAAATGTAGCGCGGAATCAAGGCATCAGTTCGATACTCCACCAGAGGCTGTCTTGTGACACTTTCTCCCGCACCAGAGATGGATGGCATGCAGCCTAATTGCTGTTCTTTCTGCCTCGCCCCTCAAGAATGCATCAAGAGGTGCCAGGCACAGCAGCACCTGCATTGCCATCGTTGATGTGGATCTCATTGTTCTGTTCTGTTCTGAGCTGTCACTTGTTTGGTTTTAGTCCACCACACAATAGCTCCGAACACAAACATTGGTCTGATTACGGCCGTGTAGATCCAGACAATTCTGGGCGACACGGCGCCCAGAATTGTCACAAGCCCTAGACCTTGCCAATCGCACCCCTCTCACGGAAAGAAATCTCCACTAATATTAAGTATACGCACCTTAAGCCAACACCACGGTATATTTAATAGGCCTCAATCGTAGCTTAAGGTTGAAATAAGTTTAAAGCTGGATTTATAGATTCGGTAAGACGTAAGGCGTATGCCGTAACGTAAGCCGCATCATATCAACATTCAAACAACCGTATTTCCATTTATACTCGACGCAACGACGTATCGCTATAACGTAAGACATAAGGAAATGGTTCATTTCATTTCTTATGTCCTTACGCCTTACCGCTTTACGGAGGGGCATGCGTATCCAATGATATTCTCAATAACCAAGATCCTAGATTACAGACAGACAACATTCTGTTTTGCACGAAACATCCCCTTTGTTTTGTTTACCTGAATTTAGTGCTCGTAATAATTACTACCTGGCATTTGGTATTTTCCTGGGTATATTTCAGATAAAAAGCATATCCTTCGAAATTTGAGCTATGTATATTCATTATGATTCCAACCCTTTACGTGAGATCTTGTGTTGTGTATTTTATAGAGAAAATTATGGTGTATTTGTGGAAATTATCAGTGAAATGGACAATGGATTACTCAAAAGAATGATCATTGATTGAGTTGATTCAGCAGTGCCCACTTCATTATGATAAGAGTTCGAAGGACTTCAAAGACAATAATAAAAAGTGCAATGCTTGGGAAAGCATTTCAACTCTTCTCGAAATTACCGGTAAGCACATGGACATTCAGAATACACACCATAATTCCATAATATACTTTAACACAAGAGCAAAACAAAAGTAATTGAGGTTATGCTGATTCCGGCCGATTGATATTTTGATACTCGAATAACGCAATACGGGAGCGCGAACCTTACGCCTTACGTAAACTCTAAATCGACACCTGAAAATTAACGCCGCTATTCTCGTTGCGGCTTACGTTACGGCATACGCCTTACGTCTTACCGAATCTATAAATCCTGCTTAATTATCTTCTATATCTGGTTTCGGTGTTATCCAGTCAAGAATAACTCGTATCACGACCAGTAAATCAAATAGCGAGTCAAATAGTCAATATAACTCTTTGGATATTTATTAAACAAGTACACTGTTATACTTGTTTTCAATCTTAAGTCTCAATTGGAATAAGAATAAGTTTTTCTTGCAGAAAGGACTGTTTTTCTTAGTTTGACCATATATTATTATTTCAGTAAAGAGGGATTTGTCTTCATTTAAACATAAGATTAATTGATTAATTTGAGTAAAGTGTGTCATTTCCTTCATTGGGGAGAATTGACGTTTCAAACAACAAAAGGTTATTATTGTTTGCAATAGATCTTTATTATCCATTCAACTCAATTTTATGATCCGATCAAATATACTTCTAACTATATATCACCAAAGTTTTTGAATGTGAAGAAAGTAATTGTGGCTATTGCAATGAGTTTATTATTTGATAAACTCATTGTAATAGCTGCAACTACTTTCTTTCATCACATTCAAAAACCTCGATGCCTGGAAGTTAAAAGTATATTTGATCGGATCATAAAATTGAGTGAAATTGATAATATGATTCATTGCAAACAAAATAACATTTTGTTGTTTAAAACGTACAGGGTGTCCCATTTTGGGTACTTTTGCGGGGTGTCTCCGTTATTCTTATAGATAGAAAGTTGCGGTTTTCGCGACAGTGTGCTACTTTTTCGTGAAACTGAAGATGCCGTTAACAAAATTTTCATAGCCCTTTTAGTTTTTAAGATACAGGGCTAAACTGAAAATGTTGCATTTTAAGGTACCCCTCGTATCTAAACTATCAGATAAGTTATGGAAAATGTGAGAACTGTTTCTTACATAACTTTTCCCGTAGAACTCGATTCTGCCTTCGGAATTAGTATACGGGGTCAGGTCAAAAAGTTATCGGACCCAACTTTATTGTTTTAAATGGAACACCCTGTATATTTATAGTGCATAAGATTTGTCTTTTCTTTACCCCTATTATTTTGAAAGAGTTTTCTACAAGAATATAAAAACTGTACCTACTTGAACTGTTATTTTTCCAACATTTTTCCTTTAGTGGTCAAACATCGTCGTTAAAGCAGAAAAGCTTTAAATATCAAAATGCCTGATCACAATGACTTTTACCTTTTTTTAAATAAAGCGAACAACTAATTTTTGTACAATTTCTATTTGCGTATAGTAAATCACATTATGTAAATGATCTAATATAAAAATATAAACATCGCTAGAAAAACTTGGTAAGCGACAATGACAGAAACAAATACATACATATGAATATGGACAGTGAGGATAAACGTAAAAGAAACAACTATTTTCTCTTTATTTCTTTCAGAAGTTGGAAATAACGACGGACTCCTCGTATATGAATGAAAGTTGCAGAAACAAAATCTTGTAGTATAATGTTCCTGCGATTGATAAAACTTGTGCCTACATTTAGTATTTGTCAACTTATTATACAAATTATACTTCAACTTCTTTATAGATGTAGAAATCGGCTACTAGTTTTTAATTTGGAAAGTTTATTTTAGGTAACTTTCACACCCAAATGGATTATGCAATGATTATAATGTATTATTTGCTTACTATTGACGTAAGAGCTGGATCCACAACAGGAATGTACAGCTTGTTCACTGCTTTCTTGCGGTTACGTCACAGTATTTGACGATTGCCAGTATGTCGTAGATTGATCGCTCCACATGTGACATTTGTCAAATTGATCCGAAAGA
Organism: Orchestes rusci; assembly: GCA_958502075.1. Classification (NCBI taxonomy): domain Eukaryota; kingdom Metazoa; phylum Arthropoda; class Insecta; order Coleoptera; family Curculionidae; genus Orchestes; species Orchestes rusci. The sequence goes on along the minus strand of OY293303.1, from coordinate 53,584,524 downwards.
CCCTCGTCCAGACGTACCTGATTTTTTTTTCTATGTGTAAGAGAGAGACGGAAAAGTATGACGTGACCGCAAGAAAGCCATGAACAGACTATAAGTTTGAACTTCTTTGTAGATCTTTTTTGTTCATGAGTTTTCTTGTTGGTCTAAGATTTTATTGATTTCTCCAGGCAACTGAAAAAAAATGATCAGTACATATACACGTAAATTGAGAAATGAATTTTTTAATTTACCATTTCTTCTTTGATAACTGATGCATTTTCAAAGTTTTATCAAATTTCAGGCAGTTGGTCTGATTTTGTCCGATACTGTATATTTATTAAATACAGAAAAATATGTCTAAGAAAATAGTCAAATACCCAAATGATAACAAAAAAAAAAAATAGTTTACAGCAACACTTCGTTAACTGTCACTTTCAGAATCTTCTTTTGTATTTACATTGATTATCAGTTTTTTTTGCCAAATTTTCAAACTATAGGCTCATCATTTCAAAGAATATTGAGCAAGTAGAGTTTTAAAATTATTGTCAATCAGATCAGTCTTTGAGGTACTCACTTACATTATACTCGAATCAATTGGTTCAGACACATTATGATAGAAAGAAAAAATGATTGTCATAACTTACCTATTACAACTACGGGTACGGGTACATCATGCACAAAAACAGTTTCAAAACTTGTGAAAACTGTTTAGCTCATGTCGCAGTCCTAATCGCGTGTGGCGTTTCTGATTCTTTGATTTTATCACCAGTCCTGCTAGCGTGATACCCAAAACAACTGATTTCTATAAAACAGGAGTTCAACTTAGAATTATCAGATCATTGGTTCAAGTATAAAGAGTATTGGATTGATATAAATGATGCCAAGCTAGAGAATATGAACGATAGTATCAAGTATATGTAACCTTTGCAAAGAATAGATTTGTCTTCTTTGAAAACTTTGTTATAATACTTATTGCAAGATTAAGGATTTCTTTCTATAAAGATTAGTAAGAGTTCATGTGATAAGAAACGTATTCTTCATTGTATAATAGCATTTTATTGTGTTGAATACTCCAAAAATTAATACAAGAATAATTAACAATAGAACTCAAGAAACACTGATCAGCTAAACCAAATGTTCTATAATGTTGACACAAGAGTATTATTATCAAAGCAAGTTTATGTTATCAGGAATATACATATTCTTTGATAAAGAAAACAATGTCTTTCCGTGTACATTGCCAGAATACTCTTGTGACCTTCTTAGATTTTTCGCTTAAGTGCTTGTTCCAATTGAGGGTTCTATGTAGAATGATTATATTATTTATATAGTACTTAATCTCTTTAGAAATTCCGAGTTGCACACCACACAGGAGTGGTGGTTTTAGGTTGGCCAACTTCCTTTTCCTGGTAAAAAGTACGAGCTCGGTTTTAGTTGGGTTTACAGATGGTGCGTTTTCATCGCACCATCTTTCCACCAGTTTTGAAGAAGCCTGCATCGTTTCCATCAGGATGCCTTCAAATTTTCCAGTCAGCAGAACAGTGATGTCATCTGCATAACCGGTAGTGTGGAATCCCTGAGATTCTTTATGAGGCCGTTGACTACCATATTCCATAGGAGGGGGGACAGTGAACCTCCTTGGGGGCAGCCTTGGCTCACCAGTGCCTTCACTGTAGTGTCTCATGTTCAAGCTGAACCGTTCGTTTTTTCAGCATGCAACAGATCCAGCCAGCAATGGCTAGGTCTACGTTATGCCTAGCTAGAGCAAGTTCTACACTTTTGAAAGTCGTTTTGTCGAAACCGCCTTCTATGTCTAGGAAAGCCCCTAGTGCCGACTGCTTGTGAGAGAGCGCCTGCGTTCTGCATTTCTCAGTGGTGACAGCTGAGGATGTCAGAACGGTAATTGGGCGCCCTTTCGAAAATAAATACTGCCTTGATATTAAAAAATTAGAAAGAGACAGCGAATTCAAACTTTCAGGGTGTGATAAGGATGAAAAGACCTTTGAAATGAGGTATCAGTTGAACCCCCTTTTCATTTGAATTTTTCGTTCAAAGTGGCGTACAGCTGTTATTTTGACATTTCCAGCTGTCACTACTATTTCGAAAAATTCAGAGCGTCCTCACATATGGTTTGTCCAAATTTCGTCCGGCTGCGTTTCGAATCAACGTTTACCTACCTTTATCATCAAATACAGCTATTACGCTACTTCTCGATATTAGATGGTTCTGTATCATGATTCTTGAACATATAAGATATGATCATTTGCTGGACGAAATTAGAACGGACTCGCGCATGTCGTCACCGCGTGCCCCAAATGAATAGGAAAGTAAGCTTTGAAAACGTCAAAAACATAACCTAGTTACTCAATAACGAGGGTAACCTATGCATTTTGGCATCTTTTTTATTCTTAACCGTCCGCACGAGTCCCACGTTACACGCGCATGCTTCGCTGATTTGCTGTTTTTTAGGATAGGTCTGAGGTGTCCTCATTTACTTTTTTCGCATTCTCAAGTTTCCTCGTTCTATTATGACAAAAAGCGAACCGGTATTTAGTAAAATACCGTTTACAAATGGAAGGAAATATCATTTATACGCGTGATAGCTATTCTGCGTTCCTCTCGGCTTTTTCATAGGTGAATAAAAGTTGAATCCCAGGTTGAATCATATTATTATCGACCTTGGTTCTAGTAGGTGCCTTTCAAGAAGTTCCAAAGTCTATTTTTTGCAGATGGTGTACAAAATAAAAATCTGTCATTCAGTGAAAAATCCAAACAATCAGCCGAACAATGGAAATCTATGGATATACAGGGTGTTCATTGAAAAACTTACCACTCACGTTTCAATCACCTTTCAGTCATCGTGCGGGACAGCGGGACGGACGTGTTTTGATATTGCTCTCAGTTATACCTCAATAAGTAATCAAAGTGATCAAACTAGTCATAATTTTATGCAGTACAGTTATGTTTTATTGTGTGCGGTGTGTTACAATATAGAAAAAATTTGGATCAACTACTATTGACCCGTGGTGGAATTTGGCTGATGAGGTTTTTGTGTTAGGTGAATATCAAAAATGGAGGCATTATATAGGGTGTCGCAGATTTGAGTGTATGCATCGAGATCTCCGTTATTATGCGAGTTAAGGGTCGGGTAAATGTACGCAATGTTGCGCATTTTTATGCTCAACAAAATCTCATTTTAAAATTTAAAAAAATCCAGCTACTTCCAAAGATAATCAAAAAAAAACTAGTTTTTGCAAATACGTTTTTATTATTACCTGAGTTTGTTTGAAAAGATATTTTAGAATAAATTACACTCGAAAGTAATAGTTCGACCGTCGTACCGTTCGGTTGAGTTTGTCGTGCTCCGTTGTTTTGTTTGTTGTGAATTTTCGCGGTCAGTCTACTACTCCGTACGTGTATTTGTTTCGTTTTGATTTAAAATCTGTTTTGCTGCTATGGCTATGTACAAGTGTGACAATTGCCTCAAGGAATTTTCGGACAAACTACACTTCGTCATTGCCCGAGTCATTGCCACTTTTTCTCCTCTACAAGATGGTATCAAATCAAAAATGTGACGTTTCGTCTTTGAGCGGCCGTCATCAACTTGTTTTTTAAATACGTACCTGTATTTTTTATTTTATTTTTAGTAATTTTTTGACGTCCTTAAGGCATTAATGTATCGCAACCCTTCAAAAAGATACTCATCTAATAATAATACCAGAATATTAGTTAGGCAACCCTAGTCTCTCTAACACATAGTTTTGTTCATAAATCCATCTTTATTTGACACATTATTTTTATGAGAAAACTTGCACGAATTAACGATAAATTCAAGAACATTTTTGATAAATCTACAAATAATATGGAAAATGATAAAAAATTACCTCGAAAAATACATTTAAAAAAACTTACTAGAAGATATCTGAAAATGAAATAAAAAAGCCAGGACCGTATTTAAAAAAAATAAAGTTGATGATGGCCACTCAACCACGAAACGTCAGATTTTCAATTTGATACCACCATCTTGTAGAGGAGAAAAAGTGGCAATGACAAAGTGTGATAAATATCTATTGAAACAAAAATACGTTTTTTTTTCGAATAGGTATTGGAAGCAGTCGGAGTTTTTTAATTTTTCAAATGACATTTTGTTGAGTATGTGCTACTTTGCCTCGATTCAACCGACCCTTTTTATTTTATTATAACGGAGATCCCCATGCATTCACTCGAGTCTGTGGTACCCTGTAGGTAGATAAATATATGGTACACCCTGTATATAAATCTTGATAGAAATACAGGGTGTTTATTAATTGAATGCCGATACTTAAGGGTGATAATCCTTGGATGATTTTAAGACAAAAATTTCATATGGACATGGGTCCGCAAGAGCATAGATTTTAAGATACAGGGTGTTGAAATTTAAAAAAAAAAATCTTTTTTTTATCATCACTTTGATACTATTCCAGAAATCTTTTTGAAATTTGGTACACGTCTTCTATGCTTCAAAATGCATGGGAATGTTAGAGAGGGCGCCACTGATTTAAAAATATTGGATGACACAGCAGGGTGTCAATGCAATTATGTAGATTTTATTTTTTTAAGCGAAAACCATGCGCTGGACGGAAAAAAATCAAGAGAACAAATTGGCTCAGAAATAAATAGAGATTTTAAAAATGATTTTTATTTTGAAAGGAAGCAGTGGCGTACAAGTTTTTTCTCCAAAAATATTGAGTGCAAAGCCCGTACGTACGCCACTGCATATTGAAGCCTAGAAGACGTGTACCAAATTCCATAAAGATATCTGGAATAGTATCAAAGTAATTATAAAAAAATCATTTATTTTTTAATATTTCAACACCCTGTATCTTGAAAATTAAGCTCTTGCGGACCTATGTTCATATGAACTTTTTGTCTTAAAATCATCCAAGGATTATCACCCTGAAGTATCGGCATTCAATTAATAAACACCCTGTATATAGTCAAACTAAAACCGTCTTAGTTTTCGGACGGCAGCTTGAGAAATAAGAAATAAGATGAAAAAGAATAGCAAGTTCAAAGACACATCTTTCTTTGTTTTTCAAACCGCCTTTTTCTTCAATGCGTAATAATTTTAAAGAAAAATACAATCTCGAATACATCCCTACTTGAAGTTTTGGAAACCATCTTTGGACAAAATTTAGATCATATATTCTTTATCTTTGATCAAAAATGAAAAATGAAGGTAGAGTTTTTGGTTTTACTCAATAGATAGTATTTATTCGATATATACAGGGTTAGTTTGGGTTAGTTTTCACAACATACATGACATGAGTTAGAAAAAACTGTCTTCTATAAAAGTTGTGGGACTTTCAAAAATCTCCCTAGCTGTCATGGATTGGAATTTACAGCGTCTGGCAAAAAGTCATTGCGGATCAAAGTTGGGTTTTTTTTAAATGCAACCCCCTGTGCTCGCCCCTGTGTATTGATGAATATTTTGATTCCCCCTTCAATTTTGAGCAAAAATTGTGATACACATATTGTTCCTAGATTAAACCTTTTTCAAGATATCGAGATTTGAAAATGCCATTTTTGAACATTTCAAATGCTGTAAAACTCAAACGATTCAAGATAAAGAAAAATTGTATACCTACACTTTTTCATAGTAACTTTTCAAAAGCGATTCTGTTACGTATTTGAAAATAAGGTACCTACTATCAACTGACAATTTTTTTCGACACATTTTCGCATTCTTTGACAAGAATAAATTAAATGTTATTGGATAGCTATTGAAAAGTTAAAACTAGAAAGTGCAGACCGTTTTTCTCTATCTTGAACCGTTTGGGTTTTATAGCATGTCAAAGATGCAAAAATGTCATTTATAAAATGCGATAACTCGAAAACAGCTAAATTTAAGGCCATTATGTGTATAACAAATTTTGCTCAAAATTGATGAAAGAATAATAACTGAAATATCCATTAAAATACAGGGGGCTCCAATCAAAACAATGTAACCTTGATCTTGATCTGCCATAACCTTATCGCCGCCGAACCTGTTTATTCCAATTCATCACGGATATTATGTAGATTTCATAAAGCCTCACAACTTTTATATTAGACATTTTTTTTAAACTCGTGTATCTTTCGAAATAATCGACCATTCTGTTTATTTCTCCTAACCCTGTATGTGTCCAGGAGTGTTTCTACTATATTGGTAATAACTCGTAATAGATGGTAATAACTCGTAATATTCCGTAATAACACGTAATATTCCGTAATAACACGTAATATTCCGTAATAATACGTAATATTCGGTAATATCACGTAATAATCGGCAATAACACGTAATAGAACATAATAATTACGTAATGAATCGTAATAGCTGTATATAGTGATTACGTAATAAATCGTAATAGGTGTACAAATTTTTGATGGGTGGTTGACCCCTCCATTCCGGTTAAACAGTATAGTCTGGAAATTCTCTGGAAAGTCCGTTCAGAACCATGATGAGCGGCAGTTGGAGCATCATGGTGTTCTTGTAATACTCTGTCTCTTTTATGGATTGGAACTACTAGCTGCGCTTCTTCTGTTTCTTCATCAGCATATTTGTAAAGAACTCCAGAACTGAGAATATATCCTCTTGCTGTCCAGCGAGCATATTCATCACTAGTCACATTTTCAAAGCAATCCATAATTTTCTTTACTTCTGGATCCTTTTGCTGTTCCAATCTTATTTCTTTAGGTGTGCGTGCTGGTACATCCACTGCGACGTAGCAAATACCGCAGGTTGTCTCTTCTTGATGTTCACAATTAGGTCGAGAAAGTATATCGGCAAGGACATTGTGCTTACCAGGCATATATTCGATAGCTTTGTATAAGCAGAGCCCATCGCGCAAGACGACCAGTCGGCGTTTTTACACTGAGGAGCTATTTCAGTGGTTGATGATCTGTTACAATGACTACAGGTGATGTATCCAGGTAGCCTCTGAATTTTGTAAGACCACACAACGGCTTGAGCCTCTCTCTCTGTAGTACTGTAATTTCGTTCAGCTGCTGTCAACAGTCTACTCGCATATTCTATGGGGTGTTCTTCAGCACCTTCAACCTGTAGCAGAACAGCACCCAACGCGTATGACGAAGCGTCGGTTCTCAAAATGTAAGGTTTGGTTCCATCATTTTGTTGCAAGACCGGTGCACCAGTTAATGCCTTTTTGAGTGATTCAAATAACTGTTGTTGTTCATGTCCCCAGTTCCAAGTCGCATTTTTCTTCAGAAGGCTGCTCAGGGGCCTAGAAATGTCAGCAAAGTTTTCGATGAACCTCCTTTACCACGAACAACTCTGTAGAAAGGTCTGGACCTGTTTGATATTTCGAGGAGGTGCATCTTATCAATAGCGGCTGTTTTGTCAGGATACACTTGAATACCATCACTGGTTATATAATGTCCAAGATATTTAACCCGCGGGGTCGCGAATGAACACTTATCACGATTTGCGCGAAGTTTAAATAGTCTTAACCGTTCAAACACACTTTGTAAGTCCGTCAGGTGTTGTTCGAAAGTTTCCGATAAAATAAATATATCGGTCAGGTAGGTGAGGACTAGCACATCCGGCAGTCCACTACGAAATCTGTCTATAAGTCTTGGAAAAGTTGCGGGCGCATTGCGCAACCCGAACGGCATCACTAAATATCGAAACGTACCGAATGGCGTGACAAATGACGTTTTGTCTCGATCCTCCTCACGCACTTTGACCTGATGATATCCCGCACGTAGATCAAGGATTGTCATATAACTTCTTGTGGTAGCATGAAGGAGATCATCCATTCTAGGCAGTGGGTAGCTGATAGGGGTGGTTATTGCATTCATTGCGCGGTAATCCACATAAACACGCGTACTTCCATCCTTTTTTGGCACTAACACCACTGGAGCTGTCCAGGAAGATTCACACTCTTCCACGATTCCATTTCGGATCAACTTATCCAACTCGATTCTTAATTTTTCTTTATTCGCAGGTGTCATTCGATAAGGAGGCACTGATATTGGCGCGTGCGTCCCAGTGTCTATACAGTGCTCGGCAAATGGAGTCGGCTCTTCCCCTTGAGCGAAGATATCCTGGTTGTTTTCAAGAAGCTCTGACAAAGCCTCTTTTTCTTTTGATGTTAACATTGTCCCTTCATCCGTTCTTTATTAAAGATTTGACTCTACTGATGATATTTCAATTCTGGCATCAATTTCATTCTCGAAGGTCAATGCATATTTCATGTCTATATTGTCAGCAAAAGACCAGTTTTGCTGACCCATATCTATAACCAAATTAGCAGCTTGCAGGAAGTCGATACCCAACCACGCTTTGTCTGCAAAACCATGAAAGTCGTAGGAATAGGGCGGTTTTCTAGTAACACGTCCACTTTCGTAGTTTTCACTTCCAAGTTTTTCTTTGTTCCGTCAGCAAGTTTGATACATACTTGACTTTTTCTGAATTCCATACCCTTCCTATGCAAAGCTTCATACAGGGAGTTGCTGGCGACACTTTGTTTGGCGGCAGTATCCACAAGACCATAGCCATTCAAATCAAGTATGCGTATACCAAGAACAGGACGAGGTTGAGGTGAGGACTCAGATTGAGCACCATCTACTGCACAAAAATCAATTGAAGCCGATGCCTTGGAACATGTAGGGCAGTTTGATTTGATATAACCGGGTCTCTTGAACCATAACAGGTTATCTGAGTAACAGGACGGGGTGCAGGAGAATCTGAACTGGGATTTTGTACACTTGAAGAGGTATTGCTGAGTTGGGCCGTATGACCCGAAGTAGATTTCATCGATGACGCTTCCCCAGCAGCATGCTTTCGTCTTCACTGATCCTCCGTGTGACCTGTGTATTAACAAAATCGACACTTTGGACGTTTGTGAAAGGCAGGAGAAAAACTGGGTTTGGATTCAAAGCGATCAATAAATGTCTCTTCAGCCAACCTACACTCTTTCAGTAAATCACTGAAATTATTGATTTTATCTCGAGGTACTTTATCACGAACGCGTTTATGTAGTAGTCCATACACCATCAAGCTGAGTGGCTTCGGTGAGGGTACCAGACGGCAACTGTGCCAGAAGGGCGCGAGTTTGACAAATAAAAACATCGGAGGGAGTTTTGACGTCTTGTTCGTAGGAGAAAAGCTCTCGATAAACTACATACGGAGGTTTCTTTGGACCGAAAGTTGAGCGTAGTAAGTCTCTGGCATCTTTCCACAAGTGAACAGAGTCTTTAACACCATGCCACCATGTAGCAGCAAAATCGTTTAGTAGCATTGACAAGTCTCTTAGCGCGTTGACATCAGAAACACGCGAACAGTCCTTGAAAGTTTCCACCGCATCAATTAAAGCATTAACTTTAGTTTTCGCGCCGTTAAAGCGTGACTTACATGACGAGAAGTTACCATCTTCAACTTGCTCTCGTGGTATAGAAAGGTTACCAATGCTCGATAAGAGCTGTTGAAACTGCTCTTGTGACAAAGTTACGGTATCAGACATTGTAGCTTGCTCAGAAGAATTATTTTGTTCTTTTTCTTGGCTTCTGAGCCAGAAAAAATGTTCTTTCGAATTTTTCAGCGTGATAAGAAAATGTGTCAAACTTACGGAGGATTTCCACTGATGTATAGACTAGGTGTTACCAATGTCCGACTGCTATTCACCTAATCCAGTATATCCTTGAATCGGATTGACCAAGTGAATTTTCCAGAATAATTTTGTTGTTTGTTTTAGGTTTTGTTGACGAAACAAATGTTCTTGAAAATGTTCACTGGAACACACAAAAATCTTTAGGTTACAAAATACTGACTGTATTTCCACTAAGACGAACTGAATATCCCGTTTTTCACAAGGGATTGTCATGAAATTGTTCAGCAGTCCGCCCACACAATTCGGAAATTTGCACGAGTTTTTCACCGAATTTTTGTCGAATTCCGCACTTATTTACTCCGTAGGCCCGAGTTGGACGCCACTTTAATGGGGGAGGGCAAATAAAAGTCCGAATCACCCCTTAAGATATTTTATTCAGGTTTTCTTCGGGTATAAACGCGAAAAACCAACAAACAGAATGATATTCAACAAGTAAGCAATTTCAAATTGAATATCATGAATCGATCCAAAGTTAGTAATAACGGATTTAGTATTGTTTTTGAAGTTGATTCGATCACATATGATGCGTTCATCAATAAACACCAAAATATGAACATAGGATGGAGTCGCTGCAGGGTCTTCAATGAATTGAATACGGAATCAAACGGTGTTATGAGTGTTTTTTCCAGATGTGGACATATTCCAAAGGATTTTCGGGAGCAGAGAGTTTGTCCGAAGTGTAGTGATAACCACGAAATTAGTGAATGTAAAAGTACTGTGAATAAGTGCGGTAATTGCATTTTTTCAAACAACAAATATGGACTAAGGATGAAGACTGATCATATGGTGTGGGACATTAACAGCTGTGATACCTACAAGAGGATTGAAACTATTAAAAGGAACAAGTTTATTAAATGACAATTAGACAACGAAGATGTAACCAAGGTGAATGAGGGTATGTTTTTATATTCAAATTGTCAAGGTCTTTTAAATAATTTTATTGAAATCAAATTTTTAGTTGATAAGTTTAAACCAGTGATCCTTTGTTTATCGGAAACTCATGTGAGCAGGGATATTTTTGATCATGAGATGGCCATTCCGAACTACAATGTTATGTACTGTTTAACGAACAATAGAAGAACTGGGGGCGTATCTATATATTTGAAAAGTGATATCTCATATCAAGTTAAATTGAATAAAAGTGTAGAAGGGGTTTTACGGTTATTGACTATTCCATTCAAAATTGACGAATCCGACTATGTCTTCATTTTTATTACGGAGTTTGAAAGCTCGTTGGAAGAGATAATGAACATCGATGGATTGCAAATAATAACGGGGGACTTCAATTATGATTACCTCAAGGCTTCGTATTATACGTCTTAATGCATACAAGTAATAAGGATTAATGGGCTCATTCAGATTTTAAATGAATTAACAAGGATCACTAATGAGAGTGAAAGTCTCATTGACTATGTCATCACAAATGACAAGACATTGGAATGCTATGCTCTCACAACTCCAAAAATCAGTGATCACAGTATTATAGAAATAAAAGTTAAACAACATACATCTCATCGCAAGAAAATCATCTTTAAATAATAATATAATAATAATAATATCTTTATTTAGCCTGAAGCTATAAAAATTACATAAGGTAAAAGTCTAAGAGAAAATAAAAATATTAACAACCAAGTACAAAGTGAAAAATAAATCTTAAGAGTATTAACAATAATATTTGTAAATATGTGTGAGTAAAATGTGAGATGTAAAAATATAAAATATAGTATTTGTAAACTGGACAATACATGTATCTAACTTATTACAGGGGTTACGTAAAAAATATAAAAAGCCATAATACGGTTTCCATCACATAATTCTTTAGAAGTCGTTTGAATGTTGGGAGATTATCACAATTCTTTAAAGCTGTTGGTAGACAATTGAATTCAAATAGGCCCCTATTCAAAACCGAATTGTACATTTGAAATGTGTTACATTTATGATCTAGGATAAAATCGTTCTTATTTCTAGTTTCATACCTATGAACATCTGAAAATTTATTGGCTCTATTACACAAATACGTTGGTACTAGTTCATTCTTGATTTTATATATAAATATGAATACATTATATATAACTTTTTGTTCTACAGATAACAAGTTAGTGACACTTAACATACATTTGACAGGAGTATATTTATTACATTTCAAAATCGTTCGCATTGCACGGTTCTGTATCAGCTGGAAATCATTCATTATTTGTTTTGGCATTGAATAGAAAAGGGTTGCGCAAAAGTCCAGGTGGGGCGCTGCAATAGTTTTATATAACAATAATTTCGTTGTCATCGATAAGTTCTTCCCCACTCTTGATAAGAAATAACTTTTTTTAGAAAATTTTCTCATCACATAATCAGCATGTGCTCGGAAGTTCAAGTTCACATCAAGAATAATTCCCAAGTATTTAATTTCCCTATCATGCTGTAGTTGATTCCCATTTATATGCACATTTACATCATTCACATTAATATTGGACAGTCTACATTTTTTGCCAAAAATACTAAATTTAGTTTTGGTTACATTAACACTAAGACTATTTTTACATAACCAATCCGACACTAACGAGAGATCACTGTTCATAGAATTCTGCATGTGTTCCAAATCTCTACCGCTTACATAAATCATTGTATCATCTGCGAATAAATGAATCATAGTATGATGTATAACATTAACAATATCATTGATATAGATTTAAAGAACTAAAATATGATCCAAAACAGATGGAAACCTATTTGAGGAAGAATGATCGGAACAACTCTATAACAAACATGCAATTGTTATCGAAAAACTTGGTAACACCGATCGTATAATCACTGGAATCCACGACATTTATCAAAGTGAAAGTTATTAACTCCAAGTACGAAAATCGAGACGAAAAAAATAAATGGATCACTTCTGAAATATTAGAAATGATGAAACTGAGAGACAACAAAGAGATGAGGAACCTGTGGCAAGAATACAAAACAATTAGGAATGAAGTCGTAACATTGATCCGAAAGTTAAAAAATGAATATTTTCATAGAATAATGGATGGTTACAACAAAAACTCTCAACAATTGTGGAAGAATCTAAAAACGCTATTACGCTATTAAATGGCCTAGTCAAAAATCAGGATTGTGATATTGTCGAGTGTTTTAACCAATATTTTATTGAGAGTATAACTAACATTGTTTCAGAAATGAAGTCAAAAAACAATTTTAATTATGTGTTGCGTTTTGGTGGACCAGGCTAATAATGTTTTTAGTAGTTTTAAAACTGTGGAAATGTCCTATTTAAATAAAATTGTGAAAACTTTCAAGCAAACTGGAGGATGTGAAGATCGAATTTCAAGTGCGATCTTGAAAGACGTTTTTAACATAGTTGGAAATAGATTTTTGGACGTGATTAACAACTCTCATACATACGGGGTGTTTCCTGACGAATGGACGTGCTCGATTATTATACCAGTGCCAAAGGTTCCTAACAGTGCCAAGGTACGTCCTATAAATAATATGCCGCCATACGAAAAATTATTGGAAATTGTGGTGAAGGAACAACTTATAAATTTCTGTGATGAACATTCTGTGATACACGAGTTACAGTCAGGCTTTACAAGTAATCACTGCTGTGAATATGTGATCCTAGATGTATGTAATGATTGGTTTAAATCTGGGGGTTAACCACTAGGTCTAAAAGTGTGACAGTATTTCGCAAATCACATGATTTCGCGCGACTTCCATGATTTCGCGGAATTTTGCATGATTTCGCGTGTTTTCGCATGATTTCGATGACAAGAGATGAATGTACCTCCGGTTTATGGCCCTAAAAAATGCTGCTACGAGTTTCACTTATGCAAGGTGAGCCAGTGGCCAATGATAATGGTGAATGATTGAAATATTGTGATTCCGATTGCGGTTTCCTTGACATATTGGAGGTGCTTTTCAAGTTCTTCGGTAGAACACTTTGGAAAGCTATAAAGAGCTTGACGAATAAAAACAGGCAAATATTTTTACTCCAATGCCTTGAAATAGACTCATACACTTTATTAACAACTGACAAAGATAGTTAAAGCTGTTGAGTTTATTGATTAATAATAAGGACAAAACCAAACCAAAATATTCTAACACCTGGAAACTACCTGAACCCAACCAACCCAAAAATAGACTCGCAACCCCGGATCTTTTGCAAGTAAACAAGTGTGTGAAATACGTATTAAGAAATACAAAAAGGCCTCCACAGACCGGCATACATGCATGACGAGCATGTATGACGAGCGTGTATGACACACAAGTATGACATATGTTTGCCAGTCTGTGGCCAAAATAACGCGCACATGTGTGTCGCGCAAGTATTCCGAATCATGCCGCAAGCCTGACCTTCATACTTGTTTGTCATTTGTCAGTGGTAAGTGTGTGAGTGTGTGGCTGGCTGCACACTCCATTCACGCAGATTTTTGCGGTCAGTGTCTTGTTGTTCAGTGCTGATTCAACAATGTCTGAAGGAAGAAATTTTACAAAGGCAGATTTTATTGAGTTATACAAGAGCCGTCCTTGTTAATAGAAAATTAAAAGTAGGGACTATAAAGATAGATAGAAAGATGCTGCTTATGCACTTTTATTAAAGAAATTGAAAGAAGTTGAGCTGGACGCTTCCCAAAAAATTTCTTCAAGAAGATTAGTACGGGTATATTGTGAGCGTTTCAAGAGCCAATCTTTCACCCATTTTGTTCGAACATTTCGCTTTCGCAATAATGTATTTCTTTTCTTTTTTATTGAAAATGCGTACGCCGCTGATAATAAAACAAATTCGTTTTCACCGCTCATCGTGCACTTCCGAACTAGCTCTATGACAAGCAAGTTTGATAATCTGTGGGTAAACCCTTTTGTCATATGTGTGTCATATGACACACATGTATGCCGGTCTGTGGGGGCCTTTAGTCCGGTCTCGACATTGAAACCTGTAAGAAGGAAATAGGTGACTCAAACTATTTTCTGGTTTTTCATTTTTCCATAAATGGGCTTATGAGCCCAGTTCACGCGTAAAAAGTTACAGTTACGATTGTTACGAATTTTGATTGAAAAACTTCGCATCGCGACTAAGGAGAATTCAATCCGCTAAATAACAATATCATGGAGAAAAACAACAAAAGAAATATTCAGCAGTTCAACGAAGAACGATAGTGTGTGGAAATTTCGCGTTAAGGCGTTGCACGCTGAAATGATCATTCTACATCTCATTGAGGAGGCCATTCCTACTGAACCTGATGGAATCTGGACCAAGCATAATTTGAGTGCTATTAGTGTGATTGTTGAGTTCCTGGGTGATTCATTTCTGAGATTTGTCAAGGATAAACCAACCGCACAGGAAGTATTCAATAATTTAGACTCCATCTATGAAAGAAAAAGTTTAGCAATTCAGTTGGCGTTAAGAAAAATGCTTCTTGGTCTCAAGTTGAAAGGAGACGTGCACTTATCGCAACACTTCATATTTTGATGACATAATAACTGAACTACTTGCCGCAGGAGCCAAACTAGATGAGATGGATAAAATCTCCCATCTTCTACTGACCCTACCTTCATCCTACGACGGTGTGATAACAGCATTGGAGACATTAGATAATTTGATCATATCCTTTGTGAATACTAGGCTGCTGGATCATGAAGTCAAGATCAAGGATGATACAACAACAACTAGTTCAAAAGTGCTCCATTCATTCAGCCGCAGCCCGTTCCAGTAATCTGACGCCAGCAGTTCAAAGTACGGACATGCATGACATGAGAAATAACAAAAAGCCTTTTTACAAAAACAAAAACAAAAATCAGTCAAAATTCAAGGGGCCTAAAAATCATTTCCCGTACAAAACATCTCACATAAAATGTGACCACTGTGGCAGAAAAAAATCATTTGAAAAAGGATTGTTACTTTCACAAACAAAATATAGAACGTCAACGGACCATACAAACAGTGCATCCCAGATCGACAACATCAAATCAGAACAAAGGATTTGCCTTTATGATTGGTCGAAATCAACACAATACATTAAATAATAATAAAAACGTCTTGTTCCTACTTGACTCCGGAGCTACAGACCACATCGTGAATCAAGAGTAATTATTCACGGACATCCAGGATCTACCAACACCAATAGAAATTGCAGTAGCCAAAAACAACACCACTGTGACAGCAACCAAGGAAGGATCAATTGACGTGTTTTCTAATCTTGGTGTCGAGGGAAAACTGGAAAATGTTCTGTTCATACCAGAGGTGCCACACAATCTGATTTCAGTTCCACGTTTACAAGAAAAGGTCATGGTAGTGATCTTCCACAGGAATGGTGTTGAAGTAATGAAAGAAAATGTCCTCATAGCAACAGGTCAGCCCATAAATGGCCTAATGGGTATATATTTCAAAGTATCTAAAGACCATGGGAATAATATTAATTTGGTCAAAACTAACAAATACCAAATATGGCATGAACGTTTGGGTGGGTGCCCCAAACATTTTTAAAATTAAAAAATCTTGAAATGATAAATGTTGACCTTATAATTAATATAAGCAGTGGCGTTGCGTGAAAATTTGCTCTGGGCAATGGGCATGCAATAATTTTGCATTTTTTCCCCAAAATCCAAAATTCAATGCAGAAAACGGTTGTTTTGATGATGTGAAGATAATGTCTACTTCGGTCTCGTTCAGCATGATGAACTTATAATTTGGTATTGTTGTGAAACACTAACTCAACACAAACGTAACCGTCGAAATTTCACCGGAAAGCGAAAAACGTTCTCAAATCCACGACTGAGCGGCAGGCAGCATGCAAATTATTTTCTGCATGCATTCCAGCCTAAACAAGCGCCAGAAACGACTCGGCGCTGCCGTGGGTGAACGACCTTTTCGCAAGGATCGAGTCATGGTACTCATGGTAGAAAGAAACAAGGTATGCCAACGCGCATCTCACTGTGACGTCAAATGCAACAAAGATTCAGTGTTGCCAAATTGGCGATTTATCGCAATTGGACTACCTCTAAAAACCACAACTTAAGACAAAATTTCAAGAAATATCGCTAAGCGGTTCTTTAATTACTTACTTTGATTCGAGGCTACTTTTTGCTTCATCTATTTTGCCTAAAATCAGACATAATTACCTATGTATTTAACCTTTACTTTGAAAACGTTTAATTCCAAGGTGTACAGTATATTTGCAAGTTGGCAACGTTGACTGGAGTGTCGAGTTGACAGATGACAGGTCTTACTGGAATGAGTCTACATAAAGTCCGTCGTTGATATTATTGATTTGAATTTTGAATATTTAAAGGAATAATTCGTCTTATCTGTTATTGCTTCGTTCGTGCTTTTGTTACCTAGTGACCTATAGTCAGTTAAATCCGTCTACAAACCTCGTCTGGTTTTTGATTGCTTGATAATAATAATAAAGGTCTTTATTCAGTTCAACAAAATATGTAAACAACATTGCTGAGATAAAATAAAATTAAAAGAGAAACAAAAAAAATTAACTGAAGGGCGAGATTCAGTGTACGGCAGTAACCAGCACACTGTTCTATCTGACCTATAAAGTGAGATTAAAATGAATACAAAAAAAAAGCTTAACTTGACAGTTGAGCACATGAGCAAAACAATAAGTAAAATACTATGTCAAACAACACTTGCTCGATTTACAAAACACAATCCACAAGTTCTTCAACCCTGATACATAAATAATTTATCAAAAAAGTGTCGTTTAAATCCTACAAGACTTCACATTTCTCAAATCGTTAATCGTTTGGAAGTCCATTGAAGCATGCATAGATGTTGTGAGTGTAAGATCGCTTAAATATCTCAGTCGATTGTGTTGGTGGAGTGAGTGAACTTCAACGAAGATGGGAAAGTTGGGGAAATAGTAAATGCCATATACAAAGTAATGGGAACAAGAAATTAATTTTCAAGGTATGTTTCTTCAACGAAGATGGGAAAGTTGGGGAAATAGTAAATGCCATATACAAAGGAATGGGAACAAGAAATTAATTTTCAAGGTATGTTTTTTGATTATTTTATATAAAAGTATTTATAAATGAGATAATAACCACAGTAAATGAAACAACTTATCTGTTATGCTAGATAGCACTCGTGAAAAGCTACGTTCCTTTGTCACCTTGGTTACTATAAACAAAAATTGTAGCGTTTGACGTCATTGCGCAATTCAAGCCAATTTTTCTCCGGGTGTCTGACATACCTTGTTTCTTTCTACCATGGGATCGAGTATGGTGTTGAATGCAAATATTTTCTTGCATGCAGAAATTTGAAAATAATTTTTTTCATATCTTGATGCCGATTATTTGACATGATATATTAATGATATGAATAAAAAAGAATATATTCAAAGTATCAAGTCATTATCTCTAAGAAACTGAATTATCAAAAATTCTTGGCCAAAATGTTTAGGCATGCAGTGCATGCGTTGCATTCATGGAGGATTTGCCACTGAATATATGTCCTCTAAAAAATGTAATATGCGAAGCTTGTATATATGGGAAACAAGCTAGATCAAAAGAGCATATCATACTCGATATCATATACGACCTTTATTCATAATTCATTGTGATGTTTGTGGCCCAATTACATCTCCAACTATCGATCATGAAAACTACTTTGTAACTTTTATCGACGATTTCACTCATTATAACAGTAACTTAATTATTATAAGAATTTAAATCAGAAGTACTAAAATCATTTAAAGACTTTGCCGAAAAAGCTGAGTCACACTTTAGTCATTAAATAGTACATCTTTACTGTGATAATGGCGGCGAATATTTTTGTCAAATAAGTTCAAAGAATATTGTGTTCAGAAGGGAATCACTTTCCATTTAACAGTACCACATACACTTCAACAAAATGGTGTAGCAGAGTGTATGAATCGCACAATCACTGGATAAGGGCGAACATCAATTTTAACATCAGGGTTGGAAAAATCTTTTTGGGGTGAAGCTGTTTTGACGGCTACATATCTCATAAACATTCTACCAACTACAGCTCTGCATACAAACAAAACACCATATGAACTGTGGCATACTAAAAAGCCCAGGCTGGACCATTTAAAAATATTTGGTTCAACTGTATTTGTCCATCTTAAAACTAGGAAAAGATAATCTTCTAATGGATATAAGGTGTGGAATGTGGAAATGGAAAATTTTCTTGTGGCTCGTGACGTAATTGTTGACGAGACTAATTTCAAAATCACTAGGCTTGTAAAAAGTGATGTACAAGAAAGTTTCTCTAAAACTAAAAAATCCGACCAAAACTCGGAAAATTACTCAATTCTTAATACGAAAATATTCCTTTGGAAACACAAACATCACATGAGTTAGATTCTTCTTATTTAAAAAGGAGTGAAAGAATAAAAAAGAAAACATCCAAAGCCCCATTATAATGAAGACGTTGATCAAATATTGTTTTGATGTTTACAGTAATTTATTATGATTATGTGCATATTCTTTTCACACCACAATACCACAATCATTTGGTAAAATAAACTCAAGGGATGATCATTGTCAGTGGGCGCAATAAAGGATGAAATTGATTCTCTTAACTCGAATAAAACCTAGTCATTGGTAAACAGACCCACAGACAAAAATATTGTTGACTGCAAGTGGGTATTTACCATTAAAATTGATGAACATGGAAAACCCACTAAATATAAAGCAAGACTGGTAGCTAAAGGTTTCAGTCAGCAATAATAACTTTAAAATGAAAGACTTGAAAGAGGTGAAACTTTTCTTAGGCATACGTATCCAAAGATCAGAAAATACAATAACTTTAGATCAAAGCTATTACTTAAAATCGGTATTGAGCAAATTCAATATGTCTGAATGCAAACCAATAAGTACACCTCTTGAAAATAAGTTAAATAATGAAGCATTAAATAATGATGAACCTCTGACCGTTCCCTGTAGAAATTTAATTGGATCATTAATGTATGCTATGCTGTGTACGCGAGTTACGTGACCCCTAACAGCTGACCAAGCATAGTAGTAGTTAGAATTGTATTGTTAATATTAATATAGCTGACTAATCATCCCAAGTCTATAAATATATGTAATTCATAATAATTAAGTTAAGTTATAGATTGAAGCTCTTGCTGTAACTCCGTTCAGTAATAAATCGCTTTTTAAAAAGTCAATCTCGTGGTTCCTACTCTTAACTGGCGCAGTCGGTAATTCGGTCGAACGGTGGAGAAAAAATCTCGGAACCGGTCTGTTTCAACAGTTTTTCGACCGCGAACAAAAACTTTCGAGTAAGAAAACCACTTGAGTGAACGTCCAAGGGAAGTCCAACATCGACAATTCTTTTGGATCACGAAGAGCTCCATGCAGGGAAAGTCCAACATCGACAATTCCTGTGTAGAATAAGTCAAAGGAGAAGTCCAGCTTCGACGGATCCTGCATAGTTGAGTTCATTGGTTAAGGCCTGGGATTCCTCACATCGGCTCCTCTAGGCAGTAGGCTAAGCAGTAAGAAGACAGAAAATGAGAACACTCTGGCTGGGATTACTGATGTAAGTGCTCATTTTTACCACATTTTCCCATCCCTATTGTATTTTTGAGTTCTCAAAGGCAATTTTTTTGATATTTTTTTTTTTATGTTGAATTTATTTGAGAATCTTTGTTCATTACTTTTTATTTCAAAGTTGACTCAATTTTTTCTTACGCCCAATTTTTGTTAATCGCTTTTCATAAGTTTATATGTCTGAGTTTGACGTAGAAGAGTTAGCAAGAAATGTATCTCAATTAGCAGTATCATTCGACGAAGCTTTAGGAAACGAAGCTCTGGCTAGTAGTAGTTTGATAGTTGCGGACGATATTAATCAAATCGAAGCCGCGCAAGAAATAACTCAAACGCCTAACGAAATTCCAGAAATACCTTTAGAAAACATGAATCGCAACGTTGATTATGCAATGTTACGGTACCAAGCCGATAACATTCCTCGTTTTGACGGAAACCCTAGATTGCTACAAAGATTTATTTGCACATGCAAAATGTAACATCTTCAATGAAGTATGCCCTCATAGCATACAACAACTCCATTCATTCTGCAACAAGATTTGCCCCTTCTGATATTACTTTTGGTCATACCAATACACGAGACCCTTCAGACTTAATCAATACCTCATTCTACACTGACTACGTTTATAACCACAAAGAGAAGCTTAAACATTTTTACGACAACATCAAGGAACAAATTGATCTAGGAAAACAAAAAGTATTAGAAAAACTCAACAAAAATGGTCCTGAACAGTACCAATTCCTCCTAGGACAAACCGTGTATAAAAGCAATAGTAGCAACAGAAACAAAAAACACTGCACATTTTTAGGCCCTTTTGAAATCACAGAATTGTTAGAAAACAATAAAGTCAAAATTAAAAACAAATCAAACAAAAAAGAAGAGACCGTACACATAAAGGAACTAAAAACTCCCGTTGTTGCAGGTTCTGCCAAAGATCCTCCTCAGAAATAGTTTTCCACAACCTTGATGAGAATCCTGGTCTGCTACCGCTAAAACTAGGAAACTCACAAAACATAATCAATTCCTGGACATTCATTCAAACTTACGACATTAGCCCCATCATCAACGAATACACTACCTTACAAATTAGATTCACAAGAGTACTGGCCTCTCTTGAGAATTCAACTAATTATAAAAAAGAATTTCAGAATTCTTATAACTTAGCGACTATTTTGAAAAATAAAATTAAAAATCAAATAATGCAAATAAACCCCTTAGAACTCAAAAACCGCTCAAAAAGAGGTCTTGCAAACGACCTAGGTTCAATAATAAAAACGCTAACCGGCAATCTGGATCAACAAGACGCCGAAAAATACGATGAAGCCATCGCAACAATCACAGAACGCGAAAATAACCTAAAAACGGCACTGCAAAATCAAATTATTATAATCCCAACAATTTCAAGAAATATCACAGAATATCTCGCATAACCAAAAGATGCTGAATTCACACATTGTGCAAATTGAGCAAGCAATCCAAACAGTGGACTCAAAACAATTCGAAACGACTCACTATTTTCTAGTGCACATGCTAATTTCACAAATAACAACATATTCCCAAGAAATCTACGACATTTTAGATGATTTATTGACAGCTATCACCTCCTTAAAACTCAACACTTTTCACCATTCAATCTTAGACTCTATAAAGAATTACTTTACGAAATTCAATCAATCGAAAGCAGATTAAAGCAGTTGAACATGGGTAAG
This sequence comes from Orchestes rusci, assembly GCA_958502075.1. Lineage (NCBI taxonomy): Eukaryota > Metazoa > Arthropoda > Insecta > Coleoptera > Curculionidae > Orchestes > Orchestes rusci. Next base: position 53,562,661 of record OY293303.1, on the reverse strand, counting down.
CTACCATTTTCACCAATCATAGAAAACGTTCTCCTTTTTGAAAAAATTCTAAGCCTCAAGAGCTACTCAAAAGAGAACAAAGTAATTTTTATAATAGAATTGCCAATTGTAGAGGTCAACAAATACATCCTTTACCATCTTTACCCTCTACCTACCCCATCTGCAAATTCCCACAAACTAATACTTCCCCAAACCAAATTCCTTATCCTAAATGAGCTGAAGTACGCCGGATTCAACCAACAATGCCAAGAAGTTATCCCCGAAGAATACCTTTGCGAAGAACAAAATCCACTGCTAGCAGACGAAAACGCCCCCTGCGAAGTCCAGATGTTGAAATACAGCCAAAACACATCCCAATGCAGCCAAATGAAAATCAAATTCAGGACATTGAAGTCAATAAATTGGAACTACAGAACTGGGTGATAATAGCGCCAAACCAAACAGTAGCTACCGAACAGTCTGGACCTGACAAAGAGATTATTCCATTGAACGGGACATACCTGATCGAGTTAAATTCCAAGTGCGAGCTACGCGTTGGAAAATTCGTGCTGAAGACTCTCAAAGACTCAAAAAGACATTTGAAGAAGATCGAGTTGCCGCAAATAAAGAACCTTCAATTAACCTCGAGTGATGCGTCCATCGAGTTCAACAATTTTCACCTCGAATCCGTGAATTTGGACGAAGTGAAAAACGTCCAGAAAAATCTCGAAATGCAACACAAAAAACTGGGCAATGTCTTCAACCAACCAATCTACTTTCACAAATTTAGTTTCTGGACTCTGTTACTATACATCTTTCTAGTAACAGCCCTTGGCCTTCTAGTATACCAGAAAGTAAGAAGGAACCCCAAGAAAACTAAACCAGCCCCAAGGGATGAAGATCAAGAAGTAAGCATTCCAATGTCACCAAGCCACCCCAAGATTGTCATATGATATTGAGATAATATCATAAGATTCACCGTAGGTTCATCTCTACGACGGGAGGAGTTACGTGACCCCTAACAGCTGACCAAGCATAGTAGTAGTTAGAATTGTATTGTTAATATTAATATAGCTGACTAATCATCCCAAGTCTATAAATATATGTAATTCATAATAATTAAGTTAAGTTATAGATTGAAGCTCTTGCTGTAACTCCGTTCAGTAATAAATTGCTTTTTAAAAAGTCAATCTCGTGGTTCCTACTCTTAACTCGCGTCCAGATTTATGTTATGCCATAAATATTTTGAACAGGTACCAGAGCGAAAGTAATAAAGAGCTTTGGACTTGCCTGAAAAGGGTCCTAAGGTATATAAAAGGATCTGTAGATCTGAAATTAGTCTATAAACGTAATATGGATTATTAAAATATGATTGAGGTGTTTGTGGATTCAGATTGTGGTAATAATGCCGTAGACAGAAAAAGTACAACTGGGTATTTATTCAAAGGCTATGGGAATTGTACAATTTCTTGGAATTCTAAACGCCAAACATCAGTGGCTGCTTCATCAACAGAAGCAGAATATATGGCTCACTTTGAGTGCGTAAGAGAAGCCACGTGGCTAAGAAATTTGCTCTCAAGCATTAACTTGAACATTTCATCGCCAATAACGATATTCGAAGATAACACAGGTTGCATTAGTATTGCTAAGGATTCCACAAACCACAAAAGATCAAAACATATTGACATACAGTATCACTTTACACGTGATCAGATTCTACAAAATAAGGTTATAATTGAATATATTCCAACAGGCGACCAACTGGCTGATGCTTTCACAAAACCCCTACATAACTAAAATAAAAAAAAAATATAAAGAAGGTTAATTTTTGAAAGAATGTCATTTTGGTTTTCTTTTGAGTGGGAGTGTTGAGTTTATTGATTAATAATGAGGACAAGACCAAACCAAAATATTCTAACACGTAGAAACTACCTGAACCCATTAAAAACGGTCGACCAAAAATAGACTCACAACCCCGGATCTTTTGCAAGTAAACAAGTGTGTGAAATACGTATTAAAAAATACAAAAAGTAAAGTAAAAGTGAGTAAATAAGTAAGTCTTGTTTCGACATTGAAACCTGTAAGAAGGAAATAGATGACTCGAACTGTCTTCTGGTGTTTCATTTTTCCATGATCCTTTTAATAATCTAAGACAAGCCTGGGTTAAAGCATTTTTTTTGCTTTATTCTGGGCTCTATTTTTACCACCCAAAGGCTCCAAACGCTACAAACCCAAAGAATGTATTTTCATACTCACTTCGAACTGCAAAAACCGAGGCAAAAACAGTGATTTATAAAAAATAATATTCTCATGCCTATACTTATGTCAAAGACGTACTTTTTTTGTTAAATTGTTTTTTTTGAGTATAATATTTATCAGGGGGGTAACAACTGGGTCAAAATATGTACATGTACTGCGCATTACAGGCCTTTTTCATAATAATGCCCGTACTTCCAGTGTACTGCCAGTAATTACTTCAAAATTAGTCGTAATGCCAATATTGATGAGATAATGCTGTGTAATGTCAATAATTTCTGAGTAATACCCACGTAATGCTGTGTATTGCGGGTAATTCAATTGTAATGCCGTGAGGAATGCACACAAAAATCCATTCCAATATCCATGCATTTAAAGGACAATTAATTAAATATGAATGGTAATTAATGCACGATGGAAATCATTTGTATTATAAATACAGGGTGTTACAAATTCGATGCTCACCATTGGTATCTTGGCAACGGTAGGAGATACAGCGGAGTTTAAATGAGAGCAAAGCTGCGCATTTTGAAATTCGAGAAATTCCGAATACTTTCGGAGATATCCGGAAAAAACCGAAATTTTGTGAAATCGTTTTTGTTTTCCTATGTGTATTTGAAGAGATATTCCAAAATAAATGTCACATCATCATTGCCACTTTTTCTCCTCTACAAAATGGCGTCATCAAATTTATGATTCGTCGTTTCGTCCATGAGCAGCCATCATCAACTTTGTTTTTTTAAAGACCGCCCTGGATTTTCTATAACTGATTTTAAGAGCCTCTCATGTTCCTAAACCAAAGATGTAACGCACCTTGTATCGCACTTATTAAAAAAAAGGTGTTTGTTTTTGATCCTATTAAAAATACATTTTTTGTCTCTCTCTAACACATGAGTTCTTATGGAAAAATCCATTCAAATAATTTTTTTGAATAATTGCGATACATTGTTGGTTTGGGAACATGAGAGGCTCTTAAAGTCCGTAATAAAAAAATCCAGGGCCGTATTTAAAAAAACAAAGTTGATGATGGCTGCTCATAGACGAAACGTCGGATCATAAATTTGACGACGCCATTTTGTAGAGGTGAAAAAGTGGCAATGAAGATTCAAATACACATAGGAAAACATAAAAACGATTTCACAAAATTTCGGTTTTTTCCGGATATCTCCGAGAGTATTCGGAATTTCTTGAATTTCAAAACGACATTTTGATGAGCACCAAAATGTGCAACTTTGCCTCCATTTAAACTCAGCTGTATCTCCCTCGCTCCTACCGATTCCAAGATACCAATGGTGAGCATCGAATTTGTAGCACCCTGTATACAAATATTATTTTCAATCAAATCAAGCAATTACTTTTCTTCTTTTCGTGGACATTTGTGCGTTGAAAAAGTTATGTACGTTTGTTTTAAAGATTATAAAAATTAAATTAAATTATACCTAACATACAGTGCGGCTCTGAAAGGTCCCCTCCCCTTTTTTTTTAATGTGTGCACCAAAAATTTTGAAACTTGGCATACTTTAATTGCTGTCGAAATACTACTTTTTGATGTTACTGACGTACTTTTAGTATTCAAGATGGCGGCTGGGCGCCATTTTGAAACATTTTTCTAAATGGAAAAAGGGGTCGTGTGACACATCATTCGAAAGGTTTTATCGAGTAGATTATTGTGTGAAAATTTCATAGGATTAAACGCATCCGTTCGGATATGACAGACTGTCAAACTAACAAGATAAAGAAATTCGTGAAATAAGAACAAAGAAAGCATACTTAGATTTTTATTGTAAAAAATGTTGAAAATGTCCTCCGTTGACCTCCAAACAATGAAATAATCTGTCTGAGAACTCCTGACGGACTTTTTCGAAAGTATCGACATTAATATTTTGACAAAAAGCAGTAATTCTTTGCTGTAAATCTAAAAGAGAGTCTGGCTGTGTTGCATATACTTTCTGTTTTAAATATCCCCATAAAAAAAGTCCAATGGTGTTAAATCGGGCGATCTGGCAGGCCATTCGGTAGGACCCCGACGACCAATCCAATGATTGAGGCAAGTTATGCCCAAATACTGCGTTACATTTCTGCTGAAATGAGGAGGCGCACCATCCTGTTGAAAAATTGGTGCCATGCCAAATTCATTGGGATTATTCTGACGTATTTGTACAATCAAAGGCTCTATTGTAGTTTCTAACAAGTTCAAATACAGGTCCCCTGTCAAATTTTCATGAATGAAAACAGGACCAACAATATGGTTCCCCAATATGCCAGCCCATACGTTAACCTTTTCGGGATATTGCGTGTAGGTTTCCCTAAAAACATGCGGATTTACGTCACTTCAATAACGAACATTTTGCCTGTGTACACGGCCATTTAAAAAGAAAGTACACTCGTTCCTAAAACAAATATTTTGAACGTATCTCGGTTCTCGGCCTATTCTATCGGTCATAATTTCGCAAAATTCCACACGTCTGTCAGGATCATCTTCAGTCAACTGGTGCACCATTTGAAATTTATAAGGATAAAATTTTTGTTTTTTCAGCAATCGTTTTACAGAAGCAGACGAAGTATCACAGATGTCTGCAACCTGAGAAGTCGACTGTTCAGGATTTACCACCATCTCACCAATGATTGCAATTTGTTTATCTTCCGGAATAGATGGTCGCCCTTGATTCTTCAAGCTATGAACACTACCAGTCTCGATAAATTTCCGCACTTATTCGCGAAGATATTTCCTGCATATCGGACGGTCCGGGAAGCGCTCAATGAAGATTATTTCCGTCTCATGGAAATTACGATTTCCGCCATAAATAAAAATTGCTTCAATTTTTTCTGCGAGGGGACGCGAATTAGGCATTTTTGTAACACAATAATCAAACAACTGGCTCAAATCGTTTCAAGATTTTCACATTTGGTTAAACTTTAGTGCTGTGGCGAGGTAGTGTGGAAACTGTATCTCCATCTTAATTTAGATTTTAGTATTATAATGCTAATAAATGCTTTCCAAATTTTTTTATCATCTTGAAATTCTTTATCCGCTTTGTATCAGCATTCCTATTTGTTAACCTGTACTGTTTTGCTCAGGTTCACCATCATTTTTCCGGAATCTGATGTGTCAGCTCGTTAAAAAATTGAAACTTGATGTAAACGACATTTTTGAAAACTAAAAGTTTGGCAGGCTGTCATATCCGCACGGATGCGTTTAATCCTATATGAAATTTTCACACAATAATCTACTCGAAAAGACCTTTCGAATGATGTGTCACACGACCCCCCTTTCCATTAAAAAAAAAGTTTCAAAATGGCGCCCAGCCGCCATCTTGAATACTAAAAGTATGCCAGTAACATCAAAAAGTAGTATCTCGACAGCAATTAAAGTATGCCAAGTCTCCAAATTATTGGTGCACACATTAAAAAAAGAAGGGGGGGACCTTTCAGTATAATAATATATGTAAGGCTAAAAACGCGGAGAAACTCGGCTTGCGGTTGTTTTCAAAACTTATGTGAATTCCAGGTTTTGTTCCTCGTTTTGTTCATAAACAGAAAGATATAAACATTGAAATGCATACTATCGAACCTGGAAGCGTATTTCGAAAGCCGTCCTCAATTTGTCCCCTGCATGGTGCCGAAATAAGGACGCATTTATCAACACAAAATATACTACTTGAAAAACGTACCCAAATCGTCAACTCAGGGAGACGTATTGGAGATTGGAGTCGCTTTTCTTGTTAGATTTGCAGTGAATGCGTTAGTAAATCCGTATTGATTTCGGCTCTTCTATTTTTCTACTTGAAGGGTCAAAATCTGTTGCTTGTTGTTGTTAGGCCTAGGTATTATTTGTTTAACTACGACTACTACGAGTGTAGCTTTACGTACCTAACCAAAAATATATTTGAATTTCGTATTGTTTGAAATAATAATGGATGAAGAACAATGTGAAACCTTTATAAATTCCATAGTGTCGGATTTTGTGTCTTGCACTATGAAGGAGACAGCAGTGAGCGATTTAAAGTGACATTACAGTGTAAATTAGAGCAAGGTGAAAGTTTTGATAAAAATGCGAAATATTCTTGAGAAACTTTTCTGACACAACAAAAACTTACTGGATTATGAAAAAACTTGTTTCCAATAGTATTCGATTTGATTTGTCTAAACGATTTTTGTCAACATTCTGCCCGAAATAAAACAAGGAATAAACGTAAAGGTGCTCTAGGCATGCAAGTATGTCAATTTGTTTTTTCTGGAGAATTACAGATTATCTTCAGTGATTTTTGCATGCCCATCAGTAATTTTGAAGTTACTGTGAAATTTGAAATTTTAATTCAAAAACAATATAGCCACAGATTTTGTTGTTTATATTATATGTATAATCATTAACTAGGTTTCTATAAGACAAGCATTTTTTTACTTTGTGAGATCTGATATGGTTATCTGCTATAAAACGTTTTGACTGCTCCTCACCACCTTCTTTTCAATTACAAACCGGTCACGAAAATTTCCACATAAAACGTGGGTACAATGTATTCTGATTTTTTACTTATTTAAGGCACCGTCTTGTTATCTTCAATAAATGAATATCACATATAACAAAATTACATACCTCGATAAGATAAATTCATAATAATCAATATACCTTATGATTAAATAGATACATTTCATAATAATATTATCCTAATAGTTAACTTCAGCCATGCAATAACAGTTTGTTCTGCCCAAACAGGTACGGATTGCGCATTCACTGCAAATCTCACATGAAAAGCGTTCTCAATTCGTCCCCTTTTGTTGACGATGTTGATACGGTTTTCATGCACATTTTGAGTTGATAAATACGTCCCTATTTCGTCACCATGTGGGGGACGAAGTCAGTACGGCTTTCGGAATACGCCTGGAAGGGACTAGTCGATTGCCAAATTACTGTACATTTGAAGCCAGTGCGACGGAAAGAGATGGAAGCATAGTATCGGGCCGCGTTTTTGTATAATATACACGTTTACAGTGCAGACTCCGCCCAAGAGTATTTTAAGGAGCGCTATTGGTTGCTGGTAATCATACAGCGTTCCAGTGTTCATAGTTTCAATCCACACGACTACAGTCTACAGTGCAGACTGACATTCCTCCCAATATTCATTATCATCCGGTATCATTCCGGCGGCCCCTTTTTTCACCCAACAACAAAGCCAATGCACTTATTACAAGGGATAAAGTACTCTTAAAGTACTGCTACCCTAAATCTGTTTTAACATGTCTAGTGCAGACTGCACAAATGAACGAGCATGCATCACGCCAGCGAAATGTATACAGGGTGGTAGATTTCTGTAACTTTTTTAAAACAACAAATTCATTCATCAGTTTTTATTACCAAAAAGGAATTTAAAAAAATCTGAATATTACTCAAACTGGTGCTGTTCAGCGTGCGATACATTTTCATTGATGTTTTGTATTAACTTGTGACTTCTCTTCTTGGTTGTTTTTTCTTCATTGTTTGAAGGTCTTCTGCCCTGAATCCGTTTTCTGCCACATCTCCTTAGGATTAATTTGAGAATCTGCCAAGGGTTCGTTTACTGTTTGGCATAATCATTAGTATCGTGAAAATTTAGTAAATCCATTTCGTGAATATTTTTTCATACACGCTGCAGAATGGCGAGCTGCTACCGTCCTACCGTGTATACTATTTTGCGTGGTACTGTAACCGTGTTATTTCACAATTCTTGAAGTGATCAGCACTGTTACCGCGTATATTATTTCTGGGAACACTCTATCAGTGTATGATTAACACTTACCAATAAGATTCAAGGAAAGTCCAGTTAACACTGTGTTCATGTATATATTACAAAAACGCTATCGGGCCTTCCCACTCTATTACTTATAATGTGTTAGAGATGTGTTAGAGAGGTCGAATTCATTTCAATGGATATAAACTGATGAACAAGTGCACGTACGTAAGTGCGCATGCGTTGTCGGGCTTTGAATGGAAGGTAAAGGTTTTTGCCCAGACGTTTATTCTATATTCTATTCTGACTCAGATTATAATGTTATATCTAAGTCTCGATCTAAGTGTTCTGTGCTTGAGAATGGGGACTTCACTGGTCATTGTCATAACAACGGCTTGTTTCTCTGCAATTTGAAAAATCTGATTGGCTTTAAGAGCGTGGTTCGGCTCGATCGAACTTTTCATGTTAGACGGAAACCGTGAAATGGAAAAAAGGCCAAAAAGGGCAAAAGTAAATTTAATAAATTGTAGTTGATAAAAACATGCGAAAGGGAAATAATATACGGGCTGTGTGTGATTCCTGGGTTAAAATGTTATGTTACTTTAGGTCACTTAACCTCTATTTCGAATTGACTGGGATTGTGTGTATTCTTCTCAAATTAGATACGAAACTAAACCGTAATGCCATGGAATGCGAATGTAATGACACATAATGCATTGTAAAGCCGCGTACTGCCAGTGTAATACCGCGGAATGCCAGGAATTCCAACATAATGCCCGGAATGCCAACAGAATGTCATGTAATGCTAGTAATACCGAAGTAATGCGTCGTAGTGCATCATAATTTGTACATGTATTGCGAGCAGTTGTTACCCTCCCTGATATTTATTATTCAACGCGTATTGTGACCAAATAAAAGTTATTTCATAGGTAATTTCAACAGTGTTTGAGATATTTGTGAAATAATACAGGGTGTTCTATAATGAGATAGTGATCTTTAAGGGGGTGAAATGTGTGAATCCTTGAGCGATCTCAAGGAAAAAAAAGTTCGTATAAATGAAAGTCCGCAATCGATATACAGTATACAGCGAATTTAAAAAAATCGGTTTTTCTCTAGTTTCATGGAGACTGCTGTCCTGGCTGCTGTCTATGTTTTGTTCTGTAGTGCACTGCAAAACAGGGAAAAAGTCGTCTGATTTGCGAGCCAATAGATGACAGTGGTTGTTCAAAACAACCGCTGCACATTCATTCCCAGATTAGGGTATTCGTCGGGAGTTACATGGAGTGGTGCCATGCTGCCTTACTGACGAGTCCATATTCGGGACAAAACCGGTATAAGGAGGGCATGCACTACTCACATGTATGTAACTCTTGACATTTATTACGGTTCTGTTCTGTAACAACCTTTCCGTTTAACATCGGATAACCGTGAAACAATGTCTCTTTGTTCTGATGTTCTTGTTAAATCAGTCTGACAATGGTTTTTGTACCCCTATAATGAATTTTTCAAACATTGTTTTTGGCCGGCCGAATTAGCCAAATACCTCTATGTGCGTCGGTTGAACGACAGCACTACACAGGTTCGAATCGTACATTTTTGAACAACAAATTGCATCTTCTCAGGGCCGTTCGAAACATACCTACTTTAAAATTTGTATGACATCGATAGCTATGACCTGGGCTATGACGTAACGGCGCACGATCATTTTACAAACTACTGTTTCTTGGTTCTGTATGTATAAAGTAAATGGTTTAAAAATGTCTCTCTATATTAGAGTGCTAAATCATTCCTATTTTTACAGACCCTCCTCGGCCTCGTTTCCATGATGTTTCTACAGGGTAACCGAGGCGGGAGGTTTCTCACCAAAGTCTTCTCTCTGGCGGCCCTTTGGAGCCTCATCGTCTATACTGTACTACAGTTTAGAACCATCAAGATCGATGTTCCTATGCCCCATTTGAACAGTAGATATCTCCTTCAGAAAAGGTGAGTTTTTTGTTTCAAAATTTACCTGCATTCCAAATCAAAATACACCAATCACGATTTTAAGATAAAAAAATGAAACTTCAAACACATTGAAATTACTGTACAGGATTATTTTTAGACGGTGGTACAGGATGATTTATTTTCAGCCACAGGGAGCCAGTTCTGGTAGACTATTCATCATAGAGACCCAGGAAAAAATACTGTATAGTAATGTGCCCAAGAGAAAATGCTGGAAATATATTTGAAGCTTCTAGGATCGCCGCAAGGGGGCGTAACGGTACTGTGAAAACAGAAAATCTACATATTTTCGATTTTTTTCCCAGTGAACTTTACCAGAAGAAAATATATAAACTGATTCTGGACGATATTCTCTACAAAATTGCCCTCCGACACTTCTCTCTAAGTTGTCAAATAAAACAGTTACAGGCCGTCAAACTTGATGTTACTAAATTGCCTATAACTTTCAAATTCCTTAACCGATTTGACAGTTCCTTAGCTCATTTGAAAGAGGAAAATCTGCTTTCTCTGGTGCATGTACTCGGGGTCGATTTCATCTGCTTTAGCATACCACACAACGTAAAATTTGTAAAGTTCGAAATTTTCAAATGCAAACCCACTAAATAGTTGCCTGCACTGGCAAGGCACTCCTATATTTTTGACACATTCAAATTTACAGGCGCTGTTTCAAAAGTATTTCTCGAGGGATTTCTGATGAAGTCTCCGTAATTCTCCTATTCCAAAAGATATAGAAAAATTACCTTCATGAAAGTGGTAGGAAATCATCCAAAAAACATGATAGAGGCTATTTACTGGGTTTGCATTTGAAAATTTCGAAAAACCCTCAAATACCGGTTTGACTTTACAATTCATGTTGTGTGATCGGCTAAAGCGAATAACTTGTACATGCACCAGAAAGCGCAGATTTTCCTCTTCAAAATGAGCTAAGGAACAGCCAAATCGGTCAAGGAATTTCGAAGTTATAGTCAACTTAGTAACATTAAGTTTGACGGCGTGTAAGTGTCTTATTTGACAACTTAAAGAGAGGTGTCGGGAGCAGTTTAGTAAAGAATATCGTCCAAACTCTGTTTCCATATATTTTTTTGGTAGTTCACTGGCAAGAATTTCAAACGTATGTCTATTTTCTCTTTTCACAGTATCGTTACGCCCCCTTGTGGCGATCCTAGAAGCTTGAAATATATTTCCAGCATTTTCTCTTGGTCACATTACTCTACAGTTTTTTTTCCTGGGTGTCTATGATGAATAATTCGAGAGAACTGGCACCCTGTCGCTGAAAATGAATCACCCTGTACAACGCTTAACCATAAATACCTTAACCAAAAGTAAGGTGATCTGGACAAAGTATCCTATTAACAATGTTGCTTCTTTCTGCTGCTACAGGGCGTCAGTTTTCAATTTAATATTTTTTTTTTCGAAATAATTTCCATATCGATTTTCACTAACCAATTTTAGTCATTTGTGTATATATCTTTCACCCATTTCGTTGACGAAAACAATCTGAGATTTAGGTACATTGATTCATTCAGATTTTTGGGCGCTTCCCTCGATGATTTATTATCAACAATGAAAAAAACTGATTTTAAAATATTGAGAGAAGAGTTTTCACATCTAGATGATACAAAATTTCAATATTTGACGCGAAAAGGTGTATTTTGTTATGATTATATTGATAGCTTGGAAAAAATGAACGATACACGATTACCTTCGATTGAACATTTTTACAATAAATTGAATGATTCCAATTTATCAGTCGAAAACTATCAACATGCTCAAACTGTGTGGGAAGCCTTTGAAATCAAAAATTTAGGTGAATATTCAGATTTGTATCTGAAGACCGATATTTTGGGTTTAGCTGATTTATTCAAGAACTTTAGACAAAGCTGTATTCATTCACATAAATTAGATCCTGCATGGTATTATACGATGCCTGGCTTCACATGGGATTGTATGTTGAAATTTACCGATTGTAAATTGGAACTTCTTCAGGATATTGATCAAATCATGTTCATCGAGCAGGGAATTCGTGGGGGCATTTCAACGTGTGTTCATAGGTATTCTGAAGCTAATAACAAATACACCGATCATTACGATGCATCAAAACAATCGAAATTTTTGCTCTATCTAGATGTAAATAATCTGTATGGAAAAGCAATGACTGAACCTCTCCCTTCAGGAGAGTTTGAGTGGATTAGCGATGTGTCTAACTTTGATGTCTTGTCAATCTCAGATACATCCCCTGTAGGATATATTTTGGAAGTTGATGTTAAATATCCCACCGCTACTCATGACTTGCATAAAGATTTTCCATTTTGCCCTGAACATCGAGTACCACCCGGATCTAAAATATCAAAATTGATGGGGACTCTTTTGGATAAAGAGCACTATGTTGTTCACTATCGGAATTTGAAGCAAGCATTGATGAATGGTTTGGAATTAAGTAAAATCCACAGAATTTTGAAATTTCAGCAATCCACATGGTTAAAACCGTATATTGAACACAACAATAAATTAAGAACTAACGCGAATACAACATTCGAAAAAAATCTCTTCAAATTATTCAACAATGCTGTTTTTGGTAAGACGATGGAGAACATCAGGAATCATCGTGTTATCAAACTTGTGAATAAATGGGATGGGCGATATGGAGCAAAGAATCTTATTGCAAGTCATCGATTCCACAATCGAACTATTCTTGACGCCGAACACGATCTAATAGCGATTGAAATGAAAAAGAATGAATTAATTTTCAATAAACCTCTGTATATTGGTATGTCCATTCTGGACATTTCCAAAACATACATGTTCAATTTTCATTACGATTATATGCTACCAAAATTAGGTATTGATCGCTGTAAACTTATGTACACTGATACAGATAGCTTCATCTATGAAATTCAGTGTAATGATGTTTATGAAGAGATTATCAAGGCTGATTTACAAAAATTTGACACCTCCGATTATTCCCCCAATAACCCCTATAAAATCCCGTTGGTTAACAAAAAAGTTCTAGGATTAATGAAGGATGAAGCTAATGGAGAAATTATTACCCATTTCATTGGTCTTAGATCAAAAATGTACACTTTCAAAATTCAGCAAGGGCAAAAAGTTATAAAAAAGGCTAAAGGAGTCAAGAACAATATCGTCAAAAATAGATTGACTTTTGATGATTACTGGGATTCTTTAAGAAACTCAAAAATTGTCACTGCTACTCAGCGCTGCATTCGTTTTATGCTCAAAATGTTTACAGTATTGAGCAAACTAAAGTTGCGTTGAGTTCTAACGATGATAAAACATTTTTGCAAGAGAATACGTTTGATACTCTTCCCTTTGGACATTATTCGATAATATAGCGCTTTTCTTTTTTTTTTATTACAATTTCGGGAATAATCATTATTGTCTCTGGGTAAATTACTGTCATCTGCGTTAATAATATACTGTGATTATTTATTTATTTATTTATTTATTTATTTATTATATAGAATAGTACTTTTCAAAGAATTTCTAAATGATGTGATGTATCCTATATGTTCACCAAGTACACACCTATAAAAAATGTATGTACATGAAATAATTGTAGATATTCCTGAAAATATATTGCCATTTATGAAGTGTATTTGTGTGTGTTTGATTTATTCGAATGGATATGCAATTTATCCGATATGGTGAGTATATCGATTGTTCCTCTAATCTACTATAAAATGATGAAATCGACTCAGTTGTTCAATATTATAACATCTCAAAATTTATTTCGTTTATTTTAAAATATATCTAATGATAAAATCTCCTTATTCGTATCGTCAGGTCAATGAACCTTCCCATAGGTATTCCTTTTAAACATCAGCTCACCTTCTTCAAACATCGCATGCCATCTAATAATTCTAATATCAAACTTTCAAAGAATTGAATCAATGGTACGCACCATCTATACATAACAACGATTAAATAACGCAAAAAACTATGAAGAAAACTGCATTTCCAAAATCCTCTATGTCCCCACAAAACACCGCGAAGGGGGCCCCACAAGATTGTACCCCAAAAAACAATAGTAACAACAGTACCGCGATTATAGCATTATTCAAACGTTCACCATCAAACCTACCTTTCCAAAATCCCTTATCTCCTCACAAAACATCATAAGCGGCAACACCGCACGCAGCCGGCAACACCGCTCACACATCAATCCTGTCAATTGTCATCATCATCAACGCTACAACCCACCCGCCACAAACGTCAATGACACTTCAAACGTCAACCATAAAACCCACCTAGCCAAAATCCCTTATCTCCACACAAAACAACCCACGCGGCAACACCGCTGCACATCGATCCCAACTGTCAAGATCAACGCTGCGAAAGGTCCCCCACACCCAAACGCCGGTAAAAAGTGAGGTTATGCACAAAAAGTGAAGCAGAACCCGCTTAGACTATCTACTGCCGTCGACCACGCAATAGACACTTTAAGCGAACCAAACATTTTTTTACGTATCCGCATCCGGATCCGTTAACGAATCGACATACGTTAATCATATAAAAACCCTCTTAAGCAGTGATCTATTCTACGTATACGAAACGGATTGGTGAAACGTCAAAGTTGTCAATTTTCGCGTTTTGTAAACTAGATATTGATTTTTGTTTATATTTTTGGTTTGGTTTGGATGTTTGTGTATTTTTCGATTATCGGTTTTGAAGAGCTTTTGTTATGATTCTTGGATAAGTTGATGCGTTCTCAGATAACGATACGATGAAAGGCCCGCAACGATACGTGCAACAGAACGAATCGGAACCATCGCATCTATTCTGAGCATGCGCAGATTGATGCGGATACGGATAAGTTTGAAATTTGGGACGTGCTTAAAGTGTCTAATAGCGTCTAGGCATTTTACGTAATATCTACTAGTAAAAATACACATTAAAAACACTGATCACATTTTAATCATTTGATACTTAATCAACAGAATAATTCAAATCCATACACAATAAAAATAGTCTATGAACAAATTCAAACAGCAAAAACACAGTATGAACACAGCTTAACACCAAAAACACTTTATGAACAAGTTCAAACACTAAGAACACTTCATATTCAACTATGTACTGATAAATTACAACCGCGCGCGGTCGGTTGCACGGTCTTTGCACTCGAACCTCGTATTTCTTTCGGAATTTACGACCGTCGACACCTGGTATGATGTTGGGACCAGAGCGGGACCGGAAATGCGGTGAGCCGGAGCCACTTTTCGAGACGAGCGAACTTTCTTGTCTTTAGTTAATATTCGGTGACAGTACCTATAAGTTCTTCCTAACTTGGTCATTCTGTTTTTGAATACTGCGTCTATATGCACTGTCTAAGTGTTGTAGTAAATCAAATTTTCCCTGAAAGTTGCAATTGCAATAATTGTGCATTGATGTACATCTGAGTCTCATGTTTCTTAATTTTCTGTGCCAAATGTCCTAAATCGGCTATTTAGTTCCTTGTCCAGGCAGCGTATTGGCATTCCTTACTACGCTACAGAGCATACATGAGCTGTATCGCAGTAAAGTATGGCTGGACTGAGTGCACAATTTGTTCAGCCATTGTTTACTACGGTACAGACCAAATGCGCTACATTTAATGAATAGGTAAAAAAAATCTACTTTTTGACCACATGAAAAATCATAGGCTGTCAAGAAAATTCAAAAACATTGTCCCCATAACAACAAATATAGCAACAAGCGAAAGTTACTCGATTCACTAATAATAAGTCCGATTTTTCTCTAAACCTGTATCTCGAAAAGCAGAATATTTATATTCAAGACACAATGACAATAGTTTTACAAATAAGACCTTTTCTACTTGAATTTAGTTCAGGAATGCGTCTTTAGAATTGCGGCCTATCATTGGGTAGCACCACAGAATGTGGCTCCGTGAAGCCATTATACACATCATCACATCAAAATTATATATAGATTCACCTTTATAATAGATAATTTTCATATACATATGTATGTAATTTATTTCCATTATATATAGTAGTGAACGATAATAATCAATGAATGGAGTGAACAAATCCATTCGTACCATAAACTTTTCTTCCATACAGCGCATTTGATCTGTACCGTAGTAAACAATGGCTGAACAAATTGTGCGCCCAGTCCAGCCATACTTTACCGCGATACAGCTCATCTATGCTCTGTAGCGTAGTAAGGAATGCCAATACGCGGACCGGACGCGTATTGGCATTCCTTACTACGCTACAGAGCATACATGAGCTGTATCGCAGTAAAGTATGGCTGGACTGAGCGCACGATTTGTTCAGCCATTGTTTACTACGGTACAGACCAAATGCGCTACATGTAATGAATAGGTACATTTATGGTGGGAATGGATTTGTTCACTCAATTCATTAATTATTATCGTTTACTAGGTACGATATATAAAGAAAATTGATTACATACATATGTACATAAAAATTATCTATTATAAAGGTGAATCTTGAAAAATCCTACTATATCATATTAATGAGACGATGTGTGCGATGGCTTCAAGGAGCCATTTTTAATTTCGCAAATAAGAACTAAAAAATGTTCCAACAACAATAATCTTCGTCTACACAGGGTGTTACTCAATGAAAGGCCGTAATTCCAAAGACGACGCATTCCTGAACCAAATTCAAGTAGAAAAGCAGAAAAGGTCTTATAGGCTAACATACCGTCATTAATTGTGTCTTGAAAAAGAATATTCTGGTTTTCGAGATACAGGTTTAGAAAAAAATCGGATTTATTATCAGTAAATCGAGTCAACTTCGCTCGTCGCTATATTTGTTGACATGGACATGATATTTTTGACTTTCCTTCACGCCCTATGATTTTTCATGTGGTCAAAAAGTAGACCTCCAACACACTGTATCTTGAAAACCAGACTATTTAGGACACATGATTATCTGAAATTGGTTCAAAAATGCGTCTCTGTAACTATGGCCTATCATTGAATAAAACCCTGTATAGGCTTATTAGAAGCACACCATTCATGCGGATTTAATTTAATAGCGTGAAATTCAATGTTTAGGATTTAAATACCTACTTACATTATCATTATGCGTAAAAATAAAACTATGCTTTTCTCACCAGTACAATTCATTTTTACAGCGTACAGGGATAGTTTGAGTCGACTCTATCTTCATTTCGTAAAATTCATGTGGCGGAAAAGTAACGTAGTTAGTACATGGTATTGAACAGCTGAGAATTTCGGTACACAATAATAATCCAATGAAATTTTAACGTGAAAAAAAAACGGGAAAGCTGATTTTCTTCAGAATTTGTCAGTAACTGCTTTTGAGTGTAAAATTAGCAAAATCGAAAATTTTCCTCCTGCGGATTTTGAGCAAAAAGGGTGGTTATTTTGAAATGTGCTACAACAAAATAGCAATGGTAAGACGTATATTGTACAGGGTGTTCTCGTATATTTTGGCCAATTGCTACCTTCGTTAATAATAACCCTGGAGACTGGTTCAAATCAGCATAATTGTAGTAATTTTTCTGAATTATCAGAATTTGTTATCAGAAAAAACAATTGAGTATCAGTAGTCAAAAAAATTCAGACTTCTTCATTTTTGAGGACACCCTGTATTTTATCCCATAGTTCGATAGAGAATTAATTTTGTCTTGATTTCAAATGCAAGTGTTGGGGTCTTTATCTCTAACGGTTATGAAGATTTTAACGTTTTTCTATACAAGGAATAATGATAATATAGATTGGACAAAAGGATGCCTAATTGGAAGAGACCATCAGCCAACTATTCTATTTATAGAAAAACGTTGATATCCTTATAACCGTTAAAGATAACACCCCCAATTCTTATATATTTGAAATCAGGAAATCTCTATCGGAGTAAGTTCAACTTATTTACGTTGCTAAATGAAAATTCATTTCAATTTTTCAACCAATAGAAACATCAACCAGTTTTAGAATGATTAAAATTATGGATTTAGAATGTCATTTTCTCGAAAACGGTTAGATATAGGTATGGATTATATTGCATAACATATACTCAGAATTCACGCAGAATTCAAATATGAAATAAAAAAATACATGTTTCCATTTGAAACAAAGAAAGTAATGGTCGTAACTTATTTTTGGTTGACCCTGTATACATGAAACTGTCATTAAATAAATCGCATCCACATATAAAAACAACATGTTTGAACGTTTTCCAAAAAATTAAAACCCTGAATTTAAAATAACTGTACTCCATATTGAGCCACAATAGACCTACTAGTGATCGCGGTGGAATGGAGCCATGTGCGCTCACTCACAAATCGAAATCACGAAAAAATCACAAATCATATTTTAGCCGGTCACAGTATATGTAATTTTATCACGAACATCTTCAATTTGGCAAATTTACAGAACTAGACAACATGCAATAACGAAATAACCCCAATTCCATGAACTGGGCTATCTTCAAAAATAATCAAGTGACAAAGTCCATGAGGAGAAGTTTCTTGTCCATTTATCATGAACCACTTTCATTATGGATCAATTGAGGGCAATCTAACTTTTTGAAATCACCCCAAATACGGCTCATGCAGCGTCCGCTAAGTCCGGAAATGATAAAATTAAAAAAAAAATCATGAGGTAAAGTTATGAAGAGTTTTTTCATGTACGATTTCAGTATCATCATTTTGTTGTATCACAATTCAAAAGAACCACCCCTATTGCACAAAAACCGCACGGGAAAAAATTCCGATTTTGCTAATTTTACACTCAGGAGACCGTCGTTGACAAACTTTGAAAAATACATCTTGCCCATGTTTTTTTCAACTTAAAAATTTATTGGACTATATTGTTTACCGAAATTCAAAACTGTTCAATAGGGAGTTTTTGAACCCCTTATTAATTTCAACGTTATTAACGTATCCCGCTATACTAAGCATGCGCAGAAAACAAAACGGTAATAACGGAGAGGACCCAAAAAAGAGATTTTGAAACTCGTATTTAACGTTTGACGTTGTGTCATCACCATGTCATCTGTTATCAGAGTGATCTTTGTTGTGTTTTTGGTTTTTGATGTTTTGATTTTCTGATATTTTCGCCAAATTCCTAGCTGAGCAGCACGAATTATGAAATATGGAAGATATTTTGGTACAAGTTGGACCAGATTCAGACAACAAATGTAAGGTTTACATCTTATTTCACGTCCGCTTGGCAAACGGGAATCATAATAATATGCTACCATCTACATTGAATTTGTGTTCAAAGTTACTTTTACGCCAAATACAATGTGGGTGGTAGTACATAATTTCCGTTTGACAAGCGAAAATCTGCCACTTTCACTTCGAAGTTAAATTAAATGTAACTCAGGCTAAACCACGAGTATCATGGGCAAAACACCGACTGGAATGATAAACAGCTGATCTTCATCAACATCAATTACACTGTTGCCAAGCTGTAAAACATAGGATCAGTTTCTGTTGAATATTAAATAAAAAGACAAGAATCTTACAATTCCAGTGCAACTGTAGTCATTTTCAACAATTTAAATTGTACTTTGTCTGTTTCACGATTTCTATGTTACAATTAAATAATACTGTATATCAATATGACAACATGATAAAATAACCGACGGTTATTAAGCGAGCGTTAAGGCTCCGTAGATAACGTAACACGTTATCGGTTAATAACCGATTCGGTTATTTCCAGACATCTGCGCAAGCTCAGAATAACCGGCATCGTTAATGACGGGTCAAATAAGAGCTTCAAAAACTCCCTAATATCACGTACCAACTACGTAACCTTTCCGTCACATAATCACACAATTTGACAAAATGAGGATATAGAGTCCACTTTTTAAGACTAACCCAAACTATGCCTGTAAACTGTAAATAAATTGTGTACTGTTGAGTATAGGATGGTATTATTTTCACTCTTAATGATAATGTGAGTATTTCAATTCGAAACATTGAGTTCTACGCTATTAAATTGAATTCGCATGTTTTGGCGTGCTTCTAATGAGCCTATACAAAGTTTTACTCAATGATAGACCATAGTTTAAAAGACGCATGGTCTGGTTTGGTTTTCGAGATACAGTGTTGTTGGAGGGTTAGAAAAAAATCTACTTTTTGACCACATGAAAAATCATAGGCTGTCAAGAAAATTCAAAAACATTGTCCCCATAACAACAAATATAGCAACAAGCGAAAGTTACTCGATTCACTAATAATAAGTCCGATTTTTCTCTAAACCTGTATCTCGAAAAGCAGAATATTTATATTCAAGACACAATGACAATAGTTTTACCAATAAGACCTTTTCTACTTGAATTTAGTTCAGGAATGCGTCTTTAGAATTGCGGCCTATCATTGGGCAGCACCACAGAATGTGGCTCCGTGAAGCCATTATACACATCATCACATCAAAATTATATATAGATTCACCTTTATAATAGATAATTTTCGTATACATATGTATGTAATATATTTCCATTATACAGGGTGTCCCAGCAAGGGTGGCCACCGGCCATATCTCAGAAACTACTGGACCTAAAAGTTCAGGAAAAAAAAAATTATCACTAAAGTGGCTACGAGAAAATGCTGGGAAATATTTATAACTTCGAAATTTTTCCGCTAGGGGGCGCAATCAAAGCTTAAATATTAAAATTCGAAATTTCTCCGGAAATTCTCAGATTGAGGTATATCTTTATCAACGTGGTTAGAAAACCTAGACAATTTCACGTCTTTTTGGTACAGGGCTCATTGGCGTACCGATCTTCGTGTGAGTAGGGAAAGGTAGTGAAAGTGTAATTGTTCAAGTAGCTGTAACCTATTAACGACTTGTCCGATTTTGTTGCGTATAGGCTTGTTTAGAAGATAAATGTGAGTACTTTCGAACATCGTATCCAGTAGTGCGTGATTGTCTCCAGCAAAATCACTAAAAGGGGTAACTTGAATTAAAAACAGTGTTTTTCATTTTACCGCAAAAATTTAAATGGTATGGTATAATTCTGATAAGAGCATCGAAAGGTACATTAAATTTACAAGAAAAAACCTTTGAAACGCAGGTGGATATCTTTTTTCGTTTTCGAGTTATTGCCGAGAAAAGAGTTTTTGACACTCGAAAAGTTGTTTGTTGTGTAGTTCTATTGCAACCTGCTTTTTTTTTTGCTTCAATAATAATAACTAGTCCAAATTATGTAAAATTTAATGTTTTCATTTGTTATTTCAATAGAACAAAACTCATAATAAATGAAAAATATTTTGATGAGCATAAATCCCAATCTAATTATGTATTAAATATTGCAATGATGGGTTGAAAAAAGATCTAGGTAGCTGTGGAAAAACATCGGCGGGTTTTCATGGAGATAATTGAAACAGATATTGCAATCATAACAATCTCTTAATGGACAATTTGCATACATTTTCAAATGACTTGAAATTTTATATACGTATTCTAGACATTATTTGGAAGTCATCAGCGAAGAAATTTTTCCGAAATACCCAAAAGTATACTAAATAATTGAAAAAGAAGACGCGAATTTCACTGCATGATCGCAAAAGGGGTGGGGCCATATTACTCTTCCGAGAGAGAGAGAGTCATCACAGTCAATACGTCAGACGGAGATAGATAGTGTATTCTGTGACGTAGTGGATGTTGATTGGCGCTCTTTAATCGGTGATTACTACATTATTAGAAGTCGTTGGTTGATTTTTTAAACATCAATGGGATCAGTACTTACTAATCCTTATATTTTTCATATTTTCAAAAAATGTGCAAATTGTCCATTATCATTTTAACATTTTCTCGGCCATAACTCGAAAACGAGAAAAGACATCAACCTGCGGTTTGGAGGTTTTTCTTGTAAATTTAATCTTCAATTCGATTCTGTTATCAGAATTATACCGTACCATTTAAATTTTTGAGGTGAAACGAAAATAACTGTTTTTAATTCAAATTACGCCTTCTAGCAACTTTTCTGG
Source organism: Orchestes rusci (assembly GCA_958502075.1). Taxonomy (NCBI): domain Eukaryota; kingdom Metazoa; phylum Arthropoda; class Insecta; order Coleoptera; family Curculionidae; genus Orchestes; species Orchestes rusci. Next base: position 53,540,768 of record OY293303.1, on the reverse strand, counting down.
AGACAATCACGCATCACTGGATACGATATACGGAAGTACTCACATTTATCTTCCAAACAAGCCTATACGCAACAAAATCGGACAAGTCGTTTATAAGTTACAGCCACTTGAACAATTACACTTTCACTACCTTCCCCTACTCACACGAAGATCGGTACGCCAATGAGCCCTGTACCAAAAAGACGTGAAATTGTCTAGGTTTTCTAACCATGTTGATAAAGATATACCTCAATCTGAGAATTTCCGGAGAAATTTCGAATTTTAATATTTAAGCTTTGATTGCGCCCCCTAGCGGAAAAATTTCGAAGTTATAAATATTTTCCAGCATTTTCTCGTGGCCACTTTAGTGATAATTTTTTTTTTTCTGAACTTTTAGGTCCAGTAGTTTCTGAGATATGGCCGGTGGCCACCCTTGCTGGGACACCCTGTATATAGTGGTGAACGATAATAATCAATGAATGGAGTGAACAAATCCATTCGTACCATATACTTATCTTCCATACAGCGCATTTGATCTGTACCGTAGTAAACAATGGCTGAACAAATTGTGCGCCCAGTCCAGCCATACTTTACAGCGATACAGTTCATCTATGCTCTGTAGCGTAGTAAGGAATGCCAATACGCGTCCGGTCCATCCCTTATTATAATTGAGGAATTGATTGCTCAGCTTTCACATATACCTTATCAATACAGTAATTTTTATGTGATTGTGATAAATAAAATGTAATCGCAATTTTTTGATCTTTTATCTTTAATTTGTTTTCAGACTGGATACCCTAACTCGCCATGATGCAACGACCGAAGCTACAGATATTGAGCCTTCAGTAGATAAAAGTCCATCCTTATCTGAGGACAACCTTATTCAAGATATTCAAGGACGTCTTCCCAACTTACCTATAGTGTATTGGAATCAACATAAAAATCAGCCGATGGGAATAAATCATACCTGTGCCCGGTAAGTATCATAGCACTTTCAAAAGCTCAGTTTTTAAAAAAGATTAATTGTCCAGAAGAATATCTAAATTGGACAGTAGCACGATAGCAGATCTACAACATATCCTTATTTCAATATACATTTGTATCTACAATCTACCAGGGTTTACCTAAACATTGGTAAAAAATCCGAGGGGTGATTCCCAAGGTATTTTCTTGAAAAAAAGTTCCTATGAACATTTGTCGAAAATGCTTCCTAATTGAGCTACGCCCATTTAAATAGGGCACCCTGAAGACGGTTTTTCCTCAATATTTCCGAAACCGTTTATACAAAAATTCAATACATCGCATAAACTTTCGATGCTGAATTAGGATCCCATACGCCACTGATAAATTTTTCAAAATTTTGAGCCCGGAATCTGATTTGGCGTGAAAAGTTTATGCAGGCGCCAAATTTCAATATTTCAGCGTGAGCGGTTTCGAAAATATCGAGGAAGACCTGTGGTTAGGGTGCCGATGCATCGATGTATGATATTGCAGTTCTTCAGAGCAATATCCCATCCTCAATGATATTTTTATTTATGCCGTTGGGGGATGGGGGGACCTACTTTACACAAACAAATCAAGCTGAAACCACTAAAATTTTTAGAAAAGAATACAGATCCAACCTTTGTCAAGACTTTTTAAAGACCCAGATGCTAGAAAAGACATGATAATTAAAAATGGAAAAGAGCTTTTGATTGATATATTATGGAAAAAGCCTCGGAAAAAGCTAATCAATTAAGACACTGGGCGATCTGAGATATAATATGAAATATAATACAATAATTGCACGTCATCGGCTGACCAGAATATTCTTTGGGCTGACATCAAACTCTCAGCTGTCTGCATTGCCATCCACGTCTGAAGCTGCAAAATACCACTCTTTGAGAGCTCACTATCAAATTCAATGTTGACTTGGTAACTCTCTAGGAACTTCAGAGAGGAGATGGAAAAAAGTCAAGGGTGATTTCAATTTCAACCCGTCACAATGGAAATCTATTTAAAAGATGATTTTCTGCAATTGCAAAAGTGGATGCAGGAAGAAATGCAGCTGCAAAAAAGAAAATGTTGCTCGACGCTTTGTGGCCATTGCCAATGACAACTCGTGTGAAGAACTTAGTGCTGCAAATGATTCAGATGAATATACAGGGTCTAACAAATTCGAGTATACAGGGTTTTCACTTCAAACTTCGCACGCCAATATCTCGGAAACGAATAGAAATATTTGATTTCATTTAAAAGTAGTCAATGTATGGGGTCAAGTAGTTATTTTTCACAGTTAAAAAAAATTCGACGCCTATCAAGAGTTTAGAGTCGCGACGAGTCGAAATTACGCGCATGCAAAACTACGTGTTATCTATAAACTTTTTGTCATTTAGTCGAACCAATTTATCTTACTCAGTTCTGAGTTATAACGGTTTATATTAAACATTTCATTATAGACAAAAATGCGATAACGGATGATTTTTACAAGAATGCTAGTCTTAATTTCTATAAAAAAAGTCAATGTATCGGGTCAAGTGGATATTTTTCAAAGTTGACGCCTACTTATTAGAGCTAAGCGTCGTGAAGCTTCGAAAATATAAATATGAATAAATATAAATCGGAGAATGTGATACAGGTCGTCCAGAAATAGTATTTTATTTAGTTTTTGCTTATATTTTTACACATTATATTATGTGACATGGCAATCAAACGAAACTCGGAAAAAACTAGCTGACCTAGCAAATTTCATACCACCTCATAATTTGATAGACGTTGTGTTGGATGCATTTGTTTCATAATTTTTCTTTTTTTTTTATTTTTCCGATGTTTAAATAATTATTTTGTTATTTGTAGCGGAAAAAGTCAAAAATAATAGTATCAAAAATCTTAAAAATCTATTCCGCGGTTTTTCAGTTATGATATCTTAAATATTTGACAATATTTTTGGGGTATTTATTTTGAAATGCATGTTTGCAACAAATTTCTTTGGGCTGATTTGGGACTTCTTTTTGGTTGATATGTTTCAAGTTGTGATAAAATCATTTGAATGCTATCCGATTCATTTCCGATACATCTTATTCCGGGATTGAGAAAACTTCCGGGATTGACATCTCCACAACACACTTTATTTGAACAAAATCTTTTGGAAAATAACAAAACTTTGCAAAGATAACCTCACTAGGCGATTCTTTTCAAATTTCTTGATACAATCCCAAATAGAACCTACATCACTAATTTGAACAAAATCCTTTGGAAAATAACGAAACAAAATTCAAACAACCTCACCAAGTCATTTTTTTAAAAATGTCTTGATCAAATCCCAAAAAGAACTATTTTATCTAATTTCAACAAAAATTCTTTGGGATATAACAAAACTATGCAAATATAACCTCACTTATGCATTTTTTTTTAATTTCTTGATCAAAACCCAAATAGAACCTACATATCCAATTTGAACAAAATCCTTTGGGAAATAACAAAAATATGCAAACATAATCTCAAAACCCCATTTTTTTAAATTTCGGGATCAAATCCCAAATTTAACCTTCATACCTAATTTGAGCAAAATCTTTCAGAAAATAACAAAACTATGCAAACATAACCCCACCACGTAATTTTTCAAAAGCAGTTTTATCAAATCCCAAATTGAACCAGAATGTAGGTTATCAATTATCTAATTTGAACCAAATCCTTCGGAAAATAGCAAAACTATGCAAACATATCCTCACTAGGTAATTTTTTTGATTTTTTTTTCATCAAATCGTAGATTGAACCTACATAATATCTAATGTGAACAAAATCATTTGGGAAGTGAGTGTGGAATTTTCTTGATCAAATCTCGAATCGAACTTACATATCTGATTTGAAACAGAATCTTCTGGAAAATAACAAACAATGCAAACATAACCTCATTAAATATATATATCTTTTTAATTTCTTGATCAAATCTTAAATAGAAGCTACATATCCAATTTGAAGTCCTTTGGGAAATGACAAAACTTTGCAAACTTAACCTCACTTATGCATTTTTCTCAATTTTCTTGATCAATTCCCAAATAGAAGCTATATATCTAATTTGAACAAAATCCTTTGGAAAACAAAAAAATGCAAACATAACCTCAAGAATGCTTTTTTTTTTTTAATTTCTTGATCAAATCCCAAAATGAACCCACATACCTAACTTGAACAAAATCCTTCGCGAAAAATAACAAAACTATGCAAATATTACCTCACCAAGTGATTTTGCAATAACATTTTCATCACATCCCAAATCGATCCTACATATTATTATCTAATTATAAACTATGAACTATGCAAACATCCTCATTAAGTGATCTTTTTGATTTTCTTTATCAGATCGCAAAAATGTAACCCATGTAATATTATTATTTAATTTCAACAAAATCATTTGGTAAATATCAAAAGCTATGCAAACATAACCTCACTAATGCATTTCTTTAAATTTCTTGATCAAATCTCAAATTGAACCTATATATCTTATTTGAAACAAAATCTTTTGGAAACTAACAAATGCAAAAACATAACCCCACTGATCATATTGCAAATTGAATCTATGTATCAAATTTGAACAAAATCTTTTGGAAAATAGCAAAACTATGCCAACATAATCATCACTTTGTCATTTTTGGGGATAAAAGGAGTCAGGGAAACAGGAGCTCACAAAGTCAAATACACATAGCATAAAAATTCTTGTGATCCATCTGATTGCTGCCGAACAGCATAGAAGGGCCACCAACAAAATTTTTATGGAATTCCGACTTCGAAGTTGGGATTCTGACTTTAAACTCGGAATTCCGACTTCGAAGTCGGAATTCTGACTTTGAACTCGAAATTCTGACTTCGAAGTCGGAATTCTGACTTTAAACTCGGAATTCCGACTTCGAAGTCGGAATTCTGACTTTAAACTCGGAATTCTGGATACCAGTCCACAGGTTTACTTTGAAACGGTACTGAGACCTTTCTTCTCGAATGGAGTGGGGATTTTGCAACGCATAAGAATGCAAATGCACATACATTATGCACATCATGTTCGTGCGTATTTAAATCAAACCTACCCCCACAGATGGATCGGCCGAATTGGTCCAATCTTATGGCCCCCAGGTCTCCAGACCTAAAACTCCTAGATTTTTTTACTGGGGTTGCATAAAAGAAAAGTTTTATGCAAAGCCAATAGGTACCATTGATGAATTACGTCAGCGAATAACTGACGCTGTCCAAGAGGTAAAATTGGCAAGAAATGCAAAAAGGATAAAGAGGGCTTTTTAAAAAGATGCCGCGCCTGCATTCGCGTTGGTTCACTTTGAACATATTGTTTGATTTTTTTATTTTTCTTAAGTTAATTTAATTTTTAGAATCTTCTCATAAGGTAAATTAGGTATATCCTTCACTGTAAGTCAATAACAGTAAACTGTTTATTAGAACAATGGGTAGTTTTTAAAAGAACAATAAATGAGAAAACTTTTCAAATCACTAGCCAGCTAGTGTAGATCTTTTTTTGTACAGTATGAGGTGTTGAACTTGAGTGATGGAAAATAAAAATAAATTATTTCTTTGTAAAATAAGACTTCTTATTGAATATTTTGAACTTTTAGTTCAATGTCGGTCTTTGTTTAATGAAATGGCTATTCACAGTTGCAAAACCTAAATCAGAATCTTAGAATTATACCGAGTTATAATTTTTTTTAGGAGTGACACAGGAAAATCTGATCTAAGGGGACGACTTTAACGAAGTGGCAATATCTTGAAAACCATACATTTTTTACTATGGTCATATTATGTTTTTCTGGAAGCTTATGAGTTGGTCTATCACCCCTTTCAGTATTATCGTTGACTTTCCGGACACCCTGTATACATGTAAAATTGAAATTCGTCTATCATAAAAATTGTTAAGAATTTTCAGGAGAATGGAAAAATCAAATAAAAATATAGGATTTTAATTTGAACTAAGAAATTAGGATCTTGTTCTGAAACACTGAATATGTAAACCTTTTTTTTTAATTTATTTTGAATCATCAAATTCTTATCTCGAACACTTGTTTCCCAAACAACCCCAAATTAAAAAACATGTAATTGGTCCATTCGAATTACCAGAAAATCTAAACTGGCAAGCTTATTTACATTTTTGTGAAAACGAATTACCGCTTCTTTTGGAAGATGTTCCTTTGGCCGCACGCCATTATTCAATGTGGTTTCAAATTGAAGGCTGCCCCCACAGATGGACTTGGTCCAATTTTATGGCCCCCAAGTCTCCAGACCTGAACCTAGATTTTTTTTTACTGGGGTTGCATAAAAGAAAAGGTTTATGCAAAGCCAATAGGTACTAATGATGAATTACGTCAGCGAATAACTGACGCAGCCCAAGAGGTAAAATTGGCAAGAAATGCAAGGAGAATAAAGAGGGCATTTTTAAAAAGATGCCGCGCCTGCATTTGCGTTGGTGGTGGTCACTTTGAACATATTGTTTGATTTTTTTATTTTTCATAAGTTAAATACATTTTTTATTAACATGATTTGATTTTGTTTAATTTTTGGAATCTTCTCATAAGGTAAATTAGGTATATCCTTCACTGTAATTCAATAACAGTAAACTATTTATTAGAACAATGGGTAGTTTTTAAAAGTACATTAAATGGAAAACTTTTCAAAGCCAGCTAGTGTGGATCTTTTTTTGTACAGTATGAGGTGTTGACGAGGGTGTTGAACTTGAGTGATGGAAAATAAAAATAAATTATTTCTCTGTAAAATAATATTTCTTATTGAAAAGTTTGAACTTTTAGTTCAATGTTGGTCTTTGTTTATTGAAATGGCTGTTCACAGTTGCAAAACCTAAATCAGAATCTACATTTTTTTAAGAGTGACACACGAAAATCTACGAAAGCGTAGAAGGGCCACCAAGAAAATTTTTATGAAATTCCGACTTCGAAGTCGGAATTCTCACTTTACACTCGGAATTCTGACTTCGAACTCGGAATTCTGACTTTGAACTCGGAATTCCGACTTCGAAGTCGGAATAAGGTTAGCTATGTTCTGTTAATCACAATTCCATGTTCCTTTTAAATTCACACACTATATACGTAATGTACAACTTTATAATAATTAATCTGTGTCCTATATGAGTGATAAGTGCTTTTTGTTTTACTCACAATTTGGTAAGTGCCCTCTAAATTTTATTTTGTGATGGTACTATTACCCTTATATTACTACTAGTCCTGATGAAGGGAGGAAATGTCTCCCGAAAGCTTGACGATCAATTAACTGAGCATCTAACTGCCCAACTTTATCATTGACTGCTTCCCTACTATTTCGCCTTCTACTTTTTCTTGTGAACAACCTATACTTCGAAAATTTGAGAACACGACAAAAAGTCATTCTTCATAAAAGTTTTGCTTCGTCTTAAAATGACATCTGTCGAAAAAAGAAAATTCTCTAGATATACAGGGAGACAAAAAAATTACAGAATGTGAAAATTACTGGGAACTATTGATATTTATAATTATTTTTTTAATTGTGAAAGAAAAACGTTGGAGAAGGACGATACATTGCTAGTTAAAAAATACAAAATTATTATTTTGTGTAAGAGAAAAAAAACTTGAGAGGTACACTTTTATATTTTTGATTATCCCTGTAAATCTTTATTAAAGTTTCTTGTGAAAAATTGAATTTTCAAAATAATCAAAAACTTTACCAGGAATGACATTTTGGATTTTGATATCTGAAGAAACTTTTCTCTTACACAAAATGACAATTTTTTAGTTTTCGACCAGCTCTGTAAGTATACAGGGTGTCTTACGGTGACCGTCCATTAGAAAATCTCGGGAAATAAAGCGATTGGAAATCTGAAAATTTGTATGATGAGATTTTCAAAGATGCTCTCTTCACTTGAAATAATAATAGCTATATTGGGCGACTTCCGGTTATACCGGAAGTAGGTGTCAACTCTCTTGTTTTAAATGGAACACCCTATATATTATCACATTTTTGGATTCCACGTAAAATTCCAGGCAGATTTGATGTATCATGTCCTATACCTAAGTATACAAGCTCGTATACAAGTTTTTGAAATATTTGAGTTTTCTTGTCAAAAATGACGTTTGTAGGCTTCAATTTTAAAGTAAATTTCACCTATAAGAAAACCTTTATTATTGAATTTGAATTGGAATCCCTGTTGAAAGAAACCTACTATAAAAGATTATTAACAATATTATTTATACAGGATGGTCAAAAAATAAGATCAAAAATGAAATTAAAAAAAACTGCCAAAAATCAATTTTTTCACCAGATTTTATAATTTCATCTTATGGAGCATTGGAAATAAAGGTAAATTTGTTTTGGGTTTGTTTGTGGACAATTCCACTTCAAAATTTGAAAAAAAATTTTTTTTGCGAGAAAAATCCTATACAAACACACCTTTATTTTAAATGCTTACTACTATACAATGATGAAATTTGAAAAAAAATGATTTTTGGCATTTTTCTCGACTTCTATTTTGATCTTATTTTTTGACCACCCCGAATTAACACTTATCAAAATATTGTAAAGAATCTTTTAAAGTAGGTCTCTTTCAACAAGGAATCCAACACAAAATGAATAATAAAGGCTTTCTTATAGGTGAAATTCACATTTAAATTGGAGTCTACGAACGTCATTTTTGCCATGAAAACTCAGATATCTCAAAAACTCGAATACTTAGGAATAGGACATGATACATTAAATCTGTCTAAATTGCAAGTAGAATACAAAAATGTAATAATATATGGGGTGTTCTATTTGAAATAAGCAAATTGACAACTATTTCCGGTATAACCGGAAGTCGGATAACGTCGCTATTATTTTATTTGAAGAGAGTATATTCGAAAATATTACCATACAAATTTTCAGAATTCCAATCGTCTTACAGCCCGAGATATTCTAATGGATGGTCCCGTGAGACACCCTGTATATTGTTTAATTTGTGCCTGTATTATATTTATCCTTCTTCTTTATCGTTTTCCGTCTAAATTAAGTTGATAATAATAAATATCAGCAGTTGTTTCTTCTAGCTAATTCTCACATTTTGTTATTTTTTGTCTCTGTATATTTCAAGTTTTTTTTTCGACAGATGTTATTTTCAGACCAAGCAAAAACTTTTATCAAGATTGACTTTCTGTCATATCTTTAAATTTTTAATCCATTTTTGCTCTTGTAACATTTATCCGGGGACATATACTGTATTTACATACTCAACACTTTATACTTTATGTTAGTAATTTTCGACATATTTGCAAGAAACGAATTACATGAAATACCATAATTTTAACCCAGTATGGTTTAGGTCTTCTGTGTTTTTTCTTTCTTATGACAAAAAACTTCTTTTTTATTATAATTATTAGTATTATTATTATATTAATACATATTGATTTTATTTCTTATAGTTTAAAAGTATACAGTGTGACTCATTTGTTTTCGCGTCACCCTGAAAAAACGTTTATTAATTGACCGATTTGGCTCGAGTTTTGGGAAGCTTGACAAGCTGTATTTTCTCGCAAAAAATGACCTCGCTTACACAAAATCCAAGGCCGTTTTTGTCAGTTATCAGAAGCAAAATTTTCACAAACCACATAAGCAATTTTTTTAGAAAAAATTTGTGCACGCCATTGGAATCGGCATACCTCAAAACGGGCCTGTACCAACTTTTATCAGAAAGTATCAATAAGTTACCATTTCGTAGAAAAAAATAGATTCTTCATTTATTTTCAAAACTAAAACAAAAATCAATTTCCACCAAGCCACCATTTTCTCCAATACACCTATCATTTATGTTGCGAATATTGAAAATTACATTCGGTATATGAATAAAGGGATTTCACCACAGATCCAAATTACGAACAAAGATGTATAAATTAATAGAAACAAAAAATTGGTAAAATTTTGTATATTGTTTATTAAAAATTTTGCACATGGGAACTCGCAAAGTAGGCCTTTGATTCATTATGAACGAGGCCATGTTTTGTGAGGAGATACAGTTTACAAATTCTACAATTTAAAAAAAACTTGAGCCAAATCGGTCAATAAACTTTTTTTCAGGGTGACCCGAAACTGAATGGGTCACACTGTATGTATTTGAAATAATAGTATTTCATGTAAGTTATTCGTGTTTCGCGAATATGTCGAAAATTACTGATCTGAAGTACCCACATTTATGTATTATATACCTAATTATATTATGTTAATAATTGTCGATATTGTCAAAAATGAAGATACATAAAATGTAATATGTAGGTATTCTACTCCTGGACAAAATATTTTTTTGATAAATCTCGTATGGGTACTGGCAAAATTTGATATCCGATGATTGTGATTTGTATTTTAGAACATGCAGAACTTTTCATGGGGAATAACTCGGAAAATAACTTTTTTCCTAAAATCAATAGGTGATAAAAAAAACTTTTCAGTATGCTCTCAAACTTACAGATGCATAATTAAGTACTGACAGGGTTACTAGATGAAAACTTGTTCAACCAGGAAAGCCACCAAGAAAATCAAAATCCGGACGTCACAACTTTTTAATAAGATTGATAATTTAAATTATTTATCTAATGAGTTGATTATAAATCAAGAGCAAAAAAAAAATGTAAAAACTCACAAAAAGTGAAACAAAAGTAACAAGTAACAATCCTCAACCCCAAAAAAACTGAATCATTTAAAGGACAAAAAAATCTGCCTTTAGGACTTCAAACATTTATGAAACCCTTTCAATAGTGAGAAATAATAAGGATCTTTTTGAGTGCATAATATGGACAACATACAGTACTTCAACTAAACAAAATTTGATCATCCTTTGTATTTTAATTTGTTTAAAACGTTAATTTGACCTTTTCTATTCATCAAATCAACACTTGTATTGCAGTACATAGGTAGGTAGGTGTCTGGAAAATAATACCACCTACACTCTTTTTTTCCCTTTCTCTTACACATTTCTCAAAACTTATTCATTATTTTGCATTACTAGATGTTAATGAGGGCAAATGCTCAAGAATCCGGAGGTTCATAAAAAATCAGCCCGGAGTCATCTGGACGTAGTAAAAACCCGGACATGTCCGGATTAATCCGGACGTCTGGTAACACCTACCACTAATAATAATAATCTATGTAAAATTTGAAAGGCAGTCTCCATGAAACTCAAAAACAACGGATTTTTTTTTCTAGATTTTTAAGGTGTAGGTATATCAAAAATTAAGGGATTTCGGATCTGCAATCTACACTCAATGTTTCACAGATTCACACACTTATTATGAAACACCCTGTATAGGTGGACGCAAAAGTATTAAGTCGAAACGTTTAGATTACATTCAAATGATTATTTATATGACCTTCACAAGTCTACATAACTAAACTGCTGGACACTCGAACTTATACATGCACATTTTTTGGTTAAATTCAAAGTCCAATATCTTCAACGAAAATAGAGATACTGGAATGCGGTTTTCGGATTCTGGAAGCTAGTTTAATCTGGATTAAGCTGGATGGATTGGATCTCTCGTAGACACAAAGAATCATTATAAACAGGGTGATTCATGAAGTCATGTCAAAAATCAAAAGTTTTATGAATTTTACATTTCAGTGAGCATTGAATTCAGGCGGTACAATATGTAACAAACCATTATAGTAATGTTAATATCCCCAGACGTTTTTGTAAGGTTTTTAAATTCAAGCGCGTTGTCATCAGATACGCTAACAAACATCAAGGTGGAGGAGCAAACTGTTTGAAATGCTATAACTTTGCAATGGATTGACTCATTTCTACGGTTTTTGCCGATTTGGAAACCTTAATCACTAATTCATTGAAAAATTCAAATAAACAATTTTTGTTCAAATCGATAAGGTACTAACACTTATGTTCAGATCAATAGCACAAGCCTAGAATTTTATAAAACTTTGATACACCATCAGTTATCAGAAAAGTATTTGATGCATTCACCAACTTCAATCCATATGTCATGCAGTTCACGGGTCTAGGCGATTTTTTTCAAAAAAATAGTTTACGGAATTTCTAGTACATTCAAATAATGATATTGAGAGTGATTTTTTTTCTTGTCCAACTTTTGTTAAAAATAGAATTTTACAATAATTGAACCAATGATAGTATAGCTATGAAATTTTAAACATGGCAAAAATTACACATTTCTCATGATTTCTTCAACATTTTAGCCAGTTTTTCTTTGTTCAGTTAAATCAATTTTGCTTCTCTTTCGAATGATCAAAAGTTGCACAGAAAAAAGTCTTATTATCAACATCTTTTTTTTACCGTGATAAAAAGACCCTGAGCATTTTTTTTAATTGTCAGTTCCCGGAAACACACATGATTGAAGTTTTCAAATGCACCAATACGTACCTCTTTGATGACTGATGCCGAATCAAAGCAGTATCAAATTCTAGGCTTGTACTATTTATCTGACCATGATTCTAAAGTGCCTAAACGTTAAAATGAAAAAAATAAGGAGAAAACATTTTTATCTCTCTTTTGAGCTTTGCAAAAACCGAAGAAATCCGTCAATCCGTTGAACATTTTGATACCTAAACTTGATGTTTGTTAGTATCTACTATCTAATGACAACGTGTTCAAAAACTGACAAAAACGTCTGGGTACCGATAGAACGGTCAAACGAGAGAGATACACGATTTCCTCCATATAATTCTCCATTTACTGTCTCTCTCTTTCTCTCGATATGACCGTTCTATCGGTCCCAGAATAGGCACCTTGGAGACATATGATACTAAAACATACAAGATAAGCTCACTAGCCGAACGAGTTTCGAACTGAACTGCGCATCAAGCTATCCGGTGACCCAATTGGATAAAATAGCATTGGAAAGCATGGCTTATATTGCGATTTTGTTGAATTCTGATAATTATTGTTGGTTATTTACCCCAAAATGAATAATATAATATTTAGTTGGCTATTTATCTATATAAAATGGATAATATAATCTACGCAAATCCCATCCAGATTGGTTAAATAGTAAATAAAAAAAAATATATTTTCAATGTTGCCGTTACATTGTTAAAAACATTTTTCTCAGTTTGTTTTCGACGATGTTTGAGGTGGAACTTTTTGATGTGCGGGGGGAGTGGAATTTCAAGGTCGCGACACACTTGGTTCTTTGTGGTTTTGTGTGGTTTTTTGTGATTCTATGTTGTTCTTTTCTTTCTTCTTTTGTGGGGTAAATGCGCCAGTAGTCGGCCTTTTTTGGTAGTACTGGTAGTGAATAGTGATATTTGAATGAATCAAATCTTATTATTCATAAAACGATAAAATATCTTTCCTTGTCAAGCATCACCATACTATGAGCGAATGAGCATGGCAGATATATTATAACCGGCGCAGAGATACTTTTTTTCAACATTTTTTCGCAAAAAGTCCATTTTTCCGGTTGTCGGCCACTCTCTTTCCTGTTTTCGGCCACGTCGTTAACAGTAGTCGGCCGTGGCATATGAAGAGTGATTTGGTACAGAGCACAGAACAGTATCAGGTGAACTTTTCGTAATCGCTAATGGCAGATATACCAGTAAGTGTTAAATCAAAGAAACAGTTCACCTGGATTAAAAAACATATCATGAATTCATAGCTCTCGAATTGGTAAATTTTTAAATACCCACATAAAAAGATTGGAAATAAAAACTACATATCTCCTACTTTGTACTAACTACTTGTGTGCTGAATTTTTGGCAAAATTGCATCAAATCTTTGTAATACCTAGATATGTTCTAGTAACTTTTGAACAGAGGAGGCAAAGAGAAAAAAATTAAACGTACTAAAAAATGTGATATTGTACATGTTTTCTTGGAATACATGTAGGTATACTTAGTAGCAAAACAACGGGAAACTCATCCCTTTCTTCTGATTGAACAGAAAAAAAAGGTTTTTTCGGGGGGCATGCTGTAAACTATTGCTCTGGGTGGTTTGACATATGGGTGAACAATACAGGGAGGACACATCTCGCCATTAGCAGAGAAAGTTACTAAAACTGTAAGGTTTTCTTTTTCGCTACCCCTCTTAACCTCAAGCATGTTCTAGCACTTTGCCTGATGTTTCAGGACAAAGGCAAAGCCCACTTTTGTCTGCATTGAATAATCTTCGAGGATCTAACAAAATATCATTAGCACCAATTGAACCGAGATATGACTAAAGATTTTCAAACCAAGACATTATGAATTCTTTGGTGAGTTCACCTCTAGATTTGTCTATAAACTCTTTACGAAGAGACATTTTCGGATTCCGTTTACGAAATGATTTGAACCACTTTTCGCGAGGTATTCTATCTTCTAACGGAGTTTCTACATTTCCATCCAGAACAATTTTCTGAACTGTAGTAACAGTTCTTTTTTTATGGGAAATTCAAATTTTGCCAATTGAATTACCCAGTTAACCTTCTTTTTTTTCATTTTCCACTTTTAGGTAAAGCTCTCGGCTCATTCGTCGGGGCTTCTCCGATATTGGACCCGAAAGCCGGTCCTGTATGGTTGCTCGTGGTACTCCGAAGTTCCTGCAAGTTTCTCTAATTTTGGCACCATTTTTGATTGCATCCAGTTGCTTTTTGAAGATTTTCATCAGAGTACTGATGACATTTTTTTTTCGAGTCGGTAGCATTATCTGAAAAGTCGAAAATCGTTTTTTTTTTCGGAAAAAAGAGGTGCTCTCAATGACTTATTGATGCATGGCCGACAACTGGCAATGTGATTGGATTTCAATTTTCATTTTTTGCACGGCCGACTTTTGGTACAAATGTTCAGGCCATCCTATTGTTTACTTCAATAGATACAGAAATTTTTACAGATACACAAGAACGTAAAAAAAATGAAAACGAAATTATCTTTGACGTGCCAGTTGTCGGCCGCTCTGGCCGACTACTAGCTATCCACTGTTATTTCAATGCTAGTCCCCGGCCACCCATGTTTTTAGGCAAGAAATGATTTAATACAAGTTTTAACACTGTTTTTTATTAAAAAGAACATGTTCATTCCTGAAAAGACTTACCTAGATACAGAAAAGACATCCACAAAAAAACACAAGACTTTTAAAACGTTATCACCGATGTTGAACAAGTTTGCGGCAACTGGTTGACGTCGCTAACCAAGAACTGAACTAGTTTTGGCGCCAATTTTCAATGACAGGTTTGACAAATCATAATGAAATTTGACATACAACCGCTTGAAAGTATAAGGAAGGCTGCCAATATTAAATTCTAGCGAGAAATCGCGCCAAATTCAAATGTTTAACAAATATTGTTGGTTTTGGCCGACTACTGGAGGTGGCCGGCTTACTGGCGCATCTACCCGTTTCTGGTGTTTCTTTGAGAATCTACCTATGTGGTTCTTTGTGATTTAATCTGGTTCCATGCATGTGTTTTTTTTATGGTTCTATGTGGTTTTTGTGGTTCCTTGTGTTTTTTTTGTGTTTCTACATGGTTCCATGTTGTTTTTCTGGTTCTATGTTGTTCCTTGTTTTTTTTTGTTTCTACATGGTTCCATATGTGGTTTTTCTGCTTCTATGTGGTTCCTTGTGGTTTTTTGAGTTTCTACATGGTTCCATGTGGTTTTTCTGCTTCTATGTGGTTCCTTGTGGTTTTTGTGGTTGTATGTGTTTCTTTGGTTCGAATTTGATCTTGCTATTCTAGCATATTTAAAATTAAAACTGTCCTTTTGATATCACTTTTGTATCCATATCTTGCGAATATACTTAGATGTTGGTAGCCGAAAGAAACGGTATTTACACGGAAGGGTTTCTTTATTTTTCTTATTGCTGCTTCTGCAGAACATCATCGTCAAATTATGCGAAATTCGCGAAATAATAAGATACAATCACACAAATATCAAAACAACATATTTACTTTGCAAACTGATAGAAATTCAACAACATAACCTCAAAAAGGTCAACCGACAAGATGTGCGTGAGCTTATCTTATTGTTTATCCTAGTATCATGGTCTGGAGATATCAACATAACATATTGTATAGCCTGAATTCAATGTTCACTGAAATGGCATAAAAATTTTGTTTTTGACATGACTTCATGAATCACACTGTATATAACGATTCTCTGTATCTACGAGGGATCCATTCCATTTAGCTCAATCCAGACAAAACTAGCTTCCAGAATCCGCAAACCGCATTGAAATATATGCATTTTCGTTGAAGATATTGGACTTTGAATTAAGCCAAAAAATGTGCATTTTTAGTTCGAGAGTCCAGCAGTTTAGACACAGTTCATTTCATTATTAATACCAGCTGGAGCCGAAGAAAAGCCAAAACAAACAACAACTTTTCTAGTGAGTGCCTATACCTCAACAGACCTTAGATAAGAGTACTTTTTACTCCGTCAATTGAAATGAACCCAAGAATGAACCGTGAAATGAACTAATAAACATAATAAACAAACACTCGTAATCCCAACCTAGTTTTTCGATTAGTTTGAAAGTTTTTGAGAAGCACCTCTTCATGCATACGGCTCATGCGCACAAGGCTACAAGTGCACTACGGTGAAGCGATTTCAAAATCCATTCATGGTTCGTTATAATTTGTCTCTTTACATCGGCGAACAAATTTTACATGGTGATGAACGTCAACACGCAATATATGTGCATTAAACATAATATGCTTTCACATGCGCGTAATTTCAAAGTCTCTGCAATCAATATATATTTTTGAAGCGTCGCGGTGCTCAGCATTCGATAGGCGTCGATTTTTTCAAACTGTGAAAAATATCTACTTGACCCCATACATTGAACCCTTTTTACAGAAATTTAATATTTATATTCGTTTTCTAGATATTGGCGTGCGGAATTTTAAGTGAACAACCCTGTATAGCATTGGTAACTTGTTAACCACAAGAGATGCAATACATGTTCGGTTAAATGGAGGCAAAGTCGCATAATTTAAATCTCAAAAATATGCCGCTTCAAAAATGCGACAATAACCGATTTTTTCAAAATTCTTTTTTTATTTTGCCCTGATTTAGTCTGGAGAGATAATTGAAAACGAATGACACATTTCCATGGCCACTATTTCTACTCCTCAAGATGGAATGGTTGAAATTTATATCCGACGTTTCGAATTACCGCAACCATCATCAACTCTATTTTTTTTTTTTTTTTTCTTTATCCAAGCCTAAAAAGTCACAAGTTATTATTGTTACCATGACTACGATCCGCGTGGCGCGTTCTGAAAGGATCAAAGACTTTTTTTTTTTGATAACTCCCGTTTTAACTTTCTGATTTTTATATTTGACTGCGGTTTTTTTGATGATAATTATGTGTCTAATTAACAATAAGTTACGACAAGACCATCAACTTCATTTTTTCAAATACAAACCCCTATTTATTATTTCATTTTCGGATTCTACATCAAGTTCCAAAATTATGATGATAATTTTATGTATACAGTATTTTTGATTTCCTCGTCAAATTTCAAGTAAGTTCCTTGTACTATGTCCTTGACTTAATCCCAACAGTTATCGAGGAATTTACGATTGATCAAATGGACTGTGTTTCTGAAGAATCGTAAATTTCTCGATGACTGTTGAAGTTAGGTTTCATGTTTCATGTATTTACACCAGAAATACATGAAACTCGATTAGAATTTTATGAAGAGTTCGAAAATAAAATAAAAAAAGGTGTCTCAGTTTGAAAAAATTAAGTTGTTGGACATAACTTATTTTTGGTTCACCCTGTACACATAAAATCATCATCAAAAAAACCGCAATCAAAAATAAGACTCGACGTGTCCGAGAGTCTTCTTCCAAAACAAACCCCTTGAATTTTGAATTAATTTGTTCCAACCTTCACGGTCGCGGTTCTGTTTGACAATGATAATGACGGTGCTTTATTCAATAAATATACAGGGTTATTCACGTTATTCGACACGAAACATTATGGCCGAAGTATATGATTTTGAAAAAGTTTTTTTTTCTGGATGGATAGGAACCCTTAAGGCTACATTTTAAAAATATTTTCACGTTATACAGGGTGTCCCCAAAACACGAAACGCATCAAAGTTGAATTTTTTTAAATGGAACCCCCTGTATATTAATTGATATTCCAATTCTTCCTTCAATTCTGAACAAAAATTGTGATACAACTAATGTTCCTAAATTCAACCGTTATCGAGATATCGCGTTTTAAAAATGGCATTTTAGCAACTTTGACATGCTATAAAATTCAAACTATTCAAGTTAGAGGAAAATGGTTTGCACTCTCCTATCTTAACTTTTCAAGAGCTCTTCTTTCATTTGGATAAAAGGTACCGTCAACTGTCAACTTTTTTCGGCACATTTTGACATTTTTTCACAAGAATGTCTTCAATCTCCTTGAATAGCTCTTGAAAAGTTAAGATAGAAATGTGCAATCCATTTTTCTCTAACTTGAATAGTTTGAGTTTTATAGCATGTCAAAGTTGCAAAAATGCCATTTTTAAAACGCGATATCTCGATAACGGTTGAATTTAGGAACATTAGTTGTATTACAATTTTTGTTCCAAATTGAAGAAAGAATTGAAATATCAATTAATATACAGGGGGTTCCATTTAAAAAAATACAACTTTGATGCGTTTCGTGTTTTGGGGACACCCTGTATAACATGAAAATATTTTTAAAATGTAGCCTTAAAGGGTCCCTATCCATCCAGAAAAAAAAACTTTTTCAAAATCATATACTTCGGCCATAATGTTTCGTGTCGAATAACGTGAATAACCCTGTATATTTTGTTCAAGAAATGACGTTTCAATAATACGGGATTAATTTTCCCCATGTGCCCCAAGCTGAGGGTTTTTTTTTTCAAGGGACAAGAGCCTTGTATGGAAAAGTAAAAATGGTACGCCTTCAAAAATGTATATACAAAGGTTCCCGACCATGACCTACTTTTTCAAAATAGTTGCAGTTTTCTCTCACTTCCGGTTATACCGGAAGTACCTACCAACTTCCTTATTTTAAATGGAAACTCCCATTTTGTATTCCACATTTAAATTGAAAATTAAGGTTAGCTTATTAAATAATATATATGGCCATCTTTGGCCGTTTTGGAGATATACTCAGTGACATTAGAAGTGTCACACCGACTTATTTCTCATAAGACTCGATGTAAACATGACCTAATAAAAAGCGTCATATCTGTTTTGAAAAAAAAGATATCAAATCAACCAAAAAAGCAAAAGGTTCAGAAAGAATGAAACATCAATATTTCAGCATGCTACCATTGCTACCAGGAAACTCTATAGAGTGTTTCAAAATTTTGTAGTCAAACTGGCAATGCAATTAGCATTGAGTGGAAAGTTCTGGAAATCCAAAACACTCTAAAGAGTTTCCTGTTAGAAATGGAATTTCTCTCTTGCTAAAATATTGAAGTTTCATTAATTCTGAACATTTTGCTTTTTTGGTTAATTTGATATATTTTTTTCAAAGGAGGTATGAAGCTTTGTTTTAGGTCATGTTTACATTGAGTCTTATGAGAAATAAGTCGGTGTAACACTTCTTATATCACTAAGTATATCAAGATCAGTTTACTAAATAACATCTATGGCCATCTTTGACAGTTTTGGAAATAATTGCATTTTGTGAAAAAGATTGACAGTTAAATTAAAATAGTATAGGTACCTACTTTGACGCTTATATCTCAAGGACTATTAGACGTAAAACATGGACATTTTGAGGGTACCTATAAAAAATGATGGTTATTTAAATAATTATGATCATTTTTCACATGAATCTAGTATCTGAAAAAATATATATATATATATATATATATATATTTTTAACTCGGGTTTTTCAAACAGAATACTTTTTTCAATTCAAATTTTAATTCTAGGAAAAGATTTCTTTCGATTGACATGACATTGTGCTCTACCTAAAAACATAAACAAAAAACTATGGTTGTTCCAATGGAGTTTTCTTTTTTTTTATTTCCGATATTGATTCTAGACAAAATTTCTCATCGACTGACACTTCATTGTCCAATAGCTAAGACTGATAATTTACAAGTTACTTTTTTTTTTCGATAAAGTAATTTTAAAATGTAAATAGCTTGAAAACTATCAATCTTAGGTGAAGGACAGTGCAGTGTCATTCGAAAGAAATTTTTGTCTAGAATGCAGAAAATAGCGCAGTCCGAGTTTTTTTTTGAAAAACTGATATTTTTTGGTTTTATAATTTGTGGAGATCCTGTATATTGATGTGAAAATGATCAAGATTATTTGAATGACCAGCATTTTTTATAGGTTCCCCCAGAAATTCATTGTTTCACGTCAAATAGGCGTCAAAATACCCCTCTTAACTGTCAATTTCTTTCTCAAAATGCAAATACAGTGGAACTTCGATAACTCCAAGCGGCGTTTGTCCAAAAATAAATTCGAATTATCGCAACTTCGACTAAACGAGAACAAAATGCATGTATCTTGCATACCTACTTGAAGAAGTATCAGTTCGAGACATCGAAACGTCGAGTTATCGACATTTGACTTATGGATGTTCCACTGTACCTCCAAAACAATCAAAGATGGCCACCGATATTATTCAATAGGCTTGATTTTCAAAAAGGAATCCAAATTTGGAATAAAAAATGGGGGTTGCCATTCGAAATAAGGAAGTTGGTAGATACTTCCTGTAAAACTATATAAGGCTAATTGTCCCTTCAAAAAAGACCCTTAATACCAAACAATTTTCTCGAAATTGTTATTTTTGGACGGTGGAATTCAAAAATACATTCAAATATAGCGTGATCCATTTAAAAGAAAATTTATATATACTAATGATTTTTTTCAAACTTTTTTTACACGTGGAAAAAAAGTAGGTACTTTTCAGTAGCTGCCTAACCATACCTTCAAATTTTTTGGGACACTTGAGATAAAAAAGTTGAAGGGAGGCGACATTATGGTGGATCACCATGTACAGTATACTCACGATACTGTCCCTTCCCTTTTGAAAATATCGAAAAACGTTGCAATTGCCGACTTTTTATCAAATTTTAAATAAATTCACAATTTTTTGTTTGAACTCACCTATAAAATAACGAAGACTTGGCATGATAAATGAATATTTTACCCGATAGTTGCACGGTAGAACTAGGACTGATTTAATTTTATTTATTTATTTAACGGCAAATAAAACCATGGAATACAGTATGTTGATCAATGAAAC
This sequence comes from Orchestes rusci, assembly GCA_958502075.1. Lineage (NCBI taxonomy): Eukaryota > Metazoa > Arthropoda > Insecta > Coleoptera > Curculionidae > Orchestes > Orchestes rusci. The sequence goes on along the minus strand of OY293303.1, from coordinate 53,519,626 downwards.
TTGACTTGAATTAAACTGAACTAATCCGAAGTATTAAGTGCCTGCGGAATAAAGACTAGGTATTCATTTTAACAAATTCGTGATCGCAACTATGTGCAACTATGACAATTATTGGAAACAAATGAATGAGTATCTGCATGCTACAAATCTACAATTTATATCATATTTATACCAATTTGCGCTAAACTTTTGAATAGAAAGGGCATGTGTGCTATATTTTTTTGTGATCAGAAAAAAAATGCCTTTCGAAATATCCAATGATATACGGGGCTTTTCACTTAAAACTCTGCACGTCAATATCTCGGAAACGAATACCATTTGATTTCTGTAAAAAGTAGTCAGTGTATGGGGTCGAGTAGTTATTTTTCACACTTAAAAAAATTCGACGCCTTCCAAGAGTAAAGCGTCGCGACGCATCGAAAATATTAATCGATTGCAGGGACTTTGAAATTATTCGTTACCGAGATATTGACATGCGTAGTTTTAAGTGAAAAACCATGTATAGGGTGTGCCATTTAAAAAAAGTATGTTCTGTCAATAATTTTGACTGTTGACCGTGTAGGAAATATTTGACTCTATAGCACAGAACTCCATTTTTTGTTCGACCTTTTAGCTCAAAAAATAAATACTTTACAACCTTTTGAAAGTGGGACAAACTAAATTGAAAGCACTGTACAACCGTCTACATTAGAAGATATATCTTGAAAGGTAGGACGAGGGGGTCGATTAAGTTGCCCTTCCCCCCAGTAAATAAAATTGAATTTTCAATCACGCTATCCAAATGCACCCCTTATGCACCGTTGTGCACCACCCATAAAAAGTTTTGCATCATCTCGTACGAGAAATAAGATACCCAAATGTATGGGAGGTTCAACTTAACGCCAGCCCCCTCCCACTAATTTTTTTTCCACTTTTTTGGTGAAATATTATGAAACTTCAAATGCACTGTTATGCACCATACTTAGTTTCATTTGCACCCCCAGGGTTCAAAAGATATATAAAAGCCCCAATTATTTCTAGCCACAATGAATAAGAGTATACAAGGTTAGGAAAAATTACCAGAAAGGTCGATTATTTCAGAAGATACACGTGCTGGAGAAAAATGTCTCAAATAAAAGTTGTGAAGCTTTCAAAAATCTACAAATCTGTGGTAAATTGAAACATACAGGGTCGGACATAAAGTTATGGCAGATCAAAGTTTTTTTTTTTTAAATGGGACCCCCTGTATATTATTGGATATTTCAATTCTTCTTTCAATTTTGAGCAAAAATTATTGTGCACATTATGTTCCTAAATTTAGCCGTTTTCGAGTTATCGCGATTCATAAATAATATTTTTGCATGTTTGACATGCTACAAAACTCAAACGGTTCAAGATAGAGGAAAACGGACTGCGCTATCTAGTCTCAACTTTTCAAGAGCTATCTAGGTAGTTAAAATTAATTGTTGTCGAAAAATGTAATGAGTCGAAAAAAAGTTGACAGTTGGCAATACTTTCTAGTCATATGACAGAATAGCTCTTAAAAAATTAGGATAGGAAAGTACAGACCATTTTTTCCTATCTTGAACCGTTTGAGTTTTATAGCTTGTCAAAGGTGCGAAAATGTCATTTTTAAAACGCGAAATCTCAATAACGGTTGAATCTAGGAACATTATTTGAATCACAATTTATGCTGAAAACTAAACGAAGAATTGAATTATCAAATAAGATAAGGGAGGAGCCATTTGAAAAAATGCAACTTTGATCTATCATGACTTTATGACCGGCCCTGTATATTCCAATTCAATACAGATATGTATATTTTTGAAAGCCTCACAACTTTTATCTGTGACATTTTTTGTTAACTCGTGTAGCTTCTGGAAAAATCGACCGTTCTGGTAATTTCTCCTAACCCTGTATTTTCTGATTTTAAAGATACCATATTTCCACCAAATAAGGCCTTAGTTTCTTTAAGTTGTTAATTTTATCTCTCTGCCGGAATAATCATGGAAACTAACGACTTTTCGAAAAGTTGTTTCCTCTTGAAGTCAGTATTTTTTATTTTGCTGTACGATAAAAAATAAAAAAGTTATGAGGGGTGTCAGTCACTCGGTTAATTAATTTTTTTCCTATGAAAACCATATTTAAATACTTGTTCGCTCAATAGTGTGAGGCTACATTTGCAGTTACATAATATTTCACCAAAAAAGTCGAAAACAATTTAGCGGGGGTGCTAACTATAGTTTTTTCAAGGCGAATATCTTTTGAACCCTGGGGGTGCAAATGAAACTAAGTGTGGTGCATAACAGTGCATTTGAAGTTCCATAATATTTCATCAAAAAAGTTGAAAAAAATTAGTGGGCGGGCTAACTTAGGTTTTTTCAAGGCGAATATCTTTTGAACCCTGGGGTGCAGATGAAACTAAGTATGGTGCATAACAGTGCATTTGAAGTTCCATAATATTTCACCAAAAAAGTGGAAAAAAATTTAGTGGAGGGGGCTGACTTGAATTTTTTCAAGGTGAATATCTTTTGAACCCTGGGGTTGCAAATGAAACTAAGTGTGGTGCATAACAGTGCATTTGAAGTTCCATAATATTCCACGGAAAAAGTTGAACAAAGTTTAGTGTGGGGGGCTGGCGTTAAGTTGGCCCCCTTATTCATTTGGGTATCTTATTTCTCGTACGAGATTGTGCAAAACTTTTTATGGGTGTTGCACAACGGTGCATAAGAGGTGCATTTGGATTGCCTGTTTGAAATTCAATTTTATTTACTGGGCAGAATCGAGTTTCACGGGAAAAGTTAGAACTTTCGATTTTGCCTTCGGAATTTGTATACAGCTCAGATTAATAAACATTAATCTGAGGTATACAGGGTCAGGTCAAAAAGTTATAGGCTAAAAATTTTTTTTTTTTAAAGTGCATACTCTTATATATTTTTGAAAAGGTAAAGAAAAGACAAATCTTATGGACTATAAATATACAGGGTGTTCCATTTAAAAAAATAAAGTTGGGTCCGATAACTTTTTGACCTGACCCTATATACTCATTCCGAAGGCAGAATCGAGTTCTACGGAAAAAGTTATAAAAGAAACAGTTTTCACATTTTCCATAACTTATCTGATAGTTTAGATACGAGGGGTACCTTAAAATGCAACATAAAAACTAAAAGTGCTATGAAAATTTTGTTAACGGCATCTTTAGTTTCACGAAAAAGTAGCACACTTTCGCGAAAACCGCAACTTTCTATCTATAGGAATAACGGAGATACCCCGCAAAAGTACCCAAAATGGGACACCCTGTACACCACTGCTGTATCTCCTCCAGGTGACTGTATTTTGATGTGCGTACAATCCAATGCACCTGCAAATACAAATTCATATTATATTAATCATTCGAAAACTATATTTAGATTAATTCGATAAACCTTAGTATATTTTTGAAACTCGTTTTTTCATAATCAAATCAGTTACTTATGCATACCTACTACAAAAATGTTTTTGTTTTAGAAGTGTTTTTTTAAAGATAGTTGAAGTGAAGATAATTTTGATTTTGAGTAAGTACTATTGCCTTGATCTGGGATGAATCAAGGTAAGGAATTGAAACAAGTCAGTCTAGGAGACAATTATCACAATAAATAATAACTACCTACCTATTATTCCTGGGGGACCTCTAATGCTATGAAAGTTTACAACTGTTCGCCTGCGTTCTTCCTCTGAAACGGGCATTTTTATAAATTGTTCAGATAAACTAGCAATATGACTTGTCACATTAGTTACAATCCAGGACACAGAAGATTGAGAAATATTGAAATGATCTCCCAAATTTATCTGAAAAGACCCAGTAGCATGAAACCTCAAAGCAACTAAAATTTGGAGATCTTTAGATATTGGCTGATTTCTGTTTTCGAGGGGTTCTGGAAGGTTTGGTGGCAAGTCTGACAGTCTTCTAAACGATTTTTGTTTGGAAAAACGAAACTTTTGAATTCAATTGCATCCAGGACCTCGTACAAGTTGAAACGAGGCTTCACAGTTCGCTCTCTTCTTTCATCTTCGCCGCTGCTAGATGACGAGGAAGATAAGTCCAAAAAATCTATTCTTTCAATTCTATCCATGATCGAATAAACAAAACACTGAATCACACGTAGAATCTCACTAATCTCTCAAAAAAGTCCTATGAGTAAAAAACAATAACAAATAACATAACCTCACTTTGCACATTATCGGACTTCCAAACAATTAACGGTCCGAATTTGTCCCGATAACTTGCTGTACAAATTATCGGCTTGTTAAGTCGTGGTAAGGAATGGTCCATAGGAAAAATTACTTTAGCGGTCTGTCAAGAAACTTAGTGGACTGATAACGATTTATCAGGGAATGGTGAATATGGGTGTAAGTCAATTTTTGTTAAACTTCCTGATCAAATCCCAAATTAGAACCTGCATACCTATCTTATTTGAAAACTTTGCAATCATAACCTCACCAAGTCAATTTTTTTGAAATTCTTGATCATACCTGCATACCTATCTTATTTGAAAACTTTGCAATCATAACCTCACCAAGTCAATTTTTTTGAAATTCTTGATCAAATCGCAAATAGAACCTACAAATCTAATTTGAACAAAATCCTTTGGAAAATAACAAAACTATGCTAACATAATCTCACTTGGTCGATTTTTGTTAAATTTATTGATCAAACCCCAAATTAGAACCTACATATCTTATTTCAATAAAATCCTTCGGGAAAAAACATAACCATGCATTTTTTTATTCCAAATTTCTTGATCAAATCCCAAATAGAAAGCAAAAATCCCAAATAGAACCTTCATATTTAATTTGAACATAATCCTTTGGAAAACAACACAATTATGCGAACATAACCTCGGTCAATTTTTGTTACATTTCTTAATCAAACCTCAAATCAGAACCTACACATTGGAACAAAATCTTTTGGAAAATAACAAAATAATGCAAACAACCTCTGTCATGTTTTTAAAAATGTCTTGATCAAATCTTAAATAGAACCTAAATCTCTAATTTGAACAAAATCCTTTGAAAGATAACAAAACAATGCAAACATAACCTATGTCATTTTTTGTTTTTAATTTCTTGATTAAATCCCAATTAGAACCTACATATTTAATTTCAACAATATCCTTTGGAAAATAACAAAATTGTGGAAACATAACCTCACTATGTCATTTTCCAAAATTTGTTGATCAAATCCTAAATAGAACCTACATACCTATTTGAACAAAATTCTTTGGGAAATAACGAAACTATGCAAACATAACCTCACTATGTATTTTTTTTAGTTTCTTGATCAAATCCCAAATTAATATTGAACAAAGGAACAAGGTCTACATTTAAAATCTTAAACTTGGCAAAAATGACCCATTTTCATGATTTATCGAAAAATGGGTCATTTTTGCCAAGTTCAAGATTTTAGACCATCCTTTGTTCGATTATTGTGAAATTTTTAGGAAGTACAAACTTTGTGCCCCTCTTGCGAATAGTGGCAGCCATTTGTATCAAAAATCGCGCAGAAAAACCAACTAACACCAAACCTTTCTTTAAACGTGAAAAAGGGACACTAAAAAATCGCCAGGACACGTGAACTGACAAATGGATTCAAGTTTTTAAATGCACAATCAATTATTTGATAACTGATGCAGGATCAAAAATTGGTGAGGTTAAAAGTGTTCCGTTAATTCTCTGGAGCAGTATAATATAGGAAAAAACAAAATAATAACAAAGGTCGCAGCCCCTATGGCCCATAGGCACTGTGTTAGGGGAAGAAAAACGAGTTATGATTTTTATCTTGAAAACAAATCTAGCGAACAAAACTAAAATTGAAAATGCAAAATTTGCTTGATATCAAAACAATGAACAATTTGCACATTTTTTGGAAATATGAAAAATATAAGGATTAGTGAGTAGTGATACCATTGATTTTCAAAAAATCAACCCACGACCTCTATTAATGTAGTAATCACCGATTAAAGAGCGCCAATCAATATCCACTACGTCACAGAATACATTATCTTTCTCCGTCTGGCGTATTGACTGTAAAAGCTCTCCCTCACTCGAGAGGGTAATTTAGCCCCACCTTGTTCTCGATCATGCGGTGAAATTTACGTTTTCTTTTTTATTTATTTAATATTTTTGAGTATTTTGGAAAGATTGTTTCGCTAATGACTTTCAAATATTGTGTAGAATACGTATATGAAATTTCAAGTAATGTGAAAATTAGGCAAATTGTCCATTATAAAATCTGCACAAGAGCAGTGGCGTAGCATAATTTTACCTATAAATATCAATTAGATGATCCACTGGGACCATTGAGTTCTATAGTCAATGACTGGGACGCAACTGTAATACATAATTTCATCTTCAATACACAAAAGAAAGACCCTTATGGTGACAAATCTTTTTCAAATTTTATCAAAAACTGTGACACCCTGTAAGTATGTCGAAAACGAAGCAGGTCAGGATACATGTTTTTATGAGAAATGTTCTTTATTTTTTTGCTGGGAAAACAGAGAAATAACATCAAAGGTCACAGCCCCCTATGTTTTTTAATTGTTTTAATAAGATCCAGAGGCACCGTGTCAAGGTACTTGTAGGAAAATCGTTTTCCATTTTTATCTTGAAAACGAAGCTATATACAAAAAAACTGAAAAAAGCAGAGGCGTGCCATAATTTTACCTGTATCTCGAAAACAAAGTAAATAAGTCCCTGTTTTGTAAGGGGGACCAACATTTTTTTTTTATTTTGACCAAATACATTATTGCGATGATGCGATGTCTTAGTGATCATTTATACTACGTTAAAAGGGGCCAACTGTAAGTCCAAATACAAAGCAGATATGATGGAGTGCTAACTGACATTCATGCTATATTTTCGTATTCTTTTTTTAGTTAGATATTCAAAACAGATTCATCTACACCAGTTGGACGCTTTTTACATACTATGTATACAGGAATCGCCTGCTACAAAAAAGGCTAACCACCATTTGGCTTAGCTCTTCGCAACAACTCAATATTCAAAACGGGAGCATCTACTTCTTGAACCCTTTTTACAGTCGTTTCTGGCTTCAATCAAATCACTTATTAAAATTACTACTCATTAGCACCATTTGCCTATTATAGTTGTTGCAACACTGCAACCACGTTGTTTTTCAACCTCTTCTTTTATATAAGTACAAGAGCACGTTTGACCTGCAAAATCTGGTGAACATCACAAAACGAGTTTGGGTGTCGACATCAAAAAAGCGTATAACCGAATTCGAGTAAAACGAGGGACAACTGGACTGTCTTCCAGAAACAGTTACTGAGGATGACGACGAAAAATCCAGTATATTGTTTAGCATTTTTCGAGTATACGTAGTCAGTTGATCCCCTGGTGGAAATAGAACTCGAGTTTGTCCAAAGGAGCTAAGTGAGATTTTTTTCGAAATTTGAAATTATTTTTCAAAAAAAATATGACGTTAGTTCAAGCTATCAATATCATATTACACTGAACAAGTTATGCTACCCAATAAAAATACATGCAAAGATACAAAACTTAGCACATCGTAATCTTTTTATTTTTGTCCTACTGTAAAATGACCCATTTGCTAGTTAACCCCTTTTTGCAAAACCTAAACTACATAAGATTTTTTTTTCATTTTTGATTGGTAAATACGCGCTTGAAATCTTCGTACACAATTTTGAAACACCTTGTCTATTAGATTTTGAAAAATCGCTCGCTCACTCAACGCCCGCCCGCTTTCCAGTCTGGCCGTACACTAAGTACTAAGTACAGGGTGTCCCATTTTGGGTACTTCTGCGGGGTATCTCCGTTATTCTTATAGATAGAAAGTTGCGGTTTTCGCGACAATGTGCTACTTTTTCGTGAAACTGAAGATGCCGTTAACAAAATTTTCATAGCCCCAAGATACAGGGCTAAACTGAAAATGTTGCATTTCAAGGTACCCCTCGTATCTAAACTATCAGATAAGTTATGGAAAATGTGAAAACTGTTTCTTATATAACTTTTCCCGTACTCTATTCTGCCTTCGGAATTAGTATACAGGGTCAGGTCAAAAAGTTATCTGACCCAACTTTATTTTTTTAAATGGAATACCCTGTATATGCATAGTCTATAAGATTTGTCTTTTCTTTACCTTTTCAAAAATATATAAGAGTATGCACTTAAAAAAAAAAAAAATGTTTAGCCTATTACTTTTTGACCTGACCCTGTATACAAATTCCGAAGGCAGAATCGAGTTCCACGGGAAAAGTATATAACTTTCGATTTTGCCTTCGGAATTTGTATACAGGGTCAGGTCAAAAAGTTATAGGCTAAAAATGTTTAAAGTGCATACTCTTATATATTTTTCAAAAGGTAAAGAAAAGACAAATCTTATGGACTATAAATATACAGGGTGTTCCATTTAAAAAAATAAAGTTGGGTCCGAAAAGTTTTTGACCTGACCCTGTATACTAATTCCGAAGGCAGAATCGAGTTCTACGGGAAAAGTTATATAAGAAACAGTTTTCACATTTTTCATAACTTAGTTGATAGTTTAGATACGAGGGGTACCTTAAAATGCAACATTTTCAGTTCAGCCCTGTATCTTGAAAACGAAAAGAGCTATGAAAATTTTGTTAACGGCATCTTCAGTTTCACGAAAAAGTAGCACACTGTCGCAAAAACCGCAACTTTCTATCTATAAGAATAACGGAGATACCCCGCAAAAGTACCCAAAATGGGACACCCTGTACATATCATCAATCGTGAATCACTCTGTATACTTAATTTACCTGATTTTTTGGGTATTTCACCACACCCTATCAAAAAACAATCAAACTAGTGTTAATATACCGGATCTCCTACATTACCTGAAAAAAATTCTATTAGTAAACAATAAGACCTAACAATATCAAACGTTTCAGAAGCGAATCTGCTTCCGTCGTCAGTGAAACCTAAAAAAGAAACAATTAATTCAAATTCAAAAATTATTCTACGTTTTTCTAGGATTTCGCAGTAAAAATTGTGTTTGTGAAAAATTGTAAAAACGTAGAATAATTTTTGAATTTGAATTAATTGGTTCTTTTTTAGGTTCCACTGACGACGGAAGCAGATTCGCTTCTGAAACGTTTGGTATTGTTAGGTCTTATTGTTTACTAATAGAATTTTTTTCAGGTAATGTAGGAGATCCGGTATATTAACACTAGTTTGATTGTTTTTTGATAGGGTGTGGCGAAATACCCAACAAATCAGGTAAATCATGGATGCGCCACAAAACTACAGAGCATATCTACTCTGTATACTGTTTTAGAGACAATCTATGCTTTGATGTGAGTTTAAATTAAATCTTATCTCGGTTTCCTAAGTTTAGAATCATTGAATTGAAACAAACACATCGATCACTGTAGGTCGATATCTATGCACTCAAGTATATATTCCTGAATGTTAAGTAGTTTTCAGAATACCTATATAAATGAATTATTGAATGAATGTACTTTTTTTTACAGGTTCCCAAGTGTATTGGATATTGAATTCAATAACAATTACTGGCAAACTGCACATACTTCTAATGGTACTTTCCATCTGTTTGGTGCATATTTGGATAAACGACCAAACAATCGATTGGGTCCAACTGTCAGAATATTGGGTATGATCGATAGAATAGAACCTACTGTGATAACATACTGTCAATTCTGGTTTGACGGTAAAAAAGAGCCTGTGATAGCTAAGAGTTTTGAATATAAATATGTTTGGTAAGTTTTCCTTTCAAGTATTCTAATAGTTAATGCATTTTATTCTGTTGCAGGTATAAGAAATGGGGAAACTACAAGCAAGGCATCTTTCAGCCATACTTAACAGCCTGTGTAATACCTCAACCCTACAGCCAGAAAGTGCCACAATCGATTTCTCTAGTAGAAAAACCTTGTGATAACGCAACTAATAATTTGAAAGTGATTTATAATATCCCAAGAGAAAAAAAAGATTTTGCTGTCTGTGTTAAGGTGAGCTTGGTCATTCTTCTTTTTCGTTGAATTCATAGTTTCATAGTTTCAATAGACACTTGGGCATATTTTGAGTTTTCGACAATCGAATTGCGCATGTCTAGAATAGATGCGATGGTCCAGATGCGTTTCGCTGCCTACATCCTTACGGTATCATCCTATTCGTGTTGATAAACCACTTACAACCAATCGGTATTTAACTATCTCGAAATTTTTGGATCGATCATAAAAAGTTGAGTAAATGTGTGAAACTTCGTCATTATATCACGAAGGGTAACGGAAATATTCACAAAAAAATCATCATCAAGGGCTCGTTTTAACATGTTGTCATAGGGAACACTCTGAATAACATCTATACATCACCAAATCAACATTGATCACAATTCGCCTGAAAAATGGTCATTTCTGTCAAGCTCTTGATTTTATAGCGAAACTATACTTCTTTCTTCCACTATCATGAAATTTTCAGGAAGTACATATATTTTTTTTCCTTTCGAATGGTTGAAGCCATTTTTATCAAACATTATATAAAAATAAGTTAATTTGCACCCTTTTTTAAACGTGACAAAGGGGCACTAAACAATTTTTTGAAAATCATAGTCAGGACACGTTAACCTAATTGATTGAAGTTATCAAATGAACCATTACTCCTCTTATAACAAACTGATGCTGGATCAAAGTTTCATTACATTTTTGGCTGTACATATGTATAGTTTTGTCCATCAGTTTAGCTATTGTTTATTTTTATTAGTTATTTTGAGATTTTCAACAGAAACGATACTTTTTAAACGATATCAGGAGAATTAAACACAGTTACACCCGCTTCATTATAACATAAGTTCAGCTTCATTCTAATTATTATTTTACTCTTCCAAATACTAGTTTTGTTTCAACCTGTCAACAGCCGACATGCGTTTCGTTTCACTCGGATTAACGCGGATCACGTAAGTTCAATCGATCGTGCACATCATTCAGGTTAAATATTTATCCTTCTCGTTGAACTTCTCTTTCCAACTCACGTTCGCAAAAATGGTGAATACGAACTAACGAGTATTCACGAAGGCGAACGAAGTGTTCGCATACGTGGGTTTTCGCGATTTTGGTTTTTCGCATACGTGGGTGTTCGCGGCTATGGTGTTTTCCCACATCGGGGACCGGCCAACGTTTCATTGGATACCGCGGCCCACTGAGGAAGGGAAATTGACGATGTTTAAGATTATTTTGATCGAATTGTTTTATTTAACAGTATTGTTCAAATTCCTCAGTTCAGTCATAATAAATAATGAATATAAAATGATTAAGATTTTTAAATGACGAAGACGCTTAATCAGTGAGAACCCTGAGCTTGCTTGTTTGCAAGAAGACGGTTTCGTCTTGACGTATTAGGCGAATATTCACAGTATTCAAATGTTTCAATCACAATTTGGATCATAGAAACCCTCAATTCTCAATGTTGTGAAACCCTCACAACTCTTCTCCCCGGTTTTATCCTCATTTATAAAAGGAGACTACATGTTCATTGATCGGCTCGGTACCATTCGAGCCGCGGACCGGCGGTTGAGCACCACTGACAATCACATGCATATCATGCGTAATGTCAAGCATATGAGAATAGTAACATGATACCCCTAGACCATTCTCTAATTTATCAACCTTTTCCAGGGCCTTGATTTCTTGCATGAGGACTTATCTGTAAGGTTGGTGGAATGGATAGAACTTCTAAATCTACTCGGAGCAGACAAAATATTCTTTTATCAACTGCAAGTTCATCCAAATATCAGCAAGATTCTGGACCATTATCAGAAAGAAGAAAAGGTTTTGCTTCAAGTCTCTTGAAAAATTAGGTCTAAATTATCATACTTTCAGGTTCATATTACTCCTATAACTCTAGCTGGAGTTCTGCCCAATGCTCCTGCTTTACAGCACTATTTTTTGTCGAAGAAAACGAATCATAAACGTCAGAATGAACTGATACCTTATAATGATTGTTTTTACAAACATATGTATGAGTATAAGTATATTGCACTCCTAGACATTGACGAAGTAATTATGCCTCTGGAAGAAACAACATGGAAAGGACTTATGGATAAAGTACTTTCAAAGGCTTTGAAAATTAACAAAGAAGAAAGAGCTTCCTACAATGTGAGAAATGTCTACTTTTTGGATGACTTGATTCATGATCACGGGTAAGTCAAATTAGTATTTTTCTGATCCTAGAGTCATATTTTTTCAACTAGATGGTTCAAGGAGATTCCAAAGTACATGCATATGCTGCAACATGTATATAGAACAAAGAATTTCACCAAACCGGGTCAATATGTCAAGTGTTTCCATAATACTGATAAAGTTCTGACATTGCATAATCATTTTCCTCTAAGTTGTTTGGGTAGTGGATGCACGTCATATCCCATTGAAACTACTGATGCTCAATTGCAGCATTACAGGTGAGTATAATAATATAGAAAAAAAAAGAAACCTAAAAAAATATATATGTTCACGAAATCAGTGAGTATGATACAGGGTGTCTCATTAACACAGGATTAGTTTGCCTTTCCAAAAATAAAAAGAAAAATATGCATAAATATGTGTGCGGAATGCTTCGTTAGTGAGGTACAAACAGGTTTTTACTATTTTTTTCGTTTTTTTTCTAAATAATATTTGAAATGATGTCGATATTTTTTGGCAAATTGATATTTTTTTTCAGCCAGAGTATTTCGATCAAAAAACAATCAAACTAGTGTTTATATACCTGATCTCCTTAATTACCTAAAAAAGAGTCTATTAGTAAACAATTACACCTATTGATATCAAACGTTTCTTTCGGAAGCGAATCTGCTTCCGTCGTCAGTGGAACCTAAAAAAGAAACAATTAATTCAAATTCAAAAAAACATTTCTCGTTTTTTTTGCGTTTTGTCAGAAAAATTGGCTTTTTGGTGTTTATGACAAAAAATGTCACTATTACTGCAATACCCAAAAAAGTAAATCATGGATGCGCCACAAAACTACAGAGCATATCTACTTGATATTTTTTTATCATGCGAAATTCGAATTTGATCTTGGTCTGGCTCCAACTTGAAGAGGGCGACACGTACACTTATTTTGCCTGTTATGTATAGTCATAACCTTGTTGGACGTTTATGTACTACATTTTTATGTTAAAAAATAGATTGAATCTAACTTTTCTTAATTTTCACTGTTTTGTTCAACCGTCAATCAAAACTTTTTTATCCGTACATATGTACATAAATACTTGTATTACATTGTTGAGGAAAAAAACGGAAAAAACAGATTTATTCAACGTTCTTATGCAGAAAAAGTATGCCTGGTAAAAGTAGCTACGAGCAACCGTACTCGAGAGATTTGGATTTGAAATAGTGAATACATGATATTGTGATTTCTAAATTAAAAGGTAGCAGGTCTTAGATCGTATAATTGTTTAACTAAGAATTTTGTATGTGATTGTTGTGATTGAGTTATCGTTGAATGAACTCTTTTTCCATCATTGATGTTGTTCAGTACGATTCATTGTTTTTAGACGAAGAATAAGTTTTGCTTTGCTAAGCTATTTTTGTCTGTTTAGTAAAAATAAGATACCCACACCTCTTTCATTTGTAGCCTTGAGAAAGATCGAAATTATACGTTCGAAACGTCGGCGTCGGCAATTTAAAGAAAAAACCATCCAAACTAGTAAACAATGTGAAAAACATCTTTTATTCAAATATTATTCAGGCAAATAATAAAAAAAAGACTTTGACTTTATAAATGTTTCATTACAAACCTACAGACTGCTTTGTAATGAAACATTCATGGATACATCTTCATAAGAACTCTTGGTCTTATTTTCAATCAGGGAAAGTCGCCTTGAATTTTTTCGCATTATCAGTGAGACACCCTGTATAATACACTCCCCGACAATAAATTCCGGCCAAGAAGTTAATTTTGATATCCCTATAACTTTTCAAATTGTTGATTTTTTTACCAAATTTCTTACCAAAGTGTAGACCTGTGTCTTGAGATATCACCCTCCACTTGGGTTTTCAAAAAATACTGATGGTCATTATACAGTTATGGATGGACAGTCGGAACCCCCCATAATTCGAAATACTCTATAATCCGAAAGCCTCAATTGCGTAAAATGATATCCATAATCCGAACACCATGCGTTTTTAGCCCAGAAAAAAATTGGCAAAAGCTGATTTTTTGTCGAGACCTTCACGGAGGTGCACTTTGTATATTCTGAAAAGTCCCCGGATTTTGGGCCTGGGGTTTGGGTTTTTTTGGGTTGTGGACGGGGCGGATTTCAGTTTCTTGCCATTATCTTCAAAGGTATCACTTTTTCGATAAAAATACCTTTCACAAAAATATTGCTCATCAAATTCTACACAAAACAAGTCCTATCGCTTTTTTCCTAGCACCAATGGTTTTTGACTAAAAGTTTTGGGAAGAAAACAATGTATATGCGTAGGAGAATCCAGTGCAAAACGGAGTACCTTATTTTAAAAGCCTAAATTTTCGTGAAACCAATTAATTTACCTTCGCCATGTTTAGTCTATCCTGTTAAATATTTTATCTTTAGACTTCAACCAACTACATAACCAATTTAAAATATTTATGCCATTATTTTATAACTTTTTCAACATAACGCATTTTCTCGTTTTACCCCGTATAGGTACGTGGAAAAACGAGGATTATAATATCTATGGTAAAATGGGGTATGCTATTTGAAAGCAAAAATGACGTGTAGGTATGCGTCCGTTAATGCGTGGTAATGCGTCCACTAGTTTTATTTTTGTTGGTTGTTCATATAAGTGGTATAAAATGAGATCTGAGGAACTTTATATTGCTGAATTGCTCTCATGACCATAGACTATGTCCCAGCAATAACCGTTTGCACTGCTTCTCTCATAGACTCTGTAGACCGATTTTGACGAACTGCTTTTCATGCGTATTTTCGTATCATCTGAAATCAAGAAAGACAATACTATATACAACTCCATTTCTTGGGCCATTTTTATGGAAACCGTTTTGCCCCATCATCAAATCATGATCTTACCCCAAAAAACGTGTTAGAACATACGCTTCATCAAACTTTGCGTGGGTCAAATACAAATTGACGCAAATTTGATTCGTTCAAAATCGGCCTGCAGCAGCAATGAAACAAGCAGTGCAGACGGTTATTGCTGAGACCATGGGCTTTAGAAGAGCAGCTCAGCAATTTAAAATTCCTCAAATCACATTTGATACCACCTATATGACCAAACCAATAAAGATAAAACTAAAGTAGACGCATTTAGAACAACACATCATTCAAACCTACACAACATTATGCTTTCAAATAGCATACCTCGTTTTATCCTGGATATAATTCCCATTTTATGACGTAAAACGAGAAAATGCGGTTTGTTAAAAAAATTAGAAAATAATGGCGTAAAACCTTCAAATTGGTTATGCAGTTGGTTGAAGCCTAAAGATAAAATATTCAACAAGATAAATTCAAAATGGCGGGGGTGAATTGATTTGTTTCATGAAAATTCAGGCTTTTAAAGTTAGGTACCCCGTTATGCACTGGATTCCCCTACACATTTGGTGAAGAGAGACACATACAACGTTCACTCAGAAACGATTGATTCTCCCTGATTTTATGTGCAATTTTATGTGTTTTTGGGTATTTTCTTCGAAAAAGTGATACTTTTGAAGATAATGGCAGGAAACTGAAAAACGCCCCTTAAACAACCAAAAAGAACCCGAACCCCTGGCTCAAAATCCGGGGACTTTTCAAAACATACAAAGGGCATATCAGTGACGGTCTTTTCAAAAAATCAATTTTTGTCAAATTCTCCCGACTGAAAAGTCTGTTTCCTAGACTTTTTGCAATCCGAACGCCACTTTTTTACACGTCTCTGCAAGTTGGTTTGCTTACTTCGCCAGGCTGTTCAGTAGTTGTTTTGTGAGTTGCACGCTGTATGTATGTGCATGCATATTGTAATCATGACTTCTGAACGTAAGCATGTCACCTTAACACTTGAAAAAAAAAACTGGTATTTAACGTCGACTGTAACTTTTATTTTGAATTCTATAATCCGAAGTTTTGGTTAACCGAACGGGTTCTGCAATCTTTCTGTGCGGACTATCCATACATTACTGTACTGGGAGGAACAGAAGCTACTTTTGTAGGTGCCCTCGAGTTTTTAACACCCTTTGGAAAAAATGATCGGCAAAATTTAGCTTCATTATGTTCTGTTGTGAAGTGCAATCTTTTCTCAGCAAAATGTTTTTTTGTTCATGTGGTGTTAGAGAAGATACAGATGTTTAAAGAAAATGCTGCAGTTTTTTGATTTTTTATCAACAAGTAGACTAGCATGAACAAATATTCAAAAATTGATAGCGCGTATTGTCACCTCGTATCTCTATGATTTCTGTCATGCGACGTGGTATGCTTTTGATGAAGCTCTGAATAGCATCTTAAGGGATATTTGCCATTTTTCAAGAAAGGCTTCTCGCAAATCAGGCAACGCTTCCAGATGTCTATTGCGAACATGTCTACCAAGCATATCCCATACGTTTTCGATTTCCCAATTTCAAATTGATACAAGCCGTACGGCCATCTAGTGACACCCCAACCATGATACTACCGCCTCCGGAGGGTGTTCTGGGTGATATGGAACATTGGGCAAATTGTTCACCTCGTCTTTTTCAGACTCGCCAGAACCTCGATTCATCATTGAATAGTACCCGATGGACACTCTTCTGGCCTTCAGCTCATATGCTCATGAGCAAAATTTAGTAGCTAGCGTACGGTGCGTTGGGAGTAATGCGGGACATGCGACAGGCCTTCTGGAAGTCAGTTCCCCTTTGTGTAAGGTTCCCCCCTAGGTTCTTGCTCCCGTAACGAAGTTGATTTTATGAACTATGAACCGACGGCTCTCGGTAAAGTGTACAAAATAGCGCCCCAGGTGTAGTCACCAGTCTCTTGAAACCGATTTATCGCATCATGTACAGAACATCTTGCTTTGCCACGGAACTTCGCAATGTATCGTATATAACGTCCATCGTCATTCAATGCAACATCACAAGCAACATCTTCTGGTGTCATTTGTTAAACAAAAAACTTTAAAGAGCGTATTCCGCAATGACAGAATTCTTTCAATTTCATTAAACAATACTCGTAGCGTTACTACGCACGAAAGGCTAGTGGCCTAGGAAAGTGAGCTCTATTGTTAAAAATATCAAAAAAGTGCATCACTTTTTAAACGTTTGTATCTTCTCTAAAAAAGCAGATTTTGACATGAATAAAAGATCGCACATGATAGAGCTTAATTTTGCGTCTCAATTTTTCCACAGGGTGTTGAAAATTTGAGGGTACAAAAGTAGCTTCTCTTCCTTCCTGTATACAGGGTGCCACAGATTCGAGTGCATGCATGGGGATCTCAGTTATTAAAGGAGATACAGGGTCGGTTGAATGTATGCAAAGTTGCGCATTTTTATGCTCAATTAAATGCCATTTTGAAATTTGAAAAAATTCCGACTACTTCCAAAGATATTCGAAAAAATCCAAAATTTCGCAAAAATGTTTTTATTATTTCCTGCGTTTGTTTGAAAAGTGAAGAGAAGATTTCACCAACTAGTGGAAAATGGACAATAATAAATACATCGCATAACAATAATTAACTGGGACTCACCACTGTATTTATTATTGTCCATTTTCCACTAGTGGTCCTGATGAAGGGAGGAAATTGTCTCCCGAAAGCTTGACTTTTCAACTGTATTTATCATTGTTCATTTTTCAATAAACTGAGCGTCCAACAACCCTACTCTGTTACTTACTGCTTTCCCACCAATCTTCTCGTCACTGTAACCTGACCAGTCACTAAATCATTCACTGCATTTGTTTGAAAAGACATTTGAAAAAAAATTACACTTTGTCATTTCCACTTTTTCTCCTTTACAAGATGATGATATCAAATTGGAAATCTGACGTTTCGTCTTTGAGCTGTCATCCTCAACTTAATTTTTTTAAATACGGACCTGGATTTTTTATTTTATTTTTAGTTATTTTTTGACGTTCTTGAGTTATGGAGGTGATAAGATGAGGGTGTAGAGTAATGGTTTGCCTTATCAACCTCAATATTTTCAAATGATATTCACCTATTATTGTTATTTTCAATATTTTGTTAAAATGGCAATATTTTTGAACACTTTCGCAAAAATTGATTTAGTTTTTTATTTTCCATGTCATTTGTGGATTTCATTTTATTCAATTAGGTAGATGTTATTTTGATTTTGGTTCAGTAAACTAGTTTTGTTTAGTTGTGCAGGTTTTCTCATAAACATAACGTGTCGAATAAAGATGGATTTATGAACCAAACTATGTGTAAGGGAGACAAGGGTTGCCTCACTAATTTTCTCTAGTATTATTTTTTAGATGAGTAGTTTTTTCGACGGTTGCGATACCCCAATGCCTCAGCGCTACAATATGTGTCTTCAGTTATTTGGGTTTTCCGTCAACGGGTTAAAAAGTTTTGTCTTATTTTATGGGTGCATCATACCTTATCAACCACATAGAACGTCTTAATTGACCTCCAATTACAATCGACTAATGCTCTTGCTACACTTGCAACGTGTTCCAAATTTGGTCTTTCTGAGGGGAGGTATAACTGAGATATTGCATTTTTCGAAGTTTAAAACCTCACTTGCAAGGCAAATAACTTCTTAGGGTGCAATTTGGTATATAGGTAAGTTGCGTTAAATCATAATATTTTGGGTTCCCCCACATGCTCCTGCTCCGCTTATGCGGGACACTCTGTATAGTGGAGAAAGTGAAACCAGGGGTCACAAATATCAACACATAACCGGTCCTATCTATTTTCACATTTCAAAAAAAATGAGTGCACTATGTGCGCATATCTGAAGTAAAACCTCTTAACCTTAAACAGCAAAGAACTAAAGAAGCAAAGAATTCTTCAAAAGAACCAAAAACAAAAGAACCAAAGATCCAATGAACCAAAGAACAAAATGATCAAAGAATCAAAGAACCAAAGAACCGAAAAACAACAAAAAAATCCGCTGACACCAATAAACCAAGAACCACTTTGCAATGTAATTTATTTTCCGGAAAAATCGTAATAGAACTTCCCCATCAACAAATAACTCGGGTGTTATAGCGACCATGACGGATTTTCATGATGCTAGCTCGTGTGGACTTGAAATTCTACTTTCACCGCGTGAAAAAAGTTCACTTCAAAAACCAGATGAAATATTTTACAACAAAATCGGCATAGATAGAAATGCAGTATAACGAGCTTTCTCATCGTTAGAGAACAATGATCTAATAACTATAGATGAAACATAGCGAAATAAACGTGTCACTTGAATGTTTTGAAACTATCATTGGCGTCCCGTGTTCTTTATTTGGGTTCTGTATTGATTTTGTGAATTTGGATTGTGTTATTATTCTGGTTTAGTTTGTAGTGCTTTATTATTTATGTACTCATATGGACGTTAACTATTGAAATGCATCGCCGAAAGAAGTTGAATGAAAATTTCAGATTTATCAGTTTAATCCAGGTATTGGACTATTGCATGGTTTTATTCGTCAACTCATAGCTGATTTTCAAAAAAGAAAAAGATTTGTAGTCAATTTTTTATATAAAATGATATTAATTTTCAGCATTCGACATATCCTTTCAATTAATGACAATGACAGTCATTTCATGTGATTCAACGTCAAATGTTCAAATTACAGTGACTATACAAAACAGTGGTGACAATAGTGAATTATTCGAGGTTATATTCGCCCATCCGCCATTTTGTAATGATATACTTCAAATTCACTGAACTACTGAACATCTTTTAAAATTTGAATGTATATTTTATTCTTACTTGAAAAGAGAACTCTCTGCATCAGATTACACCTTATAGCTACCCAGACTTAAAGTGGGTTATATAGGTAAAACACTTTCATCTTTTACAGTACGTTTCATGCGTCGGGCCTATCAAAATATATATAATAATATATATATAATATAATATAATATAATAATATATAATATATAATACAACATTATGACGTGTGCTGTCACTCTTAGGTTATCACTAACCTGTGCTGTCCCTACTATCAGTGCTCTGTCTGTTGTTTTCCATTTTATCAGTTCAAACTATTGATCAAAGAAGTGGTAGTGAGTTGTTGTAATAAAAGAACTTCTCATAACGTAATTTTAATATTTTAGATAGATAAATGTGAGTTATTAGTTCGCCATAGCTGGACATATTTTGACATTTATTGCAAAATGGCGGAAAATACCACGTGATCTCGAAAGTCAATAGTAATAGTAACCCCATTGTCGCCACTGTCGTGTATAGAGTCACTGTAGTACAAAACAAGCCGCGTTTACACTAAATAAATATTTACGTGAATGTACTGTTTGTTCAATGCTATTCTGCGGTGACGTCATAATTCTCCGTCTCTCTCTTACACTATTACAAACATGTCTTAACTTAACTGGACGTCAAAGTCATGTTTTGATAATAATATCGATTATTTTCAAATTTTAGAACTCAAACGACTATCTAATTATTTCCACAATGCTTTTTTGGTACAACTAACCAAAGGACGTTTTTATTTCAAAGCTAATCGATCATTTTAAAAGAGAAAGAGATGCTGGTAGGCAACTTTTGCGATCAATCTACGACATACTGGCAAACATCAAACACTGTGTCGTAACTGTAAATGAGAAACGGTAAGTAGAATAGTAATATTGTATCGCGTGAATGTTTAAGACCATATTATTTGTGATATAACCTTTTGTTATAACAAACGTCCCATTCAATAGTCTATATTGAATCGGACGTTTGTTATTTTCATGCTAACTTAAAAAATAGGCGAGTGGAGTCGCGGGTTTTCAGCTAGTATTTTATATCCACTTAGCCAGCCACTCGAATAATGTTTATTTCTTTACCTTGGACATCCCCAGACAGCCTCTAAAATCAAGACATGAAGTAGATAATGATCATTTTAAAATAACTGATCATGGACCACTTTTTTCTGTTCTTGCTATCACATAAATAAGCATTCACATGAACTTTCACATTATTTTGTATTCTGATATTTCCTTTTTATCAGCCTATACTGCCAACGATCTTTAGTTTTTTTCTTAGCAATGCTACTTTAGTCTGTCTCTATTTCAAGCAATTCAAAAACAATGCACCAAGTTTTCGTTCTTTAAATCAAAATATGTTCATCTCGATTTGAAAGAACTGTGGATTTCAGGTGAAATTCTGTTCATTTCATCAAATTAGAATAACCCTTATTTGTTATACAGAAAATAACAAAATTTTACAAAATAATAGAAAGGGGATTTACATTTAATAATTCAAGCATGAAATAAAATCAAAATAATCATATAAATGTGTTTTGCATTGAAATAGTTACGCCATTGGTAAGCGAGGTGATGACGTATGTGAGTTCATAGTAAAATGATAGGTGAAATAAGTCAAATCTCACAATTCCTTAAATTTGTTTAATGAAGGACTACCATTTTCAGGGTCTAAACTTTACACCCCATCTTCAGGTCCAGTTAAAAGGGCTACGTAGAAGGAAAAACATGTTAAAACCCTGAAACTGGTAGTCCTTCATTAAATAAATTTAAGGAATTGTGAGATTTGACTTATTTTACCTATCATTTTACGCCATTGGTGTTTGGCTTGTAGTAGCCGAAGCCCATTCCTATTAGGTGCAAACCTTCGAACATTGAACCACTAGAACAAGCATAGCACCCTGAAGGTACGGGATTTGTTTGAGTCGATAACATTTTGTTTTTTTTTATATTTATGTAACTTTATTTCAACTTTTTGTTGACAAGATCTATACAATCCAACCGTTCATGAAGAAGGTCCACAAATACAGCTCTCTTTTGGCATAATTGCCACACTTAGTCTTCTTCTCGAGCACAAATAATTTATTTTCAACTGGAAAATGACAACAACCGTCACTTTGACGGATCTATTAACGTCATGGCAACGCAGTTCAAATAGGTCGATTGATGCCCAACGTTGCCGTTTGTGATGAAAATTCCTCTTATCAACTTTTCAGTGTAGAAGATCAAAGAAAATCGTTCGAGTATTCAACGACAAGTATTAATAGCGATGGAAAAAAGGCCACACTCTCCTTGAATATCGAAGAGGAATACATTTATTTGATGATAATGAACTTCAAGTCATTGTAATTGAATTGTTGACAGAAAATCTGGTGAAAGGTATTTCAAGGAAGTAAATATGGCAAACCAGCAGCGCTTGCTTTTCCCCTTTCTCCCCATGTTTACATTGGCATGTTCGACTCACACAATATTGTCTGTTTATGCTTCTAGTGGTTCAATATTCGAAGGTGCGAACGCATCCCCACCTAGTGCCACTCTCAACTCCTCCACACCTCTCGCCTATGTTCGATCTTGGCCACACGACTTCTCACAGTTCATGAATGAAATGTTTCATCTATAGTTATCAGATTGCCGATTCAGGGTACTATAACACTTTTGGCAGATGACACATCTATCGTTTGGCGGCATAGGGATGCTTCTGTGTTGAATGAAATAATTACGACTGATATTGGTTTGATAAGGAGATGGTTCAATGATAACCTTCTCACTCTCAATTTGGAAAAGACGCATATAATTTCTTTCAGGGGCTCAGTTGAGGAAGTTCTTCTTGGTTCATGTCTTTTGGAGCAAAAAGAGCATGCAAAGTTTTTGGGCGTCATTGTTGACCGGAATTTAAGATTTGAGAAACACATTTCAAAGATTTGCTCAAAGGTGTTATGCCGTTAGGGTTACAGCTGAAAAATTGGGTCCTCAACTGGCAAGAACCGTTTATCATTCTCTGGTTGAGTCGCACCTGCGTTATCGCATTGCGTTTTGAGGTAATGTTAATCAGGGGTTATTGAGTTCGTTGTTCGTTCTTCAAAAGAGGTCCATCAGAGCATTGTATGGAATGGGTCCTCGTGAATCCTGTAGATCTGTGTTAAGAGAGAAAACATTTTGACACTGACTTCTCTGTTTATTTTGGAGGTAGCTACATTAATTTGCAAGATCCAGGATAGATTGCCTTTTTCTGGACATGAGCATTTAACCCGTCAAACTAACAATATCACCCTTCCTAAACCTACATACATCATCTGTAATACAGAAGTCCATTTTGTTTGATTGAAGGAGAATACTTAATCAGATTCGACAGTGTGAAGATATTCGAAAATTCAGGGCTAGTGTGAAGAAAATTTTACTGACTGGGGCTTATTACACCTTGACTGACTATTTTTTGAACCCCGTGTAGTAGTATAACTTATCTGTCTTTTTTAATGTGAAATTTTATACTGTTCTATGTTAATGATTGTTGCTTCAAGTTTGTTTCATGTAGGTTGATATAAATGTTGTATGATTGTTATTTATATTTTGATTTACGTGACATTTTGAAGTATCTACAAATGCTTTGGCAATGAATGTTTATACATTTTCGACAGTAAAGTATTTTTGATTGATTGATTGATCATTGGTAAAAAACGAGGTATAGAATTATGGAAAGTTGGCCTGATCATCACTATTGAACTGGACTTTTATTCAGCGTATTCAGCGCGCTGTAGCTAAGCAGAAAAGACCAGGGCGTCGGTCTGAAAAAGCGGGCCTATTTAATATGAATAAGAAACTGAAGTCGTGTTCAATTGCGAATCGTGAAAAGAGAAAAAATCTGATCGGCGTAAATGAGAGATTTGTCGTTCGGTTTCTGGATTTATTGTTTCATCCCCATTTGAACCACGTCTCCGAGGTGGGGTTATGCGTAACAGCTGTTCAAGCTATTGAGCGGTGTTAGTTGATTCCATAACTCCGCGTTCAATAATTAATCGTGGTTCAGGGAAATTAATCACCAAACAATAATTAGTAACTGCGCGTAGTTTGAAGCTACCTAATTGAACCCTAAGGAATTGGTTCTTTTGGTACAGAAAAATAACCAATCCGATTTATAAATCAATCGGATAGATACCGGATAATGCAGTGGCTTCGTTACATTTCGAGAGATCAGTCAATAACATACAGCAGCTTATTTCTCACAATTCAACAAAACTCGCTTGGAAATATCCATGCTCGACGTTTATCTTTCATGCAAAAAATCCTTATCTGTAGAACAGTATCTGATGGTTACATACAACGGATTGGTATGATTTTCAGAATGTGTGGGTTGATTTTTGCAGATTCTGAGCTATGTCTGCCTCTCTATTCAATGATTCCAAGTGGAAAATGATATAATCGCATTACCTAATTATTCTTTGGTATTAAACATTTCAAACGTCGTTTTTATTTCTTTCTGTTTATTTTTATGCTCATCCAAAACATCATGAAAATATGCTCGAAAAAATGTATTTGACAATAGCAATCCGTTTTTTCTTGGACTTATAACAGACATCTTCTTCAATGAAAACGATTTTATAAGAATTCCATAATTTATCATTATGTATAATGTCAGTCGATATCCTTTTTTTTTAATTCTCACACATTATGTTCGAACACACTTGATCCAACGTATCTGTGATATGATTAATCAATCCTTTTGCTCGTTTATCAGTACAGTAAGTCCGTGATTATCCTGAGAATTTTGGGAAATACGCAAAATTTTTCTTTCAACTTCTGGACGGGCTTCTCAAAAGCTTAACTCTGACTTTTCGGAAAAAGTGAGTATAACTTGTCATCTTGAAAATAAGGGCGCTGTGTATTTTCTCAGTTTCCATAAGACTTGGGTATGTGTATAAAAAATCAACTGAAACTTTTAATTAAAAACTTTTTTTTTAACAATTTCGAAAATTACAGGTTTTTTACGCAAGAAAGGTCGTTTGTTTGTATCGCTAGGACGCACCATTTTCAAGAAAAAGTATTTAAGAAATTACGCTGCATGGTATTCAGAATATCATTATCCAGGGTGTTTCCTAAAAGTTGCTACAAAAGTCGTGGAGTGATTTCTGAGGTAAAGTTCCAATAAACATTTGTCGAAAAGTTCTTCCCATGGGAGCTACGGTTTCGGAAATATTCAGGAAAAACTGCTTCAGGGGGGCATATTTAAAGGGGCGTAGCTCCCTTAGAAAACATTTTTCGACAAATGTTTATGTGAATTTTTTTCCATGAAAATACCTCAGGAGTCAACCCATGAATTTTTTACCAGTTCTAAAGAAACACCATGTATTTATGATATTGTGAATACTATAAAGCATAATTTTTAAATTTCTTTTTCTCGTCAAGTTTCCGGAATTTATTAAAAAAAAGATGATTTTCAAAAAAGTTTCAATTCATTTTTCATACTCATCCTACCCAAATGATATGCCTCTTAAGTAATCAAATTTCTGAATTCATATTTGAATTAAGCATGTTCAAATTAGTAGGATTGCAAAGTTTCAAAACCTCATTTCAAACTATTTCGGAAATAATTCGAAAAATCCATCCTCAGGTGTCCCACTTTGAGGAGGCGTAGCTCCCTCAGGGAGCGTTTGTCGATATATGTTTATAGAATGAAGTTTGGTTAATCTTAACGATAAATACAAAGCTAAAGTTTCGTCCACTTATTATGGGACATCCTATACAGGGTGTCATGAAGAAGCTGAAAGACAAAGTAATAGATTTCAAACCAATAAGTGATCGAATAGCCTATATGAAATTAGAAATGAAACCATCCAACCTATCACTCTTAAATATATATGCACCAACCGAAAGAGCGGAGGAAGAGGAGAAAAATCTATTCTACGAAATGATTGAAACTGAATATGGCAAGATACCAAAAGAAGATACCATAATAGTATTAGGAGACTGTAATGCACGAATTGGAAAAGAAGATTATTCAAGACATGTTGCAGGAAAACCTATTCATGTGAAAACTAATAACAATGGAGTAAGGTTATGGAATATGGCAATGAGAATGAATCTAGTCATAGGCAGTACGATGTTCAAGCACCCAGCAAGACATAAAATCACGTGGATGGCACCAAACCAAAAAACTAACACTCAAATGGACCATTTGCTGATATCAAAAAGGAAACGGACTGATTTAATGGACGTAAGAACATATAGAGGGGCATGCGCAGATTCTGACCATTTTCTTGTTGTAGCAAAGTTGAGACAAAACGTGAAAAGGAATACAAGAAAGACTACTAAACAGTGGGATTTGAGTAAATTTGAAAGTGACTCAATAAAAGCAAAATTCGCAGCACATATGGATCGGACTCTAAGCAACCAACACTTTGAAGCTTTCAAAAAATGATATCAGAGGAGCTAAGAGAGCATCGATACAGAACAAAATAGCAAAAATTGAAAGGGAAGGTCGCAACTGTCATACCAAACAGTTCTATAAAAAAATAAGTGAACAAAACAAAACCTACAAAGGAAAATCAATAGTCGTAAAAAACAAGCAAGGAAAAATTTCACAGAATGATGAAGAGTATAAGGAGAACTGGAAACAATACTTCACAGAACTCCTACACGAAGCTCCACACGACATAGAACCTCAGCAAGATGATGAACATGGAAATTACATAGCTGAAGCCGACGATACAAATGAGATTCCAACAAGAGAAGAGGTAGAAGAAATCATCCGCAAAAGCAGAAATGGTAAAGCACCAGGGAAAGATGGAATAAACACAGAACACATAAAATACGGCGGGGAACTTTTACATGAAAAAATGTACCAACGTATAAAAAAGATCTGGAAAGACGAAAAAATGCCGAAAGAATGGGAGATAGGGCAAGTTGTAACAATACACAAAAAAGGTGATCAACAGATATGCAGCAACTATAGAGGACTAACCTTACTAAACACAGCATACAAAATATTATCTTCAATCATCCAAACGAGACTAACCACAAAAATCAGATCATCAATTGGACAATATCAATGTGGGTTTATTAAGGGAAAATCAACAACTGATGCCATACATACTCTCAAACAAATAATGGAAAAAGCCCATGATTATAATATGGAAATCGAATTGCTATTTGTAGACTTCAAACAAGCTTTCGACTCACTAAAGAGAAATGAAATTATAAATGTACTGCAGAAAATGGGAGTTCAAGGAAAAGCAAAAAGAATGATACAGATGACAATGACAAACACAAGAATCACAGTAAAAACACAAAAGGGAGATACAGAAGAATTCGAAATTAATAAGGGCGTAAAACAAGGAGATACACTATCTACCACATTATTCAATACTGCATCAGAGCATGTGGTCAGGAATATAAGTAGAGGAACATTAAGAACGAAAGGGGGGCAAATCAAAGCGTTCGCAGATGATATAGTTATTGTAACAAAAAATCGCCAGACGACTGAAGCAATGTTGAAAGAAGTTATGAAAAAGGGAGAAAAAATGGGACTGAAAATTTATGGAGATCGAGACGCGGAAATAAAAGAAAGAATAATGAACACAAATAGGGTATATCAAGCCAACAAACGATTTATTATCAGCAAAATTCTGACGAAGAAAACAAAAATAAAAATATACAGAACAATAATACAACCAACAATGATGTACGCAGCAGAGACAATAACAATGACAAAAAAACAGGAAGAAGAATTAAGAGTACAAGAGAGAAAAATCATCAGAACGATTTTAGGACCAGCAACGACTCAAAATAATGAATTCAGAATAAGGACAAATAAAGAAATATTAGAGGAATTGGAAGGTGAGGACGTAATCAGAATAATGAAGCGACAAATAATTAGACGGTTGCGACACGTGTGGAGAGCCGGTAGAGGATCTACAATTTACAGCATGGTGAAATGGCAACCCAGAGGAAGGAGAAGAAGGGGCAGGCCAAGATCTAGTTGGATGCAAGAAGTAAAAGCGGATCTAAGCAGAGGCGGGGTACGTAATTGGCAGACGAAGACTGGATATATATATATATATAATGGCTTAAAAACCCCAGGCGGGGTATCACCGCAAAAAGCTTTCTAGATCTATTTAAATAGGGGTAGATCAGTCCCCAGTCTCTAATTCAAACACTTTCACATATCTGTCTCCATATATCTCTGTCCCCTGTCTTCTTCTGCCAGTTACGTACTCCGGCCCTGCTTAGGTCAGCTTGTACCTCTCTCATCCAGCTAGATCTTGGTCTTCCCCTCCTTCTTCTTGCACTAGGTTGCCATTCCACCATGCTATATATTGTAGATCTGCTTCCAGCTCTCCACACATGTCCCAGCCATCTAATTCTTTCTCTTTTAATCCTCTTTATCACGTCTTCCCCTTCTAGTTCTTCCAATATTTCTCTGTTCGTCCTTATTTTGAACTCACCATTTTCCGTCCTAACAGGTCCTAGTATTGCTCTCTTTACCTTCTCTCTTGTACTCTTAGCTCTTCTTCCTGTTTCTTAGTCATTGTTATCGTCTCCGCAGCGTACATCATTGTAGGTAGTATTATCGTCCTGTATATCCTCATTTTCGTTTTCTTGCCCGGTGTTTTATTTGTAAATAACTTCTTGTTTGCTTGATATACCCTGTTTGTGTTCCTTATTCTCTCCTTTATCTCTGCTCCTTTATCTCCATTATTGGTGATAGTCACCCCCAAATATTTGAATCTATCCACTTCTTCTAGTTTGAGGTTGCCTATTTTGATTTTATCATTTTTACTTCCTACTGCTTTATCCATTATCATCATTTTTGTTTTTTCTGTGTTTATCTTCAGCCCCATCTTTTCTCCTTGCCTCACAATTTCTTCTAACAGGTTCTCTGATGTTTTACGGTTCATTGAAATGATGACTATGTCATCGGCATACGCTATTACTTGTCCTTCTCTTGTTCTCAACGTTCCTTTGTTTATTTTTCTGACCACATACTCCAGAGCTATATTAAACAGTGTGGTCGATAGTGTGTCTCCCTGCTTCACTCCCTTATTAATTTCGAAGTCCTCTGTGTTTCCTTTTTGTGTTCTTACGCTAATTCTTGTATTGGTCATTGTCATCTGTATTAATCTTTTCAGTTTTCCTTGTACTCCCATTTTCTCCAAGACTTCCAGTACCTTGTCTCTGTTCAGCGAATCAAAAGCTTGTTTAAAAGCTACGAAAATTAGCTCAGTATATAATTTATAATCATGAGCCTTTTCTATTATTTGTTTGAGGGTGTGTATGTTGATCTGCCTTTCATGAATCCACATTGATACTGTCCAATTAAGAGCCTTGTTTTGTCCACTAGTCTGTTTTGAATTATTGTTGACAGTACTTTGTATGCCGTGTTTAGCAAGGTCAATCCTCTATAGTTACTGCATATCTGCTGGTCGCCTTTCTTATGTATAGTTACGACTTGTCCCATCTCCCACTCGCTTTGCATTGTCTCTTCTGTCCAAACCCTCTTTATTAGTTGGAATATCTTCTCTTGTGAAGATTCACCACTATACTTTATAAGTTCTATGTTGATTCCGTCTCTACCTGGCGCTTTGCTGTTTTTAATTTTGTTGATAACGTTCTTTATTTCTTCTCTACTTGGGATGTCATCTGAGTCGTTTGTGTTTGCTACGTAATTTTCTTCATTTTCAGATAGCGTCTCTATGTGGTTTGGGGGGGTTTCGTAAAGTAATTCTGTAAAGTATTGTTTCCACACTTCTTTATACTCCTCTTCGCTTTCGGCTACTTTTCCGTGCTTGTTTTTTATGCCTATTGATTTTCCTTTATAGTTTTTGTTTGGTTCACTGATCCTTTTATAGAATCGTTTTGTATTTGAGTTGCGACTTTCTCTTTCTATTTTATGTATTTCGTTTTGTATCCATGTTCTCTTGGCTTCTCTTATTACTTTTTTTGACTCCTTCCTAAGCTTGTCATATCTTTGTTTGTCTTGCTCTCTTTTACCATTTAACCATTTTAACCTAGCTTCTGCTTTCTTTGTTATGCTTTCTCGGCAGTCTTCATTGAACCATTGTTTGTCAGCCTTTCTCCTTGCTCCTATAATTTCACCTGCCACTATATTTATGCATTTTCGATTTGTTGCCATTCTTCCTATATATTCTTTTCCATTTCGCTTTGGTGTTCTAGAATTTCATTCATGCGTGCTGCATATTTGGTTTTTATTGTGCCACTTTCAAATTTTCTCAAGTCCCACTTAGTGGTTGTTCCCGTTATCCTCCTTTTTACTTTTTGTGTGATCGTTGCCACCACTAGAAAATGATCGCTATCCGCGCATGCACCTCTGTATGTTCTCACGTCCTTCAAGTCTGATCTTTTCCTTCTCGATATGAGCACATGGTCTATTTGGGTGTAGGTTTTTTGATCTGGTGCTGTCCAGGTAACTTTATGTCGTGCCGGGTGCTTGAAAATCGTGCTGCCAATAATTAAGTTCATTCTAATCGCCATGTTCCATAGTCTTTCGCCGTTGTTATTAGTTTTTTCGTGAATTGTGTGTGTACCCGCTGTTTGTCTTAGGTAATCTTCTTTTCCTATTTGGGCATTACAGTCTCCTAATATAATGATTGTATCTTCTTTTGGTATCTTTTCGTATTCTGCTTCAAGTCTTTCGTAGAACTTGTCTTTCACTTCGTCTTCGGCGTTTTCCGTAGGAGCATATATGTTCAGCAATGACAGGTTAAATGGTTTCATTTCTATTCTCAAATAGGCTATTCTTTCACTTATTGGTTTGAAATCCACTATCTTGTCTTTTAGTTTCTTCATTACAATGAAGGCTACCCCATACTGGCCTTGTTTTTCATTTCCCGAGTAGTATACATCAAAGTTTGCTTCACTTATTACCCCATGCCCCTTCCATCGAATCTCCTGGATTGACGCCACTTCAATTCTATATTTTTCCAGTTCTAGCGCTACTTCCTGCACTTTCCCTGGTTCCAGCATCGTTCTCACATTCCATGTCCCTATCTTGATTTCTTGCTGTTTTCGCCTTTTGTTTGCATTGAACGTTTCAATAACTTTTTTGTCTTTCAAATTTTCTTTGTTTTTCCAATCTTCGTCGTCTCTTTGTTCCTTGTAATCAATATTCAAGTCCACTTCGCTGCCATTATCGTTCCGTTTTTCCAGTCCAGTTTTTTCTTCTGCTAATAGTTTTTTTTACTGCTTGTTCTAGTTATTTTCCTTAATTGTTCCAAGTCACTATTTGTCTCCGGTGACCTATCAGCCATTGTTCGTTTGTATGTGTTTTCAATCTCAATGTCGTTCTCCTCCCTTTCCTGCAAGCTATATCCATCATACACCATCCCATCGACTATAAGTTTGTCGTACTTCAGAACAGCTTTTTTTCCCTCTGCTCTTGCATTTTTGAGGTGTGGTATCAGAGTGTTTCTGTCTCGTTGAGCCTTTTTCGTGAAGTCATCACTTATCCATTTATTAGTTCCTTTTAGTCGTCTTGCAGCTTTTATTATGTCCATCTTTTTGTCCCACTGTATAAATTTAATTAGTATTGGTCTCCTTTTGTTTGGTTGATATGTTCCTATCTTTTTGATTTCACTAGCTGCTGTATCCAGTTTTATGTTGACTCCTATTTTCTTCAGTAATTCTTCTACTTTGGCTTTCAAGTGGTCCGAGTTTACTTCGTCGCTGTCCTCAATTCCCTGTATTATTATATTGTTTCTTTTCATTTCTCGCTCCATCATTTCCATCCTCTTCTCTTGCTCACTTAATTGTTCTCGCAGATCCCTGTTCTCATTTCTTAATGTCTGCATTTCCACTGTACTGTTATCAATCTTGTTTTCGATTGATGTTACTTTATCCTTAAGAAATGCAAACATTTCCTTTATTTCTCCCAAGTCTGTCATTTCTTATTCTGGTTCTCGCACTTCGTGAAGGAAAAAAGCGAAAAAAGTCAAATCGGATAACTGTCCAAGTCCACTAAGAGTTGTCGTAACTCTTGGCAACACTGCCGCACACAGGTGTCCAAAGGCAACGATTATAAACTACACAGGATTGCTCAGTTCCATTTAACGTACGTTTGGTAGTTTATGTGACGTCATCATTGGTTTGTCTATTTTCATTTAGCCGTTGATCGTGTGTCGAGTCGTGTGTCTTGTGTTGTGAATTTGTCCAATAGTTTCTGTTTTTCCAAGTACTTTTAATGTAGTTTGAGTTGCCGAAAATATACAAATACATATTTTATTCGTTTCGTTGTGTTAACGATTGAGTGTGTGTAGCAATAATTCGATTTAGCACAAGAAGGAGCATTTTGTTCACACGAAGGTAAATTAAATGGCCACTACTCTCTGAGCAAATAGGCTTCTTGTTTAATAATAATTAACTCCAGTGGTAAACATTATTTTAGTTCATTATGCCTGAGAGAATATGTGCCGTTGCTGTGTGCAAAAACAATCAATTAGCTCTTAAAAAGCAAGGCTCAAGCATAGTATTCCATTCTTTTCCAAAAGGCAAGGATTTAGTGTCTTCTACAATACAAAAAGAGTGGGTGCATCGCTGCAGAAGAAAAGACAAGTTTGATATAGATTTTTCGACAGTTTGCTCCGACCATTTTACAGTTATAATGACTATGAAAGAGATTTACACATGAGTTATTGGGTAAAAGTAGGTAACAGGCTTTGAAATTACAAATCTTTAAAATTAAATTTTTGTTTTATGGAAATTAGGTAACAAGGTTTCTAAAATTGCAATTCCCGTATAGGTACAAAAATATTTTGGTCGACGTGCACTTTGTACACATACAAATTTAAATTGTAAATTTTATGGATCAATACTTTCAAATGACATATTATTGTGTATTGGAATACATATTACATCCTTATTAATTGACTGTTTGTTAAGATATTTTTTTTAACCTAGACTTGCAAAAAGAAGGTTTGTAATGTACAAGGGTATTCCGTATACAGGGTTTTTCACCTAAAACTCCGGACTACAATATCGCGGAAACAAATAGAAATACATATTCAATTTCTGATGTACCTACAAAGTAGTCAATATGTGGGGTCAAGTAGATATTTTTGGAGGTTTAAAAAATTCGACGCCTACCAAGTGTTGGGTACGGGACGCGTCGAAAATATGAATAGATTGCAGGGATTTTGAAATCATGCGCATGCGAAAGAACGTGTTATTAAAAAACTTTTGTGAAATTTACTCAAACTCATTCATCTCACTCATTTCTGAGTAAGCGGTGTGTTATCTGAAAATTTTGTAAATATGAAAGTCTTGGATATTAATCTGAACTTTTCAAAAATCTTATCAAAAAAAAACAAAAGACAATCAGAATGTCAATATTTTTTCACAAGTAGCATTTTTTCAATTTTTGTAGAAATCATGCAAAATGGGTAATTTTTGCCAAGTTTTACATTTTATCACCACGATATCCTTTGTTCAATTATTATGAAATTTTCAGCAAGTACATATCATTTTGTACAACTTACATGTAAAGTTCACTTTTCAATGCATGCAAAGCAGGCGGAAAGTCGCTAATTTTGGCAGCCGGGCCTAAAAGTAGGTCGCTTAGCAACGGTTCCTGGGATCCCAACGCCTCTGAATATAATAATCACGTGACAGTCTAGTATACTAGAACGAACTAGTCACGTGACAACCTCGGTGGCAATGAATCCGCACCACAAAAGAATACGGGAACACACCTATATTGTAACCATGATTGACAGTTTTCACTTGTCGGTTTGTCAGTTGTCTGACTTGTCAGCAGTGCAGAGCAGTGTATCGATTTAATCGATTATTTATTTTTGATTTTCATAATTATTCTTTTTTAAATGATTACAAACTGTTTGTACAAAAAGAACTGTTTGCACCACGGACGAAAGTTGATTTTGACTCGGCTAATATCTGCCCTCGCTTCGCTCGTGCTGCTACTAATACCCTCGTCAAAGTCATCTACTTTCCGCCCTTGATATAAAATGTACTATTTGCCTCTCTTTTGAATGGTGTTATAGCCATTTTTATCAAAAGTTACACAGAAAAAAGTTATAAAAGTAGCCTTTTTTGAACTTGAAAAAATGGCACTAAATAGCTTTTTGAAAAAACTCGCCAGGACAAGTAAACTGACAAATGGATTGAAGTTTTTGAATGCACCATTACTTCTTTGATAACTGATGCAGGATCAGAGTTTTATGCTATCAATCTAGTCAGGTATGTAGCCGGCGAGCTGCCTGTGGAGTTCCCAAGCGGTCACCCATCCAAGTACTACCCACGCTCGACGTGGCTTCACTGATCGAACGGGAACCGGTGTTACAACGTGGCTGGCAGTCACCCCAGCACCAGTGGTGACGTCACAGCGAGTTTGACCTTGCCAGACAGATTCGGCAAACTGAGCTATCCTGTGTAGTTTATAATCGTTGGTCCAAAGGAACCCACTTCTACGATTAAGTTAAATTAACTTGCATCGGTTCTAGTTTCTAGTTAACGGCAGAATGGAGCGCAGCGAATGAGGTTATGTTGGTCTGTTTTGTTTTGATGGTGAGAGATTTGAGAAAGACGTAGTTTCCCGCACTTCAAAAAGATATTTCACTCACGGTTCATGATATATGCGTTAGGGAATGTTATCTTCGGGTGTGAATATTCAGTTCCTTTGTTGAAATACGGTGCAATAACTTGTGGGAATGGGAAAGGCAACAAGTAGCGTGGGCTTTGAGGTTAGCTCAAGAGGGCGCGAAAGTTTCGATGTTGAATAACGCACTTTTCGGCACTATAAACACAAGTCCCACTCTCAAAGTCTATCACTACCCACGAGGGGAGTTTCTTCTCTCCAGTCCAGTAATTTTCCGTTTATAAAACACTCGCTTTTCAACCAATATTCGTAATTTAATCGGGATCTCAAAACAAAAACAATACTCAATCTGTCGACCGAGATATCAATCTCTGGAGATAGAAAACTGTGAAAAACTATATGTAATTGTTAGATAGTAGGGACTGATCTACCCTTATTAAAGGATCTAGAAAGCTTTCTCGGCGATACCCCCATGGGGTGATAAGCCATTTTATACACCGGGTTATTCACGTTATTCGACACGAAACATTATGGCCGAAGTATATGATTTTGAAAACGTTTTTTTTCTGGATGGATAGGGACCCTTTAAGGCTACATTTTAAAAATATTTTCATGTTATACAGGGTGTCCCCAAAACACGAAACGCATCAAAGTTGTATTTTTTTAAATGGAACCCCCTGCATATTAATTGATATTCCAATTTTTCCTTCAATTTTGAATAAAAATTGTGATACAACTAATGTTCCTAAATTCAACCTTATCGAGATATCGCGTTTTAAAAATGGCATTTTTGCAACTTTGACATGCTATAAAATTCAAACTATTCAAGTTAGAGGAAAATGGTTTGCACTTTCCTGTCTTAACTTTTCAAGAGCTCTTCTGTCATTTGGATAGAAGGTACCGTCAACTGTCAACTTTTTTCGGCACATTTTGACATTTTTTCACAAGAATGAATTTGATCTCCTTGAATAGCTCTTGAAAAGTTAAGATAGGAATGTGCAATCCATTTTTCTTTAACTTGAATAGTTTGAGTTTTATAGCATGTCAAAGTTGCAAAAATGCTATTTTTAAAACTTGATATCTCGATAACGGTTGAATTTAGGAACATTAGTTGTATTACAATTTTTGTTCCAAATTGAAGAAAGAATTGATATAGGTATCAATTAATATACAGGAGTTCCATTTAAAAAAACACAACTTTGATGCGTTTCGTGTTTTGGGGACACCCTGTATAATATGAAAATATTTTTAAAATGTAGCCTTAAAGAGGGACCCTTTCCATCCATCCAGAAAAAAAAACTTTTTCAAAATCATATACTTCGGCCATAATGTTTTGTGTCGAATAACGTGAATAACCCAGTATATATATACAGGGTGTTACTTAATGATATATCATCATTTTAAGGGGGAGTTCCTGGATACATTTTGAGTCGAAAAGGTCGTATAAACTTGGGTCTAAAAAGAAAAATAAAAAAAATAGATAAAATGAAATAAAAATGAAAAAAAAAAAAATACCGTAATATCCTGTGGCAAAATTCAGTTCAATATCTCAAACCGTCTTTGGAAAATGTATTAAAAACTGAAAATAAAATAGATCTTCAACACCCTGTATCTTGAAAACCAAGCATTTCAAGACTCAAGTTTATATGACCTTTTCGACTTAAAATTTATTCAGGAACTCCCCCTTAAAATTATGACATACCATTAAGTAACACCCTGTAAAAGTTGTAATGTTGATATAAGACCCAAACTTTAATGAATGTGTACTGCTCAACAAAATTAGAGGAACACTCCTTTGTATCTCTGTAACTTTTATTATGAAAATGATATATGTACAGGGTGTTATTAACGGAGTTACAGGGAGTTAAACTAAAATTTTATTTGTAGTTTTTTGGCCATGCCTTTCGCCACGTTCATAATATTTTGACAAAATCTTGTATTTGGGGCTTTTTCGGGATGAGGAATTCAAATTTGACCACTGTTTTTTCGCATTTTGTAGAGAGTGCCACATACTAACCTATACTTTGATTTGAATGGTCCTAACTTTTTTGTGCTACACTGTATGAGACTTTTGAGTGAATATTTTTATTCCTCCAACCTTTTGACATAAAAAAGGTATACCACTTTTGTTTCGATAACTCCAACCGTTTTCGAGAAATACGCTAAAATAACTTTGCTTGCATGTGATGAGTATGAAATTATTTCAACTTATTTTCAACTTTTGACATAGCATGCTTTGGGATCATGCGCTATAAGTTACCGCAGAAACAAATTTCATTAGAATTAGTTTTGACAGTCATTTGTAATTTTTTACATTTTTCACATTTTTTTTAATTTTCAGTATTTTTGTCATTGACCACCATCAGCGTAACAAATTTTAAAAAAATTACCAACTTTAAAAACTTATTTTTCTGAAACTTGTATCTACGGCAACTATAGCACATGTTTCCAAAGCATGCTATGTTCAACGTTGAAAATAGATTAGAATGATTTCGTATTCATTACATGCAAGCAAAGTTATTTTAGCGTTTTTCTCGAAAACGGTTAGATTTATCGCAATAAAAGAAGTATCCCTCTCTTATGTCAAAAGGTCGAGAGAATAAAAATATTTGGTCGAAAATCCAATACTGTGTAGTACAAAAAAGTAAAGACCATTCAAATCAAAGTATAGGTACGGACAGAGTGACCCATTTGAAAGCGGGCCATCACATAAAATTTCTGGGGCGATTTTCACGATTTTTATTTTAAATGTGTAGAGTGGAAAGGTTTATTTTCAGGCAAGATGGCGTCAAGTTTTTTCAAAATTCAAGGCCTACTAGATCATATTTTAGAGGCTGAGAAATCCAGAATCCATATTAGTGATTTTTTTAGAAAAAATCTGCCTACGCCACTGGATTCGTCATAGCCTGGAATGCATCTGTACCAAGAGAAGTATTTTACCTCGAAATTCTTGTGAGAGCAAATCCATCAGAAAAAAATTATCAAATATAAACATTTAATAGATATTCTCATGTCAAAATACAATGAAAACAAACAAACGAGACTGGGAAAAAAAATTAAAAAATATTACACACAGATATAATATTTTTGAATTAAATATTTTTTCATGAAATTTGGTACAGAAGGGGATGAAAAATCCAGTGGCGTAGGCAGATTTTCTCTAAAAAAATCGCTCATATGTTTTCTGGATTTTTCAGCCTCTAAATATGCTCTAGTAGGCCTTGGTTTTTGGAAAAAACTGGGCGACGTATGGCCTCAATAAACATCTTTCCCCTCTCTACCTTTAAAAAAAAATCGTCAAAATCTATCAATAAATTAAAAAGTTGGTTGGATACGATGGGAGCTGTCAAACGCGGGGCAACGAGGATAAATGATACTTATAGTCCGGGCCTCCGGGCCCAGAATAAAAATAGTGAGATATTCTGAAGTTGGATATAGGAGGTGTTTTGATGCTGTTTAACAAAAATAAGACGTAAGCTAATCGTAGAAGAAGTGCCTGATATGTTTTTTTTTTTATATTAGGTACTCGAAAACATTCAACAAAAACAAATATAAAGGATGATTGAGAAATCAAATGTTCACTTGACAATTAAAAATATCAACTCATGTGTACAGGGTTTTTCCTTATAATTTGCCACCCCTTTAGAAACCCTAATAACAGATATACAAAAAAAATGTTCAAATGAAAGTTGCATGATTTTTCCTAAAGATTTTATGATAATCAAGAGAAAGAATATATCACTATTGCAAATCGGGAAAATTTGGAGAAGTTCAATTTTTTCAAATGGAATTCCCTATATTTCAATACAGATTCAAGATCTCCTCATTTTCCTCTTTTCAGTAGTTTGCCCAT
This sequence comes from Orchestes rusci, assembly GCA_958502075.1. Lineage (NCBI taxonomy): Eukaryota > Metazoa > Arthropoda > Insecta > Coleoptera > Curculionidae > Orchestes > Orchestes rusci. The sequence continues at coordinate 53,481,348 of OY293303.1, read as the reverse complement.
GTTTGGACTAGCCGTTTTTGCGTTATTCCACTTTGATCAAGATAGTGTGGTTGCAATGCGGGCGAATAATGCTATAATTCATTGCAACCGTTGTGGGAAACCATGAAAAACCAACGGAAACAACATATTTGATGACAGAAAAGTACTTGATATGAGTAACAATTATTGTTATTTCCGTTGGTGATCCAAGGCAGTGGCGATAAAATATCTTATTATTCCCCGCATCGCAAGTTGCAGGGAATAATAAGATATTAATGATAACAATGATTCACAATAATAATAATAATAATGTTTTTACATGTATACTCAATTTAGATCCTGTATACAGGGTGAGTCGGGAGGAACGGACCGAATTTCAGGAGTGTATTATACAAGCGAAAACAATGTAAAAACACTCATATGTTCTTATCCGATATTCATTTGTTTTCAAGTTATTGCGCAATATCATGTTTTTCACGTTTCGCTTTTATCAAAATGTTAACGTGATCAGAGTAGTGGACCTCAAACCACAAATGGCTAACAATAAACTACATATGTTAACCATGGTAATCGTGAAATTCGGCAATCGAAACTAATTGAACACTCGGATAAACAGCTGACGAAGCCTATGACAGATAGCAGTTTTGTCGCTTCTCATTGTAATTTTTTTCTCGGGTTTAACCATAAGATTTCCGCTGTCTTTTTGTGATTTATAAAGCGTTAGTTCTAAAGAAAGGTACTTTTGATTGGCAAAAGTGAGAGATAACACAAAATGATGAACTAGATAAATGAAAGCTATTTGTTTCTATATGAAGTTTAGTGCTGATTTTTTAAGTACATTATGTATTTAGCGACGTGTTTGGTATTTAAATCTTTGGTTTTCATTATGTAATAAGGTTTTGACACTATTTTGTTTTATGTGATGATGTTTTTTAACTTTTATATGGTGACGTTAATATACGTCATCAGACGCTTCATCAATGCAAAATGTGTCGGCGGTACTGACAATAGAAAGGAAAAATTTCCCGTACCAAAAGGGTTGAAAAGTAACCATAACATACCCCCATATACTCCAAAAGTCAAACTTCTTTAAAGTCGCGTATTTTAGCTAAAATATCACGATCCCAATAGCGTGAATAACTAATAACTCTGTATACATTGACAATGTATCAAAACATCTTCAAATATATATTTTATGCCACAATAATAGAAGAAATATCTACTAATCATAATTCATTTTCAGGGCTGATTGCGTCAAAACACTAAAAAAAACATGTGAAGAATTCCGAAAAACATCAGTTATGGATACGACTATTTGGAAATTCAAAGAGCCTCTTATACAGAGGGTCAGCTCAACTCTCAAGACTTTAGGTTTTTTTAATAATTTTAGCAATAACATCGATGTTTCCATAAGTAGTTGAAAAAGGTAATATGGAAGTGGTGCTCAATGACTTAACCTTCTCTATAATACTAAGCTCAATAACGACGGTGTGTTATTTCTTGTACGATAATAATAACCAATAGATATCTGCTTGTGAAATTGCAACATTCCTCACGCTGATTTCTGAGAACATCCAACTGACGATAAGCGACGGTTTCTTTGATGTTTAGGGAATAATTTCCAATCACCTTTGTTGTTCTTTGAGATAAATCTTTCTTGCGATTCATTAAAATCGATAGTGCGCGGTGTTGATGTGGTGACCGATCTTGGCCGCTCTAAATGGACAGCTCCAAAAGACACAATTTACATGAGACATGGTTTCGACGGATCTGATTTCAACAGACAAAAACCGAACAGTATATGAAATATATAGTGAACAGTGCGATGCTGAAGTATCCCTATCCACTCTCGGACTTACGAACAGCTGATTTTCGCGTTTAAGTTTGACATTATTCATATGAGCTTGTAGAAATATGCCTTATTGAAAACGGTCTCGGCTTTGTCGCTTTTCTTCAGTTTGATGTTGTCAGCTGATTTGGTTCCCCTACTTAGAAAGAATATGAACCAGTTAGTTATTGTAGCTACAGATTCTGGAACATTCATCGTCCTGATTTTATTTTTGTTACACGACGTTTCGATCAATTTTATCTTTGATCGTCATCAAGTGTGAACTGAATAACTTCTATACGTCGTGATAATCCGAAAAGTATATTTTGACTCCAATTGGTATTTCTCAGTTTAACAAATATGAATAGACATGATGAATAGAATAGTGCCTTAAAAATGCACCACCTAGTGCCTTTTTAAACGACCAATTATTATTTTTAATAGAAATTATTTTTGGAATTATCGGTTTCGTTAATTCCAGAAACCTTTTTTGGGCAACACTGAAACTTCGAGGTTGATTAGTTGTTTCTGTTGTGCGAAACTAAATGAATAGTTCAGATTTGGCAAAATATTTTTCAACTTGGCTAGTCACAAACCATCCAACCTAAAATATTTTTCATCAAAATGATTTTCTTTGATATTGACGGTTTTCTAAGATGTAGAAAAAACCTTTCAACCGGATAACATGATAACTTATGTGGGTTAGTAATGCTATTATTTTGAATGTAACTACAAGAAAATCATAAATATTATTATAAATATTTTCATTTCAAATTTTTGCAAAACTATAGATAGGAAAATTATAAAATGTACAACCTATCGTGTATCGCATTCATCTTCATAAATGTATCGTCGGAACCTCGATAGTTCGTTTACACGCGCGCCAAGCTGCACGGCAGACTGCCAGTGAAGCAGCTACACAAGCATCAAAGACGGGCCAAATTTAGACGCGCGCTAAGCAGCCCGGGAAGCTGCTCGGAATGCTAACACCGCGGTCAATATTGTGACGGATATTATTCCTCTACTTTACCTGATAACCTTGATACACATTTGAACTTGGTCGCATAACCAGTCTGACATCTTTTCAATCCATTTTTGCGAACTCGCGAAGGTAAAACAAGTAACTGGAGCGATCGAGCATAGCGCGCGTGTGAACAGTACACGTTCACAAGCACATTCATCCTTTGATCTTTATCAAAAAACCGACATTATCTCGTGAAGCGGCGAGCACGTTCAAATTCACGGGAGCGGGCTCATTAAGCCCGTTACCCCGGGTGTGCTCGTGATTGTGCCTGTTGAATGTCTTGTTGAACGCGAGCGTGTAAACGCACCATGAGCAGTCCAGTCATGAACCACACATCTATCAAGGCACACATTTGACTTGTTATCTCGATACTGTTTGGGTATTTCGCGACAGTCTTTAGGTGCTTTGGAAAACAGTGTTCCAATTGACCCGATCATCAGCTGTCATCTTTTGTCTCTTTTAATTAACGTAAAACAGAATAAGACCAAACTTGACATCAGATGGTCGAGTTAATCGGATCACTATTTTCGAAAGCGCCCTATGAAACAATTCCCACAAAAATTGTGTTTTTTGTGTTTTCTGTGGGTCTGGGATTTGGATTGAAGCAAATTTAAATAGATTGCGCAGCTGAATTACCGCATCAGGAATATATTTCCATAAGACTCAATGTAAACATGCGTTAACACAAAATATCATATTATCTTTGAAAAACCATCTACCAAATTGACTCGAACATTTGCATACTTCACAGGGTGATTCTAATTTCCAGTACATTTCACCCAATGGTTGGTGAATGATCAGTGTGGCTCCAATATTTTGAAAAAGATATGAAATTTTGTATCAGGTCATGTTTACCGTCAGTCTGACGAAAAATATATTGCTTATGCGTTAATTTTGCCGCCCAGTGTAAGAATCGCTTATCAATTCCCCAATGAGGAATTCACGAATTAATCAATAAATGGAGTGGTTAAGTAAAAAAGCCAACAACACTAGTGTCCCTCCAAATGTACCGTACCTAGCGTCTGTACAACAACTTTGTTACAATTTTTTCTAATTATATCTACATACTTGAAATGAATGAGATAATTTTAGCAGAAACTGTCAATCTTGAAACTATACGGAATCTAACCCTTTACCAATAAATGTTGCTCAGCGGTACATATTCGATATTTAAAATAAGCATATTTCTCATTTTGGTATTGAATACATTTTGCTCAAGTTGAATGTCCCATATATTTTATCTAGTTTAAGTCATATTACGAGCCATATCTGTGAATATTACTAATAACTTAATTTTGGACTTATTGTTTAATCAAGAGAGGTGATTCAGTGTGAGGTTCGTTCCAAAATCTCTGTACCGAGGTTCTCGAATGAACTTCTTGTTTTGAATCATTGATCAATTTTGACTATACCAGGTGTCTCTTCAGAATAATAGAGACACTGGGTACACTCAATAGGGTGTAAATATACTTGGTGTGGGGGAAACTTATAACTTTTGTATGAACACTGAAGTGCCTGTACCTATCGGAAAAGAATTCAACTTATTTCTGATCCATAAAGGATATGAACAGTTCTATCTATGTATAACTTAAATTCAATTCTATCGGAATTAAACTACGATCGTTCTCGTTACAAAAATGAGAGTGATTTATCAGTTATATCACTATAATAAAGTTTTGTATATTTATTTAATCATGTATGTTTGAACTATATAGTATTATTCATCATTGCCAGTTAGTATCAGTTATGTACACAGCGAACAACTGTATAAGCTTACATTAACAATATACTTTTTGTTCAAACTGTACGTAATATGTGTATCATTCACTATCATGACTTATTTAGTCCATTTGATCTAAGATATGTTATCTTCTAATCATTGTGTTTGGAATAAAAATATGGAGAAGTTGATTCCAGTGTTTCATTATTTGCTTCCGTTTTCTCTGTAATGGAATTGTTATGGGTATTTATTTTGAACAAATGTGTCAAGGATTTCGGGAATAACGGACAATGTCTTGAGTCTTCCTTTTAATAAAGAGCTACAGTTTCGATGCTGTGTTGCATCTTCTTCAGGCTGAAAAATACGTACATATGAACACTAACAATGGAAACAGTCATCAAAATTAAAATAGCGCGTAATAACAATTACCCTCGTAGCTTTGTCAACCTCTGCATGAACAAAATGAATATGAGGAATGAGACACCAATAAGAGTACGAACGAAGAGTTATTTTCGGTTTCCGTTTGTTCAAGGTTTATCGCAAAAAATTGCAAAATTAATTAACAGTGAGGAAACACAATTGGTATTCTATAACTTAAAAACAATATTTGCGCTATTCTCCAGACTCAAGGATACAACACCACTCTCCAAACAGTCGGGTATTGTGTATAGCATACCATGTTCGTTTGGGAGTATATATGTGGGTCAAACAAAACAATACTTAGAAAAGAGAAAGAAACAACATATCTATGACACAAGAGAACGAAACAGAGAAAAACAAGAAAAATCGGCACTTGCTCAGCACTATTTCAACACAAACCACAACTTCGATTTTGATGAGATGAAGATTTTGGATAGAGAGCATAATTATTATAAGCGTATCATTTCGGAGATGATACATATTCAAGTGAATCACGAGAATGCGGTGAACACTCGAAGTGATGTTGACAATTTGTGTATATTGTATCATCCGTTACTTGATTATATAAGAAACTCATAGAAGAACTCCTCAACCGACATCATGTATTTATCAACCATAAAGATCATATAGGCAACATTGTTTCTCCACTACAACAAAAAATCTTCTATAGAGTACCAACTTGAAATGTGTTGAATTCATACCGCTGTCATATAGATCAAGGATTGTTTTGGTTGCGCTCAGTTGACAATAATGTGTCTAACGTTGCCAATAATTGAATGTCTGGAACAAACTTTGTATTCTACCACATTTTATTTATGTAATTGATCAGAAACCTCACAACATTGTGATTTTGAAGCGTATTGATGTATTTGTTTATTGACCGTTATAATTTTATGAGTGATGTACTGTATACATATTTTGATTATTCGTTGTATTCATGTTTCGAGTTTAAATGTACTTTCCTGTCAATATTAGTCTCCAATTTTTTAATAGGTAGGTCCCATGTTTTTTATGACCATGTTCGTTTTGTGTTTTTATCATTTAATTTACGGCTATTTCAATTTTGATGACTGTTTCCATTGTTAGTGTTCATATGTACGTATTTTTTAGCCTGAAGAAGATGCAACACAGCATCGAAACTGTAGCTCTTTATTAAAAGGAAGACTCAAGACATTGTCCGTTATTCCCGAAAACCTTGACACATTTTTTGTTCATAACCTTTTTCGGACGTTAACCCACTTGAGGTATTTATTTTGCTATAAAAAAGACTGTTTCAATTGATATGACTTCTTGGAAATCGGGGAACCTTAACTATGGCAAATATACGTTTTGGGCTAGTAATAGTAACAACTGTTTCTAGATGCAAACAGCTTGAAATATCAATTTTTTGATTCATAGCATGGATTTACAGGGTGACAATTTGAAAACTATTAATGGGCATAATTCACAAACGCGAAGGGATAAAGGAAATCCGTGAGACTGAGGAAGGCGGGACAAAAATGATGTAATAGCCTTCATTTATATCTTATGTCCTTACCCCCTGCCACTCCAAGTGACTAATCTTAAATTACAACCGTCTACTTTATCTGAAAGCTTTAAAAAATGCTTTTCAATGATACCATTGAAAATGTCTTCTTGTCACCCCGAAAACTATTATTATGATGCTGAATATTCTTTTTTATTATAAAAGAAAAGGTTTTGTAGTCATCAATAAAGGTAATTTTGGTGCTTAAGAGTGCGTTCACTGCCGACTCGCCGGGTAGTGGTTTCTGCGGGGGCGAGCGGGGAAAAAATGATGCGACACAACGGGGCAGAGTTGAGTAAATCCCTTCCACTTTTAAAACAGCCGCTTGACCACAGCCATAGCAAAGATCAATAAATTTCAATTATTATTAGATGTGCCGATTCTCGAGCTCTTTCACAGAAAAGTAGGTACCCATGTGTTTTTGTACTCAGATAGGTATAGTTATTACGGTAACGTTTTGAATACAAAAATGTTTGGTTTTCCTTGTTTATATTATGTTTTTGCGAAACTGAGGTAATTTTGCCAAGTTTAGAATTTAGGTATATACAGTGTGGTCACTTAAGTGTGCAACATATGGGTTTTTTTTTATTAACTGCACAACCAAAATAAAAATATTGCCGAAAGTTGGTGCATGTTCGAAAATCATATTAGGTGTACTTGGAATGGTTGCAAGACAAACAGCTTACAGGGTAGGCCAAAAAATATGAAAATTGTACAAGATTAAAGTACTTTTATTTCAGAAAATTCGGCAAAATGTTATAGGGAAAAGTTGTTTAGGATTGAAAGTTTTGCCTAAATACCAAATCATGGCCTCCTGAGAAAAAAAAATATTTTCTGTAACATCTAATTATTTAGAAAATTTACCTAAATTTCAAATTTTTCAGGGAATCACAAGCCTCATGTTTGTTGCAACGATATTGAACACAACTTTAAAATATCGCAAACATCCTTTTCCACAAGGTGAAACATTATTATTGATATTATGCATATTAAAAAACTCGCACATAAAGTGATTTTTTTTTAATGAATTTTGTGATTCTCTAAAAAATTTAAAATTTAGGTAAATTTTCTGAAAATGCTCAAATTTGAACTAAGTTATGCGAAATTGATTTGTTTTCGAATAATTTATGAAACTGTTCAGGGTGAATATAAAAGAACATTTTTTTTGGCGAAATAATTAAATGTTTAAAAAAATATATTTTTGTCCTTAAGGGGCCATGATTTGGTATTTAGGCATAACTTTTAATTCTTAACAACTTTTCTTTATAACATTTTGCCGAATTTTCTGAAATAAGGGAACTTACTCTTGTACAATTTTCATATTTTTTGGCCTACCCTGTACGCTGTTTGACTTGCAACCATTCTAAGTGCATCTAATATGATAATCGAACATGCACTAACTGTATATCCTGCTTTTAATCAATGATCACGGATCAAAAAAACCTCCCTCTTATTATAAAATGATTTCACGAACGCTGTGGAAAAAGAAATTCCAACTTATTTATAAAAACTGGATTAAAGATAAGTGAGTTGTTATGCGATACTGATTTTGAGATATCATGAAAAAAATTGAGTTATATATTTGGGAAAGGGGGTGGAAAGGCTTTTTCACTTGTGCCTTGTGGGATATGATGAAAAAGACCCAAGTACATGGTTATTCATTATGCTCTGACCCTCACCTACAGCTCTTATTATGAGTGGTGGAAAAAAACTTCAAGTACAAAAGTTTTAGGTTTTTTCACGTGGTATTTTTTGGTGATAGGGGAAATAAAAAATCGACTTCACTACATTGAAAAATTGTTTAAGTTGAACTCTCTAAAATGGAACAATCTGTATATTATTGGCTAAAATGATAGATCTTTTTCCTCTGATTCCAAAAATATATAATATATGGTGGTATTTAGTTCTACCGATTTTGCGCTATTCAGGTTAAAAGTCACATTGAACCCATCCAGAAATTTTAGCCAGACTCAAACATTCTTGGTTTTTTTCACTTTAAGAACAGATTCATGCAAATACAGCGACTGGGAAAATAAGTCGGAATATATTTCACTGCCCCCTGGACTAATACGGTAGAATCCAGATCAATGTAATGTAATTTTCATGAGACTTTGAACTTGAATAGCGAAAAAACGACTAAATCAAATGCCAAGATAATATATTATATATTTGCATTAAAAAAAAAAAGATCTATCATTTTGGCCATTCAATTAAAAAAAAATCAAACTTCATCAATTTTTTCAATGTTGTGAAGTCGATTTTTCATTTCCGCTATCACCAAAAGATACTTCGTGAAAAAAACCTAAAACTTTTGTATTAAAAGTTTTTTCTACCAGTCATGATAAGTGCTGTACGCGGGGGTCAAAATATAATGAATAACCCTGTTCACCAGTTGTGAGTTGTGGAATGGGTGGAGAGAGTTTTTTGTGACTTCACAGTTGATTTTAAAAAGAGCAGTACCTGAAGGTATGTGAGAATAAGAAATCCGGATCGAAGCAAACCAAACCAAATCATGCTTTATTATCATGAAGAATTAAAATATTTTTTTTTTGTAGAGCAAAGAAAACACAATAACTTATTATTACCAAGAAAACATTAATAGTCATAGAATAAAACTAGAATCTTCCAAAAATTCACACAATAATATTTTTTCTAAAACTTCATTCGATTTACAACAAAAAAGTTTTTTTGACTTTTTTCTCTCCGACGCACCGTTTTCGAGTAAAAAAATAAAAACCATCACCACTTGTGTCCTTCGAAAGCGTTGATAACCAAAAATTTTCAGTTTCGGGATCAGAAGGAAATCCTGCTGTTCTACTCGTCGGAGAGAAAAACTCAGGAGACCTTTTTATCGGAAATTGGATGAGTAAAAAACGGAAAAAAAACAAAGGCGTGTATTTTTTTTCTTGTAAAAAAAAGCACCCTGTATTTTGGAAAAGACGCATTTGCGGCCATCTGTGTTGTATCTCAAATCACTTATCTATGGTTCCTCAATATGCTCTAGAAGTCTGGACCAGTTGAGGGGACACCCTGTATACAGTATATCGCCGGATCAACGAATCAATAGGTTAAAAAGGGTTCAGCCCTTCTTGCATAGAAACTAATATGTGTCATAAATTCAGTTTCGAAAAACTAATTATGTCTTGGAAATTAAACTAGAAGCTATTTTTCTAACCAGTAAAGTGGTTCAGAATGAAAAACTCGGTGAGAATGCAAAATTTGAAAACCCTCCGCCTACTTGGATATTTTATATTGTTCCATCATTGTAGGTCATTAGAACAACATGGAAATATATGTTATCCTAGTATTTCAAGCGTTTGCTTGTGTTTTCAATTTTGAAATACTTTTTTATTTTGCAGAATTGCGTCGTTATCATTTGTTTATGAGTCCACAATTCTTAATGGCACTTTCAAAAGACTTTCTAATTTTTCGTTGGATCTATCCTCATTCTTTTTATTCCAATAACATGCTTTTGATTCAAATTTCCGATATAAAATCGTCTTTACTGTGGAAGCGCAGCTAGTGGATGGCTTCATTCTGCACACTTCCCCAAATAGCGAAGCTCTCATTAGCTTTTTGCGGAATCGTTTCCTTTGATGATCCACTGCGATCCACCTGAAACTTGGGTACTTGGTACGGGTTTCTCGTCCGACAGGCGATTAGACATTTTAACATTTTCAATATAACCTAGCTCTTGTATATTCTCCGCATCAGGAGCAATAATTTTGACAAATCAGAGTGAGTTATACTTTCAGAAACAACATGGACAGCCTCTAGCTACAACTTGTCCATGCTTCAAACGAATCGTGTTACATGACACATTCAAGACTTTAATTGTAGGATCACGTGTTGATACTAGACATCTAGGGATAACGTTTTCCCTCATTGGCTCATAAGAATGTCTCAAGTCAACAAAAATATCGCCAACGTATTTGTCGTTATTTGAAATACAGTTAACGAAACCAATAGGATTATGAGGTACTTCAACATCATCAAGGGTCAATTTTGACGGTAATTCATCAAGTTGAGGCAACTCAGTCAATTCGTTGTTGAAAATTCAGGCATTTGAACTGAGCAACCCTGGCATTACAAATGACCATCTTCTCTCCAGCATACCACAAGTCAATCTAGGTCTTAATATCATAGGCACTTACTTCGAAGTAAACATGAAGCAAGAGATGTCTAGTTTCCAGCTGGTGGACGAGGATACAGTATAATCCTCTATGTGCAAAATTCGAAGCAATGCCTTTGGACCTGATGGAATCTCGACGCAAATGCTGAAACTGTGTATTCCCCACTGCCTTCAGCCTCTGATCAACATAATCAATTCCTCACTGGGAACAGGTGAAGTCCCAAACCTCTGGCAAAAAGCCCTGGTAACACCACCAATACCTAAAAAGGATAACGCCACCTTAAATGACCTAAGACAATTAGCATTCTGCCCCCTCCTTCAAAAGATCTTGAAATGATTGTAGACCAGCTTTTCGAGTATTCAAACTCCAGAAAAATAATTTCAAAATTTCAGTCTGGTTTCACTCCTAACCACAGTTGTACAACTGCTCTTTTAAGAATCACAAGTGACATAACACAAGGATTAGACCAAGGACACATTTGTCCCATGGTCTTAATTGACATGACTAAGGCGTTTGATTCTTTAAATACGCATGCACTGTTGAGCAAACTTTCATCTCTCAATATCACCAACAGCTGTTTCAGAAGCTACCTCACAAACAGGGAACAGTCTGTCAGAATTATCACGGATAATTGGGTGCCAACATCTGAATGGAGAAGAGTAACATCCGGAGTACCCCAAGGATCCATCCTGGGTCCCCTACTTTTCACATTATTCACCTCTGATTTTGATAAAGTACTTGAGAAATGCCAGTACCATATGTATGCCGATGATCTGCAAATATACTCACATTGTCCACCTGAATGCATAGACAATGGCCTCTCATGGTTGAATGATGATATGGGTAGGATCTCAAGATGGGCTGCTGAGAACTCCTTAATAATCAACCCGCAAAAACCGCAAGCAAAAATGTTCTCAAAAAATGACATTGATCTCAGCGAGCATACTTTGAGGAGTCCTTGTCACTTTATGCGTCGCAGCTAGTGCTATGGGAAACACAACACCACCTCAATTTATATTTTCCAGAAAAAAAATTCAAGATGATTTTATTAGAGATGGGCCTCCAGGAAGTATTGGTGCGGCTAACGGTTCAGGTTGGATGACAGAGCCGATGTGTTTTATGATTTTATGAAACATTTTGTTACGCATGTTCGACCATCTAAGGAAAATCCCGTACTTTTACTTCTAGACAAGCACGAATTCCACTTAACCATAAAAACTATTAATTTTGCTAAGGAAAATGATGTGATTATGCTGTCTCCCACCGCATTGCTCCCATCGACTTCAGCCTTTAGACAGGAGTGTGTATGGCCCCTTCAAAAAGAATTTTTGAAGTTCACAGGTTTCCTGGCAAATAATCCTGGAAAATCCATGACAATTTATGACGTCCCTTCCTTGATTCGAGATGCACTGCCCCAAGCAATTACCCCTTTAAATATCATGAAGGGGTTTAAAGTCTCTGGCATCGACCCATTCAGCAGAAATATATTTTCTGACGATGATTTTCTACCAGCTAGTGTCACCGATCAGCCGCTAGCGCCCCACCAAATATCTTTGCCCCTTAATGGGGGCGTTGCTCCAGATCAACCATCTACATCTGCTCAATTGACCGATGCTGAAGTTGAGCATGAAGCAACACAATCGTTAGGACAAAAACAAGACACTAATACAATGCCAGCCAAATTCTCTCCAGTATTTGTTCGTCCGCTTCCTCAGGCAGGAGAAACCAGAGGAAAGTGGATCAAGTGTTCACAGTGTAAACTTTGGTCTCATGAAGAGTGCACAGATGGAAGGCTATTTGCCATCATTGCGATTCAGAAAGTGACTGGAAAAACTTAACGATTTTTGATGTTTCGTTCGTTTTGTTGCATCTTTGAATGTTTTTTATGTTCGTTATTCTTGTTAGAAATAAACTAGTTTTGAGTTTTTATATCGATCTCACCCTGAAAAAGTTTTTTTTTTGAAAATAGGTAATAGACTTTTAGATTATATATACTTGATCTAAGGTCGACAAGTACGACCGTGGTTTTAAATATTGCAAAAACAGCAACGGCAGAAAAAAAAGAATGCAATTAACTAGAACTATAACTTTACACTCGACCACTTGCTTGATGTTGTAGGATGTATTTGATGCACTTTCAACACACGTTCCTTACCCATAAAAGGGCAAATCAGCTATATTCGGAAATAATTCGCTGCACTTCGATACACGATGTTTATGCGCCGAGCGTCAGAATAGAACTTCTTAGTCATTCAGCCTTATCCTGTATCATTCACGTTAAGATAACGTATACGTTATAGTTGTTTACTAATGGAAATCTTCCATCTGATAACAGCGTAACCATGGCGACACGTACATGTTAAGTTAACGTTTGGAGTTTAAGATACAGCATATAAGGGGGACTGTCACATTGTGTTAACAGCCTAACCTCACTTTAAGTGAACTACTTCTCAAAAAGTGCCCTCCAACATCGTCCTAGCTACCTTTCCGCGAAGCTAAGGCCCCCTGACCTTTCTAACACGTGTTTTTGTGCTCGAGTTACCCCCTAATAGGTGAGTGGAGCATTATAATAACTAGAATAGTCTTGTGATAGCTTATTGACGATTCCTTCCTAAACGTTCCCCTTTTCGTTTAGTGGTGCGTCGATCCGGCCCGGCCGCGTATTGGCATTCCTTACTACGCTACAGAGCATAGATGAGCTGTATCGCAGTAAAGTATGGCTGGGCTGGGCGCACAATTTGTTCAGACATTGTTTACTACGATACAGACCAAATGCGCTGTATGGAAGAAAAGTTTGGTAGGGATGGATTTGTTCACTCAATCCATTAATTATTATCGTTCACTACGATAAATAATGGAAATTAATTACATACATATATAAATATTTTCTTTTATAAAGGTGAATCTAGAAATATTTTACTATTATTTCAATGTGACGTTGTGTGAAATGGCTTCACGGAGCCATTTTTAATTTCGCAAATTTGAACTGAACATAGTTTCAACTTTTTTAATTTGAGTACACAGGGTGCTACTCAATGATAGATAGGCCGTAATTCCAAAGACGCATTCCTGAACCAAGGATTCAAGTAGAGAAGGTCTTGTAGGTAAACATATTGTCATTGTGTCTTGAATATAAATATTCTGGTTTTCGAGATACAGGTTTAGAAATAAATCGTAAAATTAGCAAAATCCGAAATTTTCCTCCTGCGGTTTTTGTGCAATAGGGGTGGTCCTTTTGAATTGTGCTACAGCATAATAATTATACTCAAATTGTACATTGGAAAACTCTTCATGACTTTACCTCATGATTTTTTTTTGAATTTAATTATTTCCGGATTTAGCGGCCTGCATTTTATCCCCTAGTCCGATAGAGAATTCTTTCCTGATTTCAAATAGTTAGTTCAGTTTTCTATACATAGAATTGGCTGGTCTCTACCAATCAACACCTTCTGTCCAATTTATTATCATTATTCCTTGTATGGAAAAACGTTAATATCTTTATAACCCTTAGAGATAACACCCCCAACTCTTTCTCATTTGAAATCAAGAAAAAATCCTCTATCTCTATCGAACTAAGGGATGAAATACAGGGTGTCCCATTAAAAAAATGAAGAAGCTTGATTTTTTTTTCGACTTCTGTTGCTCAATTATTGATGCTTTTTCTGATAATTTAGAAAAAGTACCACATTTTGCTAATTTGAACCACTCCCTAGGGTTAATATTAACGAAGATTGCTATTGGCCAAAATATACGTGAACAACTTCTACAATCCACGTCTAATCATTATTATTTTGTTCTGGCACATTTCAAAAGACCAACCTTTTTGCTCAAAAACCGCAACGGGAAAATTTTCGATTTGGTTCATTTTACACTCAGTAGGCAGTTGCTGACAAATTCTGAAAAAAAACAGCTTTCCCGTTTTTTTTCACGTTAAAATCTTATTGGATTATTATTGTTTACCGAAATTTACAGCTTTACCACGTTACTTTTCCGTCACATGAAAATTTTACGAATGAGGATAGAGTCAACTTTAAAAGACCAATTCAAACTATCCCTGTATGCCGTAAAAATAAATTGTACTGGAAAAGAATATTCGACTGTCGTAGTAGAATATTCTTTGGTAATGGTTAGTATAGGATAGTTTTATTTTTACGCATACTGATAATGTAAGTAGGTATTTTAATTCGACGCTTTTAAATTGAATCCGCATGTTATGGTGTGCTTCTAATAAGCCTATACAGGGTTTTATTCAATGATGAGCCAAAGTTACAAAGACGCGTTCCTGAACCAATTTCAAGATAAACATGTGTCCCAAATAGTCTGGTTTTCAAGATACAATGTGTTGGAAGTCTACTTTTTGACCACATGAAAAATCATAGGGTGTCAAGGAGATACAAAAACATTATGTTAATAACAACAAATATATATATATATATGAAACTTTGTTCAGTCAGACGCACACATCGTCTCATGAATAGGATATAGTAGGATTTTTCTAAATTCACCTTTATAATACCTAGATATTTTTTATATGCATATGTATGTAATCAATTTTCTTTATATATCGTACTTGGTGAACGATAATAATTATGAATTGAGTGAACAAATCCATTCCCACCATAATATGAACCTATTTCTTACATGCAGCGCATTTGGTCTGTACCGTAGTAAACAATGGCCGAACAAATTGTGCTCCCAGTCCAGCCATACTTTACCCCGATACAGCTCATGTATGCTCTGTAGCGTAGTAAGGAATGCCAATACGCGGCCCGGCCGGACTCGGTACAAATGAACGAATCCAGGAAAGGATCGAGTTGAATTGAATCTATGAAATCAATCCGAGTCGTTCCGGGGATTGAATATCGATATCGATCTGGTGCTGGTCGCTCCGAATTTCGAAAGACGCATCGCTGTTAAACGCATATTTTGGCTGCATTTTCGCTGGACCGAGCGAGTTTTTTGCTTTGGTGTCGTGATTATGTTATATTTATGGCTTTGTTAGGAATTCTGAAACGCTTGAACATAAACTTCTTGGATATTTATGTTTTATGTTTATGGTAATAAATTAGTGTGTTTCTACAGGGGTCAGTTTTTTTACAATGGAGTATTGCTGAAATTGTTTTGGATATGATCTATTCGATTTTAGACGACTGCTTCATTTTTTAGTACCTACTGAGTATGCTTTTTCGCGGTCCGCGTCGTGTCTTTCAAATCTTTTTACACGTTTGAAAACGTTGAGATTGAAAACATATTTTAATGCAGTTAATCTTTTTTAGAGTTTCAAGTTTTGTTTTTTTTAAGGTGTACTTTTTGTTACAAAAAAAAGTGTTTGTTTTTCCATCATAATATTATACTCACCAGGTTCATAGTCCTATCGTCTTATAATGCAGGGTTTCTGTTAATAGGTAAGAATGAACTGATAATTTTTGTTACCTAATTTATATATAGTTTTTTGGACATAATTTCTTATTATAATACTTAAAACATTTTTGATTTGATCCATGGAAAATAATGCAACTATGGTAGTGGTGTTCTTCGAATTATATACACCATATTTCAACCAAAAAATTCTTCGAAAAAGAATATAGGTACATGTTATAGTATAATCATCATTATAGTTTTAAAATCTTTGCTTTGCCTTAAAACTTGAAACAATATAAATAGAACTTGATATTTCCGATAAATATGAAACCATCTTTAATCCATTGAATCCGTCGGACCCGTTCCACTTGCGAATCGAAATCGAAAGAAACGAGTCCGGAAATGTATCGAGACGTCTCATCATTTTCTTTGTTATAACATTTCGTTTCCAAATTGGGTTGTTTTTGTTGATTGATTGAGGGCTATGACCGGAAAATGACTGATCCAGGGGGGGAGGACCCCACCAATGTGAAGTTGATGGCAGTAATCCTGCCCTGCTTTTACCAAACTCGAATAATGCTGGCGCGCCAATCCAAAATAACCTAGAAAAACCAGCCATTTTTTACTCAGCGACAGATAAAGGTACTTTCATTGTATATTTGGAATATACAGAAAAAGTGGGTTCTAGCATCGGCAGAGCAAATAACATTAAAATCGCAAGGGATATCTTTAACCTAGAATTAGCGAATATAAAGAAGATAAACAACAAAGGATTAAATAGAATATCAATTGAATTTCTTTCCTATGAATCAGCTAATCAATTTACGAATAATCAAAATCTTATTGAAAAGGGTACAATATATTTATACCATTTAATTTTGACTCATCGAAGGGGATAGCTAGGCAGGTAGATCAAGACATCTTACATCTCAGAAGATGAACTTTTAAAATGCTGCGATGTGGATGGTATAATCGAGATTTCAAGCGTCAAAAGGCTGAACAGAAGGACAATTAAAGATAACTCAGTAACATATGAACCCATCAGAACAGTAGTAATATTTACATTCAAGGGAGTCAACCTCCCAAGAGCGGTTCACTTTTACAATTTATCCCAAAATATCACAGTTAACGTCCCTCCGGTAACACAGTGTCACAAGCAATGATTTTCCAACAACTAGATATAGCCCGACGTCTCTTTGTGTGTCACATGTTTATACATTGAGGGGAGAGAGGAATTCTTGCGAGAATTCTTGCGAGTTTGCCAAACTGCAAATTTAATATGTAGCTACCTTGTATTCAAGGTATTTTTATTCTAATTAAAAATACTCTATACTCTATGAGTGCATCTCCGGTAGTTACAAATTATATAATATGTACATATTAAGATCCCTAGTGATAATAAAACATTTTCAATGAGACCCATATTTTTCCATGAACCTTTTGGTTACTTATGTAGACACGATGCAACAAAATACATCTGACAACACGACACAAATGCCTATTTGAGATCAACCAATCACAGCTGATAGTCATTTTAACCAATCATAGCCTGTAGCTTCCTTGGAACACTGTTGTCGGCTTGTTCAAAATTCAATATTTTTGAAGGCCGAACAGCTGATTTATGTGAACAAAACTTATCAATGATCAGTAAATTATAACTGTCCTATAACAACTACGATATTGAAACAAAGAAAAAATCAAAACATATCCTCGTTAATTCACTGGTTGATCCCTTTTGATAAAAAGTGAAAATTCTGAGTGCTCTTTATTTGCAACAAGGCAACGTTGAACGAACGTTGAACGAATTCAACGGACGAGATGTAAATAATAACATGTTTATTATAGTGACAAACAATTTGCCCGGAATCTAGGGTGTACGCTAGTTCTAGTGGGTTCTTTGTTCTAAGGTCACAAGTGTTTGCGCTATGGACACACCAAATCAAACTGCAAAAGTAAGGAGCTATGTTTCAACTGCGGCGAAACCAGACATCTGGGGGATGGGAAGACGTTACATGCTCAAAAAAGTGTTTTTTTCTGTAAGGACTCGCACAAAAGGGCATCAAAGAAATGTCCCGAATACAACAGACAAAAAAACATCAAAGAACTAATGACTTTCAAAAACATAACTTTCTTTGAGGCCAGTGACCTTTGCAAAAAAAACATACTTTTCAAATAGAAACCTGGCAATTAATGAAGAAGACTTCCCGAAGCTCACCAAGAACAAAGCACACAACATCTCCTATTCCCAGCGATTCTCGGAATTGACTATTGACTTAACGGAAAGGAAAAGTTCATACTTCAGATCCAGCCCCACCAAAAGAACTTTCAACCAAGTCACGTCAAGCAACCCAACAAAGAAAACCCAAAAAAGCTATGACAAAGATGAACACGAGCAGAATCTGATCAGCCCCAATGGCAGAACCAAAAACATTTATACCCAAAACCGTACTTCAAAGTCGTCACCAACAAACATACTTTTCCACAATTCCCAACGGCCTGGAAACAGTGCATATTCTCAATCTTACTATAACAAAACAACTCCAGACATCAGCCTGGATATGGTCATCAATTTTTTCAAAAATACATCAGAACACCAAGCAGACATCCTGAGAAGGATGCTTCTGTCTGAACTGAGCTTCAGACCCTACATGGATCTGGACCAGGACTCAGACGAATGATAGCATCCCCAAAAAACCTAGCCGCCCTTGCTTACCACAGAAAACGTAACATTCAACATGGCAACTCAACACAAGCCAAACCTCAAAATCATCCAATGGAATATTCGCAGAGTCAGGGCAAATGGGGAAAACCTAAACAACTTAATCGACAACGAAAACCCAGACATTATCATCCTTAACGGGTTAACTTAACATGGTTAAGCGAAAAACGAAAATTTGCTTTGAAGGCATATCATATATTAAGACAGGCGGGGAGGACGGTTACGCAGGGGTAGCAACCTGCATTGTAGCAATTTTAATTTCGCACAGGAATAACCTTGTTATTTTTGAACATACCCTCGTAACCGGACCTATAAATCAGCGAGACGCGAACTACTTATATGCGAACGGGCATACTCCTTAGATCATATATACTTATATGATCTAAGGCATACTCCGTCTCAATTTCCATCGAATGAACGAAATATGTGGCAACAAGGCAAATCGCCGAAACTGTTATTGTCCAATTTTCAGAAAACTCCGTGAGAATTTCCATAAGGCCTGTCTCACAAAAGTGTTTTCTTAAGCTCCCAATTCTATGTGTTGCGTGTTGCGTGCCTACACCGGAAAATGTCTCTAGGAAAAGTGTCATTTTTTTAATAATCTTTTTTTTTTGTATGAGTTGTAGACGAGGCTATTAAGTCGTTGGAACTGGACTGAACAGGAGTCTCGCTCTCTCCAGTTTGTGCCTTTGTTGAGTACACTGTACTCTAGTGCCCGTTCCGTTTTTTTTTGTTTGTGACACGTGACAATGCCTTGGTGTGATTTCTCCACAAATGAGGCCACATAACATCTAAGGTGAGTTTCCTCTTTGTTAACCTATTCAACAAATTCGAAGAATTCGATTCCCCAATTTCTACGCATTTCCCGGCATTTTTTTTGATGGCCAATTACAGGCCTCCAACTTTCGATTCCAACTTTCGACCTCGATCCTTCGATGTAGAGCTTTCAATTCTCCGTGAGAGAGCCAACAAAAAGCCGTTCCGTTCTGTAACTGAAGCCAGTTACGGGTTACTGTTCAACCCCGTAATGAGTTGGGCTTGAAAGCAAGGTCCATCAGGCGTTCCGATGTCCAGAAACCCGTCCCGTTCCAGATTGTCCCTGTGCAGCCGAACAACTGATCAATCAGCAACCTGACCTATTTGCGTGCTCCAGCCTGCAGTCATATCAACCCCTCAAGCAGAAACCCACCCATTGATGAATAACGTCAAGAAGGGTGAGCACATGAATATTTTGGGCATTTCCTCAAAGCGGATATATTTTGACTGACGAACCATTCATAAACTGTATCGTGATATTATCATTTCTCAACGTTTTTGGTAACTAATTCATACATTTGTTTATCATATTCCTATTATAACTAACATAATCAATAACGTATAAAAAAAATCCAACCGTTATATATAAAATTATATCGATTTCCTATTCATTTTGTTATGAATTAGTATTTACTGAAGCTGAATTCTCGCATCAAATGATATTCACCCATTGTGATCATGACAACGTCTATTTTTACTTCCACGGCGCATTTATGGTACCATTAATGTAGCGGCGCGTTATCGCAATTTGGTGGTTTTTTTAGGTTGAATTTGTTGTGAGATTCGGTAGTACTCATTCAGCGTATATTTGCGTATATACCCATTCGTTACGAAGTTGGGATCATTTGATTTGAGAAATTATTGCTGATTGTATTACTGTGGTTGCAAAGCGAATAACTGTTGTTGGTTACCTATATTTTGTTTGATCCCGTCTAGTTAAGTGTGCAATTAAATGTTGATGATTTATTGAGCATTAAATTATATATTAGTGTTGTTACGTGGGTGTTGCCACCCACCCCTTTTCATTTAGATTAATAATTGTATTGTAGTTACTTGCTCAAACTGTAATTGAACATTTCCCTTAAGTAGAAATAAACGACTTTTTAATTTGGAGTTTTTGTTTGAATAGCAACACAACTTTTTGGACTTGGTGTTTTTAAACAACCCTACAGATTTCCTAGTTTCCTGTGGACCTCAATTTATTTTTATCTTTAATTTTTTTGTCCTTCACAAACCAGGTGGCGCCCTTTAAACACAAAAACACACTTAAACTTAACTTTAAAAAACTCACACCTCAGTCTCCCTGAGTGGCCTGGTGAACCATCTCCTACCCTAACCAAGAAAAGTTGGGTACAGCATTAAGACAAATATTATATATACGGAAATTAAAAGAGTTCACACAGGACGAAGAATGCACGAAATGGATTCGGACTAGAAAAGCCGCCCTTTACTTTACGAACAACCTCTCGATAGAGAACAACATGAATACAAAAAAAAAACGATTGCAATAACAAGGAGAAACTTAAAAATCAAAAAGAAAGCGAAATTTGTGACATTTTGCGGAACCTTGAGTGGAAATTCCAGCATGTTCTACGTCTGGAGCAAAATTTAAAAAAATTAAAACTTTAGCAATAACAACCATTTCACAACTTGGAAGTCCTCAACAACATCATTCACCTTACACGAACTCCTACACGCCCTAAAAAATAAGAAACAGTCAGCCCCAGGAGGGAGGTACCAACATCTCCCAATAAGAGGCAAGCAATGTCTGCTGGATGCGTTCAACAAGTTCTTAGACGGAGACCAAATCCCCGACTCTTGGAAAGAGGCGAACGTGGTGAGCTTCCTGAAACCTGATAGAGACCCGTCAGATGTGGGGAACTATAGACCCATAGTACTATCTCCCTGTGGAGGGAAAATCCTTGAAACGATGATAAAAACCCGAATAGAATGGTTTCTGGAGAAGAAAAACACCTTCACCAATCACCAACTAGGATTCCGAAAAGAAAAAGGAGTATACGATAATGTAGCGCTTCTAACGACATACATATACAACGCTTTCTTGTCATCTGAATCCGTCATGGCAGTATTCTTGGATATAAAAGCATCAGCCTATGAAAATATCAACATTCACATCTTATACGAAAAACTCGTAAAACTAAATGTCCCACTGGAACTAGTCAATCTAATACATCAATTCCTAAAGTCGAGACGCCTATACAGTAAAGACAACCACGGCAACCTCATAGGACCTACCATAGCAACCAAAGGACTTCCCCAGGGCTCACCCCCAAGCACCACACTATTTAACATATACCTAGCGGAACTCTTCAAACTGAACTTGGGAAACATATCAATACTAGGATATGCGGACGAAAGACCTAGTCATAAAAGGAAAAAACCCAACCACCATGTGGACACAAATTACTTCAGCCGTAGAAGCAGTGGACTACACGTTGAGAGAAATGAACCTCTCCCTGGCTCCGAAGAAGTGCGAAGCTAAGTGGTTCACCAAGGGGAAAAGGGCAGACGTACCCGCCCCAATCGTTCTTCACAACCATACCATCAAGTTCCAACAACACGTGAAGTACCTAAGAGTCACCCTCAACCAGCACTTGAAATGGGACGCGCACATAGATCAAATAACCACAAAAGCAAAAAAAGCACTCAACATACTGAAGGCCATCTGTAGAGTACGGTGGGGAGCAGACCCATGTACTATGCTCATAATCTTCCAAGCCCTTGTCAGATCCCACCTAGAATTCGGAGCAATTTTCATCAAGCCAGTTAGCAAGAAAAGTATAAATAAGATAGATGTGTTGTTCTTCGAAGGAATACGCATTTGTTTGGGACTAATGAGGTCTTGCAATTTTATCGGTAGCGGCTTGAGCCCAGAGCAAAGAAGAGAGATCCTAGCAACTAAATTCATATTCAAGATAGTGGCCGTCCAGAATCACCCTCTATTGAAGATATAACTAGCATGTCGAAGACAACTAATCACTTTTCCCACCCGTTTGCCCTCCCAGAAAGTCACCTACTTGGTCGCGTCACTCCAGCACTTTCTCCCACACCTGAAGAAAATATACAAAAGCCAAAATCTTACATGCTTTGAGACAGAATTCGAACTGACTCCTCTAAGGATTATACGATTCAACATCAAGAAGGACGACCCAATGACTAGAGCAAAATGGAGCTCAATCGAGGAAAAATATAAACATACATACTCCTTTTCATTTACAGATGCATCTAAGAAAAAAACAATTTTGGATATGGAATAACTATCCCAAACATCAAATACAAATTCGCTTCTAGACTACCAGACTCTATCAGCATCTGCAAGGCGGAAACCATTGCAATTCACGACGCAGTAGAGATAATTACCCAAAAACGCATAAGAAACACCATCATTCTATCCGATTCATTGAGCGCTCCCCAAAAAATCAGCTCGAACCAGTTAAATGCGACGGCGGATTACTGGACAATAAGGACAAAAAAACCTCATATATAACGCAAATGGATGCGACATTAGACAAGCCTGGATCCCAGGACACGCCGGCATCGCTGGCAACATGGAGCAGACACCTTGGCCAACTGCGGCAGAACCCTGAACGTCCCAAAAAAAATGACCCTAGATGCTAGAGAAGTATATAATGACATAAGACAAAAACTGCTAAACAAATACAAAAATGAATGGAAAACGACCCTTCTACAGAGAAAACACCAATACTCCAAGTTCAAACAGAATACACAAGAAAAATATGGTTCGCAAGATTCCCATTCAAAAATAGACACATCACAACCTTCATCAGAATGCGGACAGGACCCTGCCTAACTGGAGAACACCTCTTTGAGATAAATTTAAGAGATAGCCCCCTATGCGACTGTGGCCAGTTGGAAAGCCTGGACCACATTCTATTTGAATGTCCAATTAACTTCATTGTTGGCCGGAACCTGTATACAGAACTGATCAATCTTAATTATGATACCCCAATCACAATAAAATCAATCCTGGCCAACCCCAAAGAAAAAGCAATTGACCTCATTACCCAGTTTTCAAGCTATGACAAAATTAGTTTGTAATGCTCTGCTCAGTTACCCCTCCTTTTCTTCCAGCCTTTTGTATGTTGTTTTGTACAATATCTACCAAACGTCCTATGTTGTGTTTGTCTTGCTAACATCCTAATGCGATATGTATTCAACCAAATAACAAACTGCTCACGATAAAATAACACTCACAGAATAGACAAGTCGGAGGTCACGATATGGTCCCGAACCAGACAACTCGTGATCACTGAGGAATCGAGCTGGCAATTGCCTAGGAGCAAAGCCATCAAAGAAAGAAGAAGTGCCGTCCAATTGAAATTGAATATTTCAAAGTTCGCTTCAATTATTGGACAATCATAGCAAAATTATAGTAGTTTATCGAGTTTTTCTTCAGGGTGGAGTGACATTATGAAGGAGTTTTTAAACTCCTTCAAAATTATAGTATTCTACTCGCGGGAAATGGATATTACTCACTCAGATGATTACGCTTACTCGCCTACGGCAAACTTCATCCACCATTTCCTGCTCGTTGAATAATATACTATTTTTTTATGCAATTGCAAAAGTTCAGTGAGAACTACATTTTCAAATTCGGTTCCGTTATCAACAATGATTTTTGTAGGGGTTCCATGATGTGTAAAAAAGGTTATTAAGTTTTCAGCGATTTCGGGTGCTGTGTTTGAAATTAGGGGATATGCTTGTGCATATTTGGAAAAGCTATCAATTATTGTTAGAAACTTTGTTTTGTCTAGGGTATAAGTATCTAAATGAAGAATTTCGGATGGTTTTGTCGCTGTAGGAGTTATAATCATTTCCATTTGTACAGGGTGACGTTCATATTTACTTCTTTGACAAATTTCACATTGGTTAATGAATGTTTGGATTGACTTCTTTTGATTAGGCCAATAAAATTTACTTTTTATTTTTTGTTCCGTTTCTTCAATTCCACGATGATCAGTTTTATGTTCATGGTAATTTTGGATGATTATTGGAATTTCTTCTTTATGAATCATGTCAATTAATTTCTTTGTACATCTTTTAAATTTTAAAAAAAGCCATCGAAAATTATTTCGTATAATTTCCGAACATTTTTCATATGTATCTAGAGTTTCAAAATAAAGTAGATACCTACTGTTTTTCTATAACAACATATTCTCTTATAAATTCAATAAGTTCGTTTTCAAAATTATTCACTGAAAGTTGTAAGAGAAATCTCCTTTTCTTTTCAAACAAAATTAGTCTTTTTGTTTTAACAGGGGAATGTAATACTTATGTAACTAGAATTTGGTTGTCTCCATAATTTACTGCTGATTCAATTATTGGTATACCAACTATTGATTCTTGATCATTGTTCGAATGAATTGTATTATTATCAGAATCATTGTTCATTGTCAACTCGTTCATTACCAGTTTGAAATATCTCCATCAGTGTTTGTTTCTTTTGTATGAATTTCAATTCGACTAAGTGGATCTGCATTTGTGTTAAGTTTCCCTTCTTATAAATAATCTTATAATCAAATTCTTCTAGTTTGATTCTCCATCTGAGTAATTTTGTTGATGAGTCTTTTAAATTGAAAAGCCATTGAAGAGGTTTGTGATCTATCATAATATTGAATTTTCTACCGTACAAGTATGGACGAAAATACTTAGTTGCCCAAACTAAACATTCTTTTTCTATGGTAGAATAATTTTGTTACGAATCTTTCAAGGTTCTTGACGCAAAGGCGATTGGAAGATCTTCACCTATTTTTCCTTGAGATAAAACTGCTCCTACATTACTAGCATCGCAAGTTAGGTTGAATTCTTCGTTGAAGTCGGGATATTGAAGGATTGGTTGAATAGACAAAATGTTTTTACAAATTCCAAAACATTCAACAGACTCTTTATTGTGTTTTATCTTTTGTCCTTTCTTCAGACACTTTGTTAAGGGTTTTGTCAACCTAGCAAAATTTTTAATAAATCTTCTGTAGTAACCTACAAGTCCTAGAAATCCTTTAATTTCTTTTACTGTTTTCGGATTTGGATAATTTTTTACTGCTTTGATTTTTTCTGAGATTGGTCTTACTCCATCCGGTGTTACAATGTGTCCAAGATATGCTACTTCTTATCTTAGAAATTCACTCTGATCTGATTGAATTTTGAAATTTGAGTCTCTTAATCGTTGAAATACTGATCCAAGTCTTTCTAAGTGTTCTTGGAGGAATGTTGAAAAAACAATAATGTCATCAAAGTAAACGAGACATTTTTCATTTTGAATTCCTCTTAAAATATTATCCATTATTCCTTGAAAAGTCGCAGAGGCATTTTTAAGTCCAAGAGGCATACGTAAAAATTCATAATGACCGTTCTCAGTGGAAAAAGCCGTTTTTTCTATATCCTTTTCGTTCATTTCGATTTGGTGAAAGCCGCTAGCTAAATCAAGGATTGTAAAGTATTGACATTTACCTAATTTATCTTAAAGGTCTGTTATGTTCAGTAACGGATATTTGTCATCGATGGATTTTTTGTTTAGTTTTCTCAAGTCAACAACAACACGAAATTTCTGTTTTCCTGAAGCATCTAATTTTCTTGGAACTACCCAAATAGGTGCGGATCCTGGGGAATTGCTTGGTCTTATTATATTTTGAGAAAGCATTTTATTAATTTGATTGTTGACTTCTTCATAAATGAAAGGGTATCTATACGTTTTTGTATAGACCGAAAGTTCATCAGCTGTTCTGATTGAATGTTTAATTTTATTAGTAAAAGGGAGTGGGGTATTTTCATTATAGAATATGTCCGAATATTCTTGACAAAGTTGAATTGCATACTTTTCTTCTTGTTGAGATGATCAGATCTTATTTTCGATGATTCGAAAAAATATTTTTCTTACAATGACAGTTAGAATAGAATTTATATGCTAGATTAGGGTCGATAAATGACTTTGTTGAGCCGCAACGAATATAAATATTCAGTTGCTGTAAAAAGTGTTTGATGTATGGGGTCATGTAGATATTTTTCACAGTTTAAAAAATTCAACGCCAAAGCGCCGCGACGCGTCGAAAATATAAATTGATTGCGGGTAATTTGAAATCAAGCGCATGCGAAAGTACATGTTATTTATAAACTTTTTTGTTATTGACTCGAACTCATTTATCTTTCTCATTTCTGAGTTATTCCGGTTTATAGTTAACATGTCTTGATTGACAAAAACTGCGATTACGGATGATTTTAACAAGAATACTAGTCTCAATTTTTGTAAAAGGTAGTCAGTGCATGAGGTCAAGTTAATATTTTTCATAGTTTGAAAAAATCGACGCCCACAAGAGCTAAGCGTCGCGACGCGTAGGAAATATAAATCG
This sequence comes from Orchestes rusci, assembly GCA_958502075.1. Lineage (NCBI taxonomy): Eukaryota > Metazoa > Arthropoda > Insecta > Coleoptera > Curculionidae > Orchestes > Orchestes rusci. Next base: position 53,454,438 of record OY293303.1, on the reverse strand, counting down.
ATTTCGGAAATATTGAAATCACGCTCATTCGAAAGTCCATGTTATAAGTAAATTTTATTGGTATTTACTCGAACTTATTCATTCTACTCCATTCTGGGTTATACCGGTTCAGAGTAAACATTTCTTGAATGACAAACAATGCGATTACGGATGATCTTTACAAGAATCTCTTGTCAACCAAAAAATTTTTTACTAAACCAGTTCAACTCAGAAAGTGCCAAGATAAATGGGTTTGAGTAAATAACAAAAAAGTTTATAAATAACTAGTACTTCCGCATGCGCGTGGCTTCAAAGTCCCTGCAATCCATTGATATTTTTGACGCGACGGCGACGCTCAGCTCTAAGTAGGCTCCGAATTTAATCAATATATTGACTTCTTCTTCTTTTTACAGAAATTTAGAGCTAGCCCTCGTGTGAAAATCATCCGTTATCGCATTTTTGGTCAATCATGAAATTTTCACTTTAAACCGTTATAACTCAAAACTGAGTAAGTTTAATGAGTTCGACTAAATAACAAAAAAGTTTATAAATAACACGGTATTTTGCATGCGCGTTATTTCAAAATCCCTGCAATCGATTAATATTTTTGACGCGTCGCAACGCTTAACTCTTGGTGGGCGTCGATTTTTTTTAACTTTGAAAAATAACTACTTGACCCCATACATTGACTACTTTTTACAGAAATCAAATATTTGTATTCGTTTCCAAGATATTGGCGTGCGGAGTTTCAAGTGAAAAACCCTGTATATGATAATTCACTGGCATTTGTATTTACTGTATTGAATGGTATAATAATTGTAGGCGTTAAGTTACTTCGTATTGAATGACTGCCTTTCGAAAATTAATCTCTTGCTGATGTTGATAATTTTCACATTATGATGAAACAGCATCATATTCTGTATCATTTTCATACAATGGGGGTTTATGAAAGTGATAATTATTTTCATTTGCATAACCGCGAGAAGTTGAAGGGAAATCTAAAGTATTTGTATTATACAACTTTTCCGATATGAAGTTACGGGGCTGATTTGATTGAAAGTAATTTCTGTTTTGAGAAAAGTTTGGTTTATTATTTGGTTTGAACCTTTGGTAATTTGGCGAATATGAACATTTTGGGTATGAGGTTTGAAAACATTTACTTGATTTCTTCTCGGGGGTTCTTGTATATTTACGGGTTGTGACGGAAATCGTGGTTTTGAAAAAGTATCATGTCTTGTATGACTATTAATGTTGTGAGGGGCATTTGAAAATTTTATCTCAAGCTGTGGTTGTCTTTGGTAGTTATTTCCGTAGTTATTGAAATTCTGGGGTTTTTGATTTTGGTTTGGTCGATTGTTTAAATCATTTAGAGAATTAAATTCCGTTTTTGACGTTTTCGTTATATTTCAAAAAAATATTGAGTGCTTGTTCTGTTACAAATTGTAACGCTTCTGAAAGGTCTCTAGACCTCATACAACGTATTGTTGTGCCAGGTGCCTAATGGTTCTCGTAAAGCACTGAAAAAGGTTTTAAGGGCTAACTCATTATACAAATTTGTTTTCAATTGAATTGCCGCATCTGTAGCTTCGTTCAGTTCAATATGTGAATGAACATAATAATTCAAAATGTGGAGAATTCGCTCATAATATTGCCTAGGATTTTCAGAATTTTGTTGTCTTAGCATTACTAAATTTCGGTTAAGACAAGCTTGATCGCGTTGATCCGCGAAATGCCGATTTAAAATATTCTTCTCCTACGTAGTGGCGGATCTGCGATAGATGGGGTTTTTCGATTTCCAGAGAGCCGCTCCAACACCTCATAAGAAACAGGATGTATTTTACGAAGATTCTATTTTTCACTTTTCACGATTTTCAATCGGGAAAAAATCCGTACGGCTGCGCCAGTTATCAATTCATGGACGAGCGGTGGGTTTTTGAAAAACAATTTATATCCTCGAACTGATAACAAAAGATATTTTATACTGGTTAAAAATAATAATTAAAATATATGTTCTACTGACTATGATGACTGAACCTCTCTGACTGAGAGGAACGTCTGACTACAATATACAGGGTACTTCATTAGTGCGTCGGGCAATCCTAGCGTGGTTATTTACAAAAGTAGAAAAAAAAGTTTTATACAAAAGTTGTAGAATGTGACTTTATGCATATTTTAAAAATATTTTCAAACATACAGGGTGCGTCACAAAAGTATGGCACGAAAAAGTATGATTTTTTTAAATGGAACCCCCTGTATATTAATTGATATTTCAATTCTTTCTTCAATTTGGAACAAAAATTGTGCTACAACTAATGTTCCTCAATTCAACCGTTATCGAGATATCGCGTTTTAAAAATGGCATTTTTGCAACTTTGACATGCTATAAAACTCAAACTATTCAAGTTAGAGAAAAATGGATTGCACATTCCTATCTTAACTTTTCAAGAGCTATTCAAGGAGGTTAAATCCATTATTGTGAAAAAATGTCAAAATGTGCCGAAAAAAGTTGACAGTTGACGTTACCTTCTATCCAAATGACAGAAGAGCTCTTGAAAAGTTAAGATAGGAAAGTGCAAACCATTTTCCTCTAACTTGAATAGTTTGAGTTTTATAGCATGCCAAAGTTGCAAAAATGCCATTTTTAAAACGCGATATCTCGATAACGGTTGAATTTAGGAACATTAGTTGTAGCACAATTTTTGTTCCAAATTGAAGAAAGAATTGAAATATCAATTAATATACAGGGGGTTCCATTTAAAAAAATCATACTTTTTCGTGCCATACTTTTGTGACGCACCCTGTATGTTTGAAAATATTTTTAAAATATGCATAAAGTCACATTCTACAACTTTTGTATAAAACTTTTTTTTCTACTTTTGTAAATAACCACGCTAGGATTGCCCGACGCACTAATGAAGGACCCTGTATAAACCTCTCTGACTGACTGGCACGGCACACACATATTAAATCAGTTTTAGGTTTACAGTGCCTTTATGAGGCACTTTTTACCTTGTATTGAGTGCATTGGCTCAAGTTTATGAAATGGAAAGAGAGGGCCGGAATAATACCGGTAAGTAAGGACAGGAAGTGGGGTATTAAGACAATCATTGCTTATGTCCAACACAGCTCAGCAATGGCTCAGCGGTCACAGCAGCTGGGTAAATTTTGACAGTTTTGTGTGCAAAGCTGTCAATGTTTGTCTAGCAGCTGCCACCGCTGAGTTGTGTTGGACAAAAGGATTGCGAGCATGCATGTTCGCTGGAAATGGGAGGAGACTCCCAGGTTGCGGCGTTGCCGGATATGAAAAATGTTCATGAGGTATTAGGAATATAGAGAGGAAAAAGGAGTGGGGAAGCGGTGTTGTCGGATGTGGGGAAATGAAATGGGACTTCAGGAAAAGAGGAGGGATGGGAAAAGTGGGGGAGACATATCTCGGTGAGTTTGATATTGATATTTGTTGTCCAATTACTGGCGGAAATTAGGAAGAGGCGGGGGAGGGGGAGAATCAATGATGGGAATAATATCGGTTGGTATTTCAATAATATGCGACCAAACACCTCGGAATTTGCATTTTTTCGTGTGCGATGGAGCGAATTTGGATATTTTTGTTTTGCGCATTTTTTGGAGTATTTTGTTTTTTATAAGGGCGATTTTCCACTTGGTTTTGAATTTGGTGTCAAGGATCATGGAATGGTATAATGGTTTTACACGGTATTCAGAGAAGACGTCTCGTGTCCTAATGTACCATGCATGGTGTACGGTCCCATCTTCTTATGAATTTGTTTAGGATTTTTCGAAGTTTGGGTTAGTTTGGGTTAGTTAGTTGGAAATTTGAGTTTTGATGAAGGTTAGGGCACCACCTGCATAAATAAGTTTCGGTTCAAAGATTTGTTCCATTATGCGTATTTTGTTGATTGTTTTGAGTCTGCTGTTGGCTGCCAGGAGGGGATAAAGTGCGCCATGCATTTTATTAACCTCTTTGATTTTGTTGTTGATATGAGTGTCCCATTTGAGTTTCTCTGTGAGGGTGACGCCTAGGTATTTAATCTCCTTTGTCCATTTAATAAAGTTGTTATTGATTTTGAGGTGATTTTTTTATTTTCCGGGGAATTGGAGATTAATATGGCTTGTGTCTTATATGCGGGTTGATCCTTATCTTCCACGTCTCGAAAAATTCTTCGATTTTGTTTATATGGTGGTGTAGATTAAGGTGTCGTCGGCATATAAGGACAGGTTGGAGCGGTAGTGCGTGGGCGTGTTTGCTACGTATATGTTGTATAACATTGGGGACAAAATTGATCCCTGAGGGACGCCGGCATTTTGTGAGGCAATTTCTGACATTGCTTTTTCCGTTTTGACCTGGAATTTTCGGTCCTCCAGGAAGCTTTTAACGACCAGGATGATTTTCTTAGAGAATCCGGCTTCGGCCAATTTTATTATTAACCCCTGGTGCCAGACTCGGTCGAAGGCCTTTTCGATGTCGAATGCAACTACTGTTGTGTGCAGGCTTTGTTGGAGGCCTCTGGCGCTGTCTTCCACGAGTCTGGCGACCAGGAGTTCGGTGTTAAGTTTTTCCGAGAATCCAAATTGATGATCTGGGATTGCTTTGAGTTGATTATTTTGTTGTTTCATTCTTATGTAGAGTAGCCTCTCGAAGAGCTTGACGATGCAGTTTAGGATTGATACAGGCCGATAGTTAGAGGGGGATGATAGGTCTGTACCCTTTTTTGGTATTAATACGATGACTGCTTCTCGCCATGCCGTGTGGAAATAGTATAGGTCGCAACATTTGTTAAATAATCTCACTAAAAATTCGCGGATGTTGGATGTGAAGTTCTTGATAATTTTATTAGTGATAGTATCTTTTCCTGGGTGTTAACTACGGCAACATTGTGCGTTAACACATACATATATAAAGAGTGGATCTACAGAGATTCCCCCTCTTCTTTCTTCTAGACCTTCAGATAGTAACTGTAATAGACAATTAATCAACGTATGTTGCCTATCAATTATCAACCACTCCAAGAAATATCAGTTGCCGACGAGGAAAAATCAGTGTTTAGCGAAAAATCTTAGAAAGATAAAAAGTGCTAAAAAAAGAACGGCGTGGTCAGTGTGGCGTCGGTCAAAATGGCGGGACTCATTGGTCAGATTAGTGAATTTTGCAGCACCACGGACGATTGGATTGTGTACAAACAAAGGTTGGAGCAATATTTCTGTGCAAATAAAATCGCTGACGAAAATATTAGGGTGGCAACTTTGATAAGCCTGGTAGGGACATCAACGTATAAGCTCATGAGACTTATGCTACCCAAAGCTACCAAAAGATAAGACCTATGAGATGAGGAATTATCCAAGATGTTGGCTCAGCAATTTGGTTCTCAGACATCGACTTGGCGAGAACGAATTGAGTTTTACAATTCTCGTCAAGAGTCAAATGAAACCGTTGCTGAGTGGTTCGTCAGAGTAAAAGGACTGGCGGTAAATTGCAAATTTGGAGCGGATCTAAACATGGTATTGAGGGACAAGTTTGTAACAAGTTTGAAAAGTGGAAAAATTCAAGACAGACTGTGTGAAGAAGACGTAGCGAAGTCGTTGTTCAAGCTGGGTATGCAGAAAGAAACTATTAAAGGTGATGGAGATATTCTGAAGATACAGAAATTTAATGGAAAAAATCTGGCAACAATGCATAGAGGTGGAACTATTCGAAATCCTGCGCAATCAAGGGCAAGGGAACCAAGCAGTAATGACAGTGATTGGAAGCGGAGATCAGCTGAAAAATATGGACGTAGAGATCAACTAAGAAATTACGGTGAAGACAGCAAAAAATCATGTGGTTCATGTGGAAATATGCACTTTGGAAAATGTAAGTACGCTCAGTATGTTTGTAATTTATGTAATAAAAAGGGACATCTATCGAAAGTGTGCATGAAAGCAAAAAAACATAACGTAAACTATGTCGAACAGGAGCAAAAAAGTGAACAATGTATTTTTGCTATAAATAACCTATCAAGCGAAGATAATCCTTTCAAAATTCAAGTTAATATTGACAATAAACTGTGTATAATGGACATAGACTCAGGTGCAAGTGTTAGTTGTATGAGTGAGCAATTTTATCATAAGCATTTTTGGCATTATGAACTGAAAAGGGACTATATTTTTGTAAAAGGTTATAATGGATCAAATTTCACTCCGAAAGGACATTTTTCGGTAGCGTTGATGTATGAAAATAAAACCAAAAATGTTATATTTTATGTAATACCAAATGGTGGTCCTTGCATACTTGGTCGTGACTAGATGAAGAAGTTTAACGTAACTTTAAACATGATCAACAGGGTTGTAAAAAATAAAAGTATTTCAAAGCTATTGAACAGGTGCAATTCAGTGTTTGAAAATGAATTGGGTCATTTTAAATTCGACAAGATTTCTCTGCAGCTGAAGCCAGATGCCAAACCTGTATACTCAAACCCAGGAATGTTTCTTTTGGCTACCAAGACACAGTGGAACAGGAGCTTGATAGATTGGAGAGATTAGGTGTCATCTCACCAATCACCAGCAGCTTATGGGGAACTCCTTTGGTATGTATACTGAAAAGTGATGGAAAAGTGAGACTATGTGGTGATTACAAGAGCACAGTGAACAAATACTTGGAGGAGGTAACATATCCCCTTCCCAAGATGTCTCATATGTTTTCAAAGTTGCAAAAAGGTGAACAATTTACTGTTATTGATTTGTCGCATGCTTATTCTCAGTTTGAACTTACCGATGAAACTAAAAAAATGTTGGCAATAAGCACCCAAAGGAACATATTTGATGAATCGTATGCCATATGGAATCACTCCGGGCACTGCTATTTTTCAGAAACATATTGATCAACTTTTTCAAGGCATGAAGAATGTTAGCTGTTTTGTTGATGACATAATCCTGACTGGCAAGGATGAAAATGAACATCTGCAGACCCTGGAACTAGTTTTAGCAAGATTGGAAGAAGCAGGACTCACTGCAAAGCGCGAGATGTGCAGGTTCTTTCAAGACGAAGTGGAATACCTTGGATTCAAGATTGATAAGTATGGATTACATAAAACGGATAACAAGGTAAAATCAATCCTAGAATCACCAGCCCCCAGAAATATAACTGATGTACGCTCTTTTCTGGGTATGGTAAACTATTATAGTCAATTCATTCCACATTTGGCCACAATTTTAAGACCTATTTATGACTTACTAAAAATTGAAAACAAATTTCATTGGTCAGGTAAATGTGAGGAAGCTTTTGAATTAATCAGGTCAAAGATCGCAGAAGATGTAACGTTGGTCCATTTTAATCCAAATTTGCCACTCTTTTTGACAACTGATGCTTCTAACAACGGAATAGCAGGAATTTTTAGTCATCGATTTCCAAATGGTCAAGAGAAACCAATAGCGTGTATTTCTCGCACTTTGAATTGAACTACTCATCACTTATGAAAGAAGCTCTTGCGCTGTACTATTCATGTAAAAAGTTTGGAGATTACATAATAGGAAACAAAGTTATTTTAAGGACAGACTGAAAGCCGTTGATAGCAATATTGGGTGAACATAGAGAAATACCTCAAATGCATACAAATAAACTTCAAAGATGGGCTCTATATCTTGCGGGATTCAGCTATAAAATTAAGAGGAGAATACTTCAATTTCATAAACTCAAACAATAAATGGCCAGTGGATTCAAATCAAGTGAGATCATGCACAAAAGAAGATGAAGAGTTGGGGAAAATCCTAGAGATGGTGAGGAATAATAATTAGACAAATCATGAACATTTCAGATCATACTATACAAAGAGGGAAGAGATTCGTGAGGAAGATGGAATTTTGACATGGGGTTACAGAGTCATCGTTCCTTAAAACCTGAGAAGGGTCCTGTTGGGGGAAGTCCATTCTGCAGCTCATTGGGAGGTTGCAAAATCAAAGTCCATAGCTAGAAGCTATATGTGGTGGCCAGGCATTGATCAAGACATAGAGAAGCACGACAAGTCATGTGTACCCTGTCTCAAAAACAAAAGAAATCCTCCAAAAGCCGAGTATACGCCATGGAAGAGCAGTGAAAAGCCTTGGTCAAGAGTTCATGCAGATTTTCTGAAGTCAAGTAAGAAAGTAAATTTTCTGGTTGTGATTGACTCATATAGCAAATATCCGTTAATGTTTGAAATGAAATCTTTATCAGCGGAGGAAACAGAAGACAAATTTAGAGAAGCATTCTCAATGTTTGGTTTACCTGAAATGGTGGTAACGGACAATGGAACTCAATTTACAGCGAGGAGTTTTCAGACATTCTTGAACAAAAATGGTATTCAACACATCACATCACCGGCATATCACCCCCAGAGCAATGGGCAGGCGGAAAATATGGTAAAGACGTTCAAACATGAAATTGAAACAGCAATGTCGGATCAGAGACATGCTGGGGTAAGGTTGTCAACATTGGTTTCCAGATTTCTTTTAAACTACAGATCGACGAAACATGAAACAACACAGGAAACACCAGCAAAAATAATGTTCAACAGAGAGATCAGGACAAGACTTGACCTGATAAAAAAAAGAGAAACGCTTGAGAAATCTGAGGTAACCAAAAGAATCCAAGACGCTCAAAACCAGCAGAGGAAGTACTACATGGGAAGCCAAGACATTTTACAATTGGTGAAAGAGTGACGGCCAGGATGTACCGGAAAAACTCGGAATATTGGGTCACGGCGAAAGTGGAAAAACGAATTGGAAATTCAACGTACATGGTCAAAGTAGACTAGTGAAACGCCATGCAGATCAACTTGACAGAAGAGAAATCAAGTCGGGGAGTGGGGAACCACACCTGACAAGGACAATGGCGAGTAAGGTGGCAGGTCAAATGAATGAGGAAAACTCAAACATCAGTGAAGACATTTCTGAAGTTCAAATTGGTGAAGGTGTCGACAATAACTTTTCTTGTGAAATTAACGGAAATGAACTGTCTAAAACCAATTCAGATTATGACAGAGCATTAAATAGTTTTTCTCTCCCACAGGAGCCAACACCTGCTCAACAAAGGGGCGGATCGTCTGAGGACGTGACATCGACTTTTCACAGCAGTCATGACAAACAACAACAACAATTTCCAACATCAAAAGTGCGAAGCGATCTAGATGAAGTGGTCCAGGAAAACGACCAGGCTCCCACATCCGTGGTGAGACGGTCAGACCGAATGAGGAAGCCTCCTGAATGGTTGAGGGACTTCAATACCATATGTCCAGAACAGGAATAAGGAGGCCGAAAAGAAGAGTGTGTACGTGACGAAATTTTGTGTGGATTAATGTATGTTCATATTAACTAGAGTATTCATGTGACAACTTGATTATTGTTTTAAGGATAGATTATGTAAATTCAAGGAGGTCGGCACGCTTTCAAGTAGAGCTATTTAATTTACAAAAAAAAATGTAAACTAATTGTAAATTTCAAACAAGTCACCCATTAGCACATAATTAAAATGTATAATTATTGAAGCAAGCATATTATACATAAGTAAATATGCTACAAGCTATATTATTATGTTGTGTACAACTTTAATTTTAGCAAGGGTTGTGTTAACTACGGCAACATTGTGCGTATGTGCGTTAATACATACATATATAAAGAGTGGATCTACAGAGATTCCCCCTCTTGTTCTAGACCTTCAGATAGTAACATAACGTGTCGTGCCTCCACAATCTCAATTACCAATCTAAGCTGTGATAATAGCTGTAATAGACAATTAATCAACGTATGTGGCCTATCAATTATCAACCACTCCAAGACATAATACTGGGGCTTTTTTGATTTGCAGATCAAGTCTGATTTGATCCAATTCTATCATTGTAAATTCGTCCATTTCGGCCAGGTTGCACGGGTGATCGTAGTTTTGGGCAGTGGGCAGGTTGATCGGGTGGTTTTCGATAACGAAGTCAAAGTATGGATCCCCATATCATCATTGGCGGTGAACTGCTTGGCCAGTGACTTTTTGAATATGTCGGCTTTTTCTTGGTCATCTCCTACTAACTTGTTGTTATGCATTATTGGCGGTGTATTTTTCCCTTCTTTTGATTTGGCAAAGTGATTGTAGACATACCAAAACGGGTTACTGCAGTGTTGAAGATTTTCTATTTCATGTTGGAATGATTCGTTTCTAAAATGGTTAATGTTTCTTTTTATGACATTGGCCAATCTGTTAGCTTGGATCAATAGCGGTTTCGAACAGTGTTTTTAAGCTTGGTCGCGGATATAATTTCTCTTTTTGATGAGTTCGAGCAAATCGTCTGGGAGTTTTCGTTGTTGGTAATGAGAAGCTTTTATTTGGGATGAGCAGGATTTGACCGCGTCGTGGATAGACTTTGTAAATTCATGAATGATATTGTCAATATTTTTGATGGTGTCAGTTGTGTAATTCAGCGGCAGGTAGGCTAGTTTCTTTTCAAGTTTTCCGAAGTTGGTAATTAATTTGTAGTGTAGTTGTTCGTCGGCCTCGAATCCATCCACAGTCAATAGGACCGGATCGTGGTCTGAGGTCACTTTTACAGGAGATGCGTGTATTAAGGTTGATTCCGCTCAGCATAGCAAGGTCCAGAATGTCGGAAGTTTTCGAGTGATGGAAGAAGTGCCAATATTTTGATTTGATTCTTCAAACAGTATTTTTTTAACTTTTCCCCCTGGTGGTTAGCGACCTTGCATCCCCAATCCAGCGATTTGGAATTCCAATCGCCCATGGCGATAGTCGAATAGCCATACGGGAGAATTTGTTTCATGTCTTTGCTGTAGATTTGGACCTTGGGGGACTTATAAATAGAGGCGATTTTCACTTTGCATACTCCAGCGTCCAATAGAATTGAGTTGCTTTCAATATTGGCGTTGGTTGATTGTGGAAGGGGCTTGAAGGCCAGCCCCCTTCTGACGAGTATGGCTGTGCCGCCTCCCTGACGTTCGGTCCGAACATTTCTAGTGACTAAGTAGTTTGGAATGTTGAAAATAGCTGGTGGTTTTAAAAATGTTTCCTGTAATAGCACTATGTCAGGGTTTTCTCTTTGTAGGTAGTGGATGAATTTGGCCTTTTTATTGTTGATGCTCTTGCAATTCCATGATATGATGTTGAGTTGTTGTATTTTCCTTGTTTGTTGTTTATACATTAGTGGAGTGGTCAGAGTTAGGATTATGAGTCAGCTTCTCCTCCAGTGCTGTGTATTTTTCATTCACTTTTTTGTCCAGCTTGTTGAACATCGCTCTGATTTCATTGGAGTTGGTTTCGATGAGAGTAAGCCGGTTGTTGAAGGTCGTAAATTCGTTTATCATCCTGTGCAAAAGAATTTCCGTACTGTCCGGATGCGAAGCAGGGCCGGTTTCGGGAGTATTTCTTTTGGTGGAACTGATGGGGTTGTTGGCAATTTTACTAGCGTAGGAGGTTGTGTTGGAGTCAGCATTTGGAACTTGAATAATAGTTTTTGTTCTGTATTGGTTTTTGGCTTCTGTTTCTTGAATGAGTTTTTGTTGTTTTAACCTTTTTATGAGGTTCGGGTTTTTGCCGCATCCATACCAGTTCGCCGTGTGGTCGAGTTGGCAGTTGCAGCATTTAACTGGTGAGGTTTTGGGCTTATCACATTAGGAGTAAAAATGATCGCCGCCGCACTTGTGCACATATACACAGCGGTACATCTTCACAATATCGGCGCTTAATACAATACCATACATACGAAACCGCGATAAAATAGTGAATAAAGAATCCTGTATACAGAGCCCGATCTTTAAACAATCGTTTAGCGACACTCCAGATGTGGTTTTACAGGATGCGTCGAAAACCACGCGTAACTTTGTGGTAACAGACGATTTTTTTACCAAGCAATGATGCGGAAGACAATAATTAGGTTCAGATTTAGCCTGTTCCAAGTCTTGTTCTAAGGACATGTGTCCTAACTCTATATATTCGCGTATAAATTGGGAATATTTTTCTTTCAAGTGAAAAATTTTAACAAACTTTCGCTCTAACGCATGAGATATGTTTACTGCGATGTCAAAAGATGACCCTAAGTTGTTAAGATTGTGACGATATGGTAAGTGGACTGTAAAACTACCAGAATCATTCAATAAAAAGGTTTTTTGAGAGTGATCTTCAATCTCCAACTCTTCTGCAGTATACAAGATTTCTTTTTGGCACTCTTCCTGTAACCAAAATTTCTCCATCTGTTTATTCAGTATACTTGTTTCGGCTTAATTACAACGCAAGAATTTTTGAGGAGGTGTAGCTCGAAGCTCTCCTGCCACAATCCACCCCAACCTTGGATTTTGGAGTATTGGTTGACATTTGCCTAAGAGGATTTGACCTGGCAAAAGCAGGTGATAAAAAATGCCGGCGCCCAAAAGGGCATCAATTTTACCTGCTTGGTTAAAATTCGAATCAGCCAGTCTAATATTAGAAGGAATGTTAAAATCTGCAACATCAATATTGATTTGAGGCGTTGTGGTTGTGATTTGATTTTCAGCTACCAAAAATTCCAAATTACACTGGTGACCAGAATGCGAAGATCTTATTTTAGCCTTGATACATTTTGAGATCTTACTAGAATGGCCGTTAATACCATCAATTACATCGATATTGATATTTTTAGGTTGAACCTTTGATAGATCAAAATCTTCGCGACTTATAAAGTTTGATTGAGAACCTGCGTCTAATAACACTGTACAAACCACAGGTTTGTTTTCATTATCAAAGATATGTATGATCGCAGTAGATAAAACTACAAAAGAGTTTCGACTATACAGGGTGTTTCCTAAAGATTGGTAAAAAATTCGTTGTGTGATTCCTGGGGTATTTTCATGAAAAAAAGTTCCTATCAACATTTGCCGAAAAATGCTTCCTAAGGGAGCTACGCCCCTTTAAATAGGGCACCCCGAAGACGGTTTTTCCTCAATATTTCCGAAACCTTACATACAAAAATCATGAAATTTGGTACATCATACAAACTTTTAATGCTGAATGAGAATTTGAGCTCAGAATTTCAAAATTTTAATCAGGGGCGTACCATACTGGCGGGGTTAAAGGTTAAAAGAATCCAATTTTCTTTTAACCTTTAACCCCGCCAGTATGGTACGCCCCTGATTGATATTTTGAAATTCTGAGCTCAAATTCTCATTCAGCATTAAAAGTTTGTATGTTCTGTTCTCCTTTGAAGATACTTTCTTCGTTGAACTATTCACTTCCCATAAATCAAATTGCCAGTTCCAGGGTTAAGGAACAGGATGTATTGATAAAAAAACAGTTTTAGTACAGATCATGAGTAAACTGCTCTTTATGTTCTGGAAGATAAATGACTACCTATATAGTAATGTTTATTACTAAGTCCGTGTGTTAAAGGGGTTAATGACTATTACAATTTCTTAATTCAGAATAGACGGCTCTGAATATATCGTTTCCATGGTGATGACATACAATTGACAATCTTGAAGTGTGATCGGAAACAAACAAATAATTATTTGAAACGCGACAATAAGTTTATCGCATTGATTTTTTTCGATGAGCAGTTTCAGTATACCAGTGTTTTTTGTTTTTCCGGGTCCAGTCTTTATCCAGTACATTTTTGAGGGGGTAATTCCGTCAGTGGCAAGTTCGTTTTTGATCGTATCGAGGTCCATGTTTTCATTTAGTCCCCTAATCACCATATTAAGTTTTTTTTGTTCTGGAAGCAGGCGTGTATGAATTTTTGGTCATATAGATACCTGGTGGTTAAGCGGTGGTCTGCAATGGATTTGGGGGACACTTCAATTCCGGGTGCAAAACGGTAGTTCTTGACGTCTTTGGGTGTTAATTTGACTCCTTTAGTGATGAGGGCACGATAAATGCTAGGCCAGTCTTTTGAACCGGAGGTTATCACAATAGGGGGAATATTCACTTTAACTTCGTCACTTTCACTGTCTTTTTGATTATTTGTGGGTGTTGTGATAGCTGGAGGAACTGATGTTGTTTGTGTTGAGCTGGGTTGAGGGGGTTGTTGTTAAATATTGGTGTCGGTTGGCTGGGGTGGATTGTTATTGTCATTGGTGTAGTCTGAATTAGAGAAGTCCATCGGTGTAGATTTCAAGTTGTTGATTGGTTGGGTGTTTGTTTTTTTGTTGATCGGAGGGAATTCATCCAGTTCCAGTGATGGTTTTCTTTTGAGGATGGAAGACATTTCCATAACATCAGAGGTGCTGAGAGGTGGTGGTTGTTGCTGATTGGTTTTGAGTGTGTGGATTGTTTTATCACGCGAATCCAGAATGGAGTCTTTCATTTTAATTTCAAGTGTAAGTTGGTTAACTTGTTCTTCTCGGGCTATTTTTTCGTCGTCATATTTTTTGGAAAGTAGTTCCAGGATTTGATGTTGTCTTTTGAAGTCAATATCACGTTTTTCAATGTGTGCGTTCTGTTTGGTGATAATGTCTTCGAGTTGCGTAACTTTATTGGATAATTGGTAAAGCTTGGCCATAAGTATTTCTTCGTTTGGTGTTGAGGGTTGGATGTTGCTGTCTGCTGATAGTCCATTGTTTGTTGATCATACACGTCACGCGAGTGTTGATTAAATGCATCAGTAACTGTTGATTTGTTCATATTGACTGAATTCTGGTCACTGTCACTCGACAGCTGTTGTTTATGTACGTCGGCCTGTTTGTTGACCTCAGTATGTTGATATAAACGTCAGCCGGTTGTTTTTTGTTTGTCTGTTCAGGAATTTGTTTATTCACATTTGTGAGTTGGTAAACATCAGCTGACAGGTGTTTATTCATGAGCTCTTGATGTCGGTTCTTTATTTCTGTTGTTTGTTGTGGATCGACGTCATTGCTGTGGGCGTCGTCAAAAATGTCAGATTCTGAGTGCCCCTCCTCTTCGGATGAGCTATCTGCGTGAGTGGAGCAGGCAACGTTGTCTTCGATGATGGTTTGGTCCATATTCTCTTCTCTTTCTAAACCTTGTTTGTTGTTAAATGTTTTTTGTTGATGTTTATTGGCGCTTTTTACGTTTAGAAAAAGGGGCCGCATGTCTCGATATTCACCACGTGTATCTTTGTTTTCCGCACTTTCACCCACATTAATGCAAATTTCCGAGATGGATGGTCCCACATTAGTTGAAATAGGGGGGTAATGGGGTGGTTAAGGGATTCGAGCTGGGGGGGGGGTGGTGGGAAAGTTGAGCCAATGCACTTACCGTCAGATTTAATATGTTTCTCGTAATCCGATACTGAAAGGCCCTGCCGTGAAATTCGTGGTCCCCTTCTGACCTGTTCCTGACAACAGGCGGAGGGTCGCGATCGCGGTCGTCCTTGTAAGGGTTGTTTCGCGTGTTTTTGTTTTTTTTGGGTGCTTCAGACCCTCTTCCGCGCCCGGCCATGCCAAATGCGTTGGGTTAGTGAGCCCAGACGATAGAGATTTTCGTTATTCCTTTCTTGTAGAAAATCCCTTACAGTCTGCTGTTCTGTAGAAAATTCGGGGTTTTTTAAGTTCGCGGCGCGCTGTCGTTGATGTTTAAGTCTCGATATTGCCGTCAAGAATCGACTGGCACGGCAACAAGGTGTGGCTTAAATAGGCTAGGAAACGACTCATAGGGTTGATGCAATATGATGAGTGAGCAGGAACAGGTGGTATAACTAATGGAATGCTGAATAACAATAAGTGGTCGCTATTTGAAAAAATCATGTTATATGTTATGGTTCTTTGAAGTTTACCAATAGCAACGTCATACAACAATTAAGTGGTACCATAATGCGAATCTACGGTATTGCTACCAGAACATACCCCATGCAGTTGCTTACACAACTGCAAAGTCCCAACTTTGATATCTCAAAATTCAAATGACCTCACATCAATTTCATAAAGAAATTGTATAACTTTTGAACAGTTAAACCGAATTGCAGAGACTTAATGGATTTGAGAAGTGTGAAAAGATGCAAATTCAAATATTTAAAGATATGCATAGGGTGCTATCAAAAAAACTACTTATGTTGAAGCCTGCTTTGCAAAAATGGTTCACCCTGTATATTGAAAACTATTTTCTCAAACAGCACTATGGCATCCCATGTCCAAACTCATTTAGTTCATTCCGTTATTTGCTCCAATGAAGAATCAATTTTTCACAGCTTCTCGTCGGGGTAGGTCACAAATTGATAGTATATTTTGTGGTTAACTGACTTCTTTCGCACACAACTACAATCCCCACTAGAGGCGTCAGATACTCGTGTTAGTTCTAAGTTCACCTCAAAGCTTAAAATTCCATGCCTTTCCAGAATGTAATCGTGACGTGGATCTGTCCGATAATACGTCGTAATTGGAGTTGACGTCGGCACAGGAAGAGGTTCGCTAATTAATTTTCCATTAAGTTCAAAGAATATTTTACCATCTGCTTCTTATAGTCCAGGAGCTGGCGTTAAAAATGTACAAGAGTTTTCTAAAGGGTCATATTTTCAGAAAAGGTTGCATTTTAGTGATGGAAACTCACTGCACAGTCAGCACTCCCTGTACCGGGACACCTGGCGCTGGGACGCTCTCAAAGATGTTATATTATTCCCCTAAACTGTTTTCTAAATGCTCAAAATTTACACTAAGTAAATGTAATGTAGAATGAGAATTCAACAGTCATACAGCCAATTATGGGGACACCGGCAGTCAGCGCCACAACATACTTGTCAAAAAAAATGATGTCAGTGAAAGTGTTTTCTAAAGGCTGAACATTTTCAGAACATCAAATGAAACTATCAACTACATGTTGGAAATAGTATGACTCATTTCTACTGGGACCTTGTTATAGTCAGCCCTCGACGAAAGTGAGAATAGTCATTGCGCACGGCTAATGGCAATAATTGTGCTTTTGTGACTTTTCTCAATACGTATCATTTGCTTGTTGGACAAAAAATATATATTTCAAATTTTTTTAAACCAGTATAATGAAAAAAATGTAACATTTGCTTTGATAATAATGAAAAATAAGAGAATATACCGTTCGAAACACAAGTGAGTACCCAATTAAACATGAATGATTAAAAAAAAAATAGTTCTCGAAATCACTACTGTCAGTTTGTTCTTGGTCACTTTCCTCATCAGAATTGAATCCAATCACTTCCAATTCTTCGACGCCATCTGTCGTGGTGGCAGATTCCGAATCAATTTCTTCTGTATTATCAGAAAAATAAACTTCGTGTTCAGTACAAAAACGAAGCACTATTGTTAATATACAGTCCACTCTATTACAGACTGAGGCCTAAGATGCATAAATCTGTGAAATACTGCTCGTTATATAGTAACCCAGAATAAATTGGTGAAATGAATGATACGTGTTCATCAATATCAATATCAATATATCACCATATTTAAACATTTAAAATAACAATGATAGTTCTACTAGTCTACTACGGGGTGTATAGTCTCGCTAGGCCATTAATTGGTCTGTACTTGAGATTCTAAACCCACTAATATTAGCAAAATATAAATGTCTACAAAATTTAATAAAGGGAGCGAGAGAGGGGCGACGAGCGTGTGTGATATGTCGGTATTGTATAATTTTACGAATTAATTAATACCCTCAAGTGGTCATAGCTATGAATGATGACATTTTTTATTTCGCAGTTTAACTTTTTGGTGCACCTATGTTGTTCAATTTTTATTTTCAGGTTTAAGGGTAGCAATGTAAGGGTCTTTGGAAGAGAAAATAATATGTCTCTTTGTAAATGTGACCTATTGAAAAAATGTGACCGTACATCTTTGTTTTTTTTTAGACCGAGTGTTATATTGATGGTCTAGTTTTGCAAAGATATGTTTAATTTTTTTTATAAAAAAGAAGGCTTGCACATAGAAACATGAGTAAAAGACATATGTACTGATGCCCAATATGCATTACGTACATGAATTCTATAGTTTTATTCCGTCCTTTGAAAATTTTCAGCATTGAGAAGACACATTCACTGACGTTACTTTCTTGATAAGTACCTATGTTGCGTCGCTGACGCCCGCTTTTCCCATATTTGGCTGTCTGACTGTTGAAGTCTCATTCTACCAAATTTTTTGGTTTATAAAATTCAAAAATATATTTTTTTCCATCAAGCAAATGATACGAATTGAGAAAAGGCACAAAAACACAATTATTGCCATTAGCCGCGGCAATGACTATTCTCACTTTCAACGAGTGCTGAATAAGGAGGTCCCAGTAGAAATGAGTCTGACTAGTTCCAACATGTACTTCATAGTTTCATTTATTCTTCTAAAAATGTTTAAAAATTTTCAGGCTTAAGAAAACGGTTTCACTGACGTTATTTTCTTGACAAGTATACCTATGTTGCGGCGCTGGCGCTGACGCCCGGTTTCCCCATATTTGGCTGTCTGACTGTTGAAGTATCACATTTTCTGGTTTGAAAAAATCAAAAATCTATTTTTTTTCCATCAAGCAAATGAAACGAATTGAGAAAATAAGGCACAAAACCACAATTATTGCCATTAGCCGCGCGCAATGACTATTCTCACTTTCATCGAGTGCAGACCAACGAGGTCCCAGTAGAAATGAGTCTGACTATTTCCAACATGTAGTTAATAGTTTCATTTATTCTTCTGAAAATGTTCAGCCTTTAGAAAACACTTTTACTGACGTCATTTTTTTGATAAGTAGGTATGTTGTGCCGCTGACTGCCGTTGTCCCCATGATTTGCTATCTGACTGTTGAATTCTCATTCTACATTACATTTGCTAACTTCGTGAACATTTTGAGCCAGTTTAGGGAACTTGAATAATATTACATCTTTAAGAGCGTCCCAGCGCCAGGTGTCCCGGTACGGAAAGTGCTGACTGTGCAGTGAGTTTCCATCACTAAAATGCAACCTTGTGAAAATATGAGCCTTTAGAAAACTCTTGCACGTTTTCAACGCCAGCTCCCCGACTATTACGAGTTGGTCGTGTTTGTGAGACCTAGGATAACAGATGATTTAATTTCAAATCCAAATCGAAAAAGTAGGGTTTAAGGAAAGTGAATGACTCTTGAAAAACGAGCCATTAAAAAGACGTATCGGGTTTGTTTATGTTTTATGTTTATGTATTTACTTTAATGCTTATCGTGAAAAAAATAGGTACCCGGGTATTTAATATTTTTATTTTACGTGCTTTATCACAAAAACCCGCATTTTAAATTTCCGTCCTTGAGAAATGTTAATCGAGAAAGATAAAGCTGATATATGAAGCATGATGGTTCTCATGATTTAAAAACCTATAAGGGTGTGTATAATCAAACAGATAACATACAATGGAAGTAGGTTATTAAGTCACCCACGATTGTGAAACGACAGTCTTCATTTTGTTTTAGAAAGGATATGATTGAGATAGCATTATTTCTTTTACTGAAGTCATGCCTCGGGTAAGTAGTTTTTTGGAACTTACGTTACTACAATCACTTTTCCTTTCAGTGACCTTGTTGAAGTGAACGTTAACAGATTTCCATTAAGCGTTTATTGGAATGTTCCATCATTTCAATGCAACTCTTTCAAAATGTATTTCACAGAACTTCTGGACAAATACAAAATCATACATAACGAGGAATCACAATTTAGAGGCAGCAAAATAAATATTCTTTATGACCCTGGAGATTTCCCTGCTATACTGAAAAATGGACCAGTAATAATTTTGAGGTGAGTTCTTGAGATGAGAGCTCAGATAAATAAACGTTTTATGCAGAAACGGCGGTGTTCCTCAAGAAGGTAATTTGACAAAACATCTGAATATTTTCGCAAAGATTGTGGATCAATTGATTCCAGATGTCAATAGTTCAGGTAAATGTACAACTTCGAAGTGATCTACTTTTTCCCTTACATCTTACTTTTATTCTAAATGTACAAAATTGGAATCCCGATAAAATTGTCGAGCAAGTTGAAAAAACTGAGTTTTTTTTTGCGTAACGGTATCAAACAATAATGTGATTGTGTTTGTGCTAGTCAGAATTATTATTCCTTTCATGAAATTCGAGTAGCTTTAGTTGTGATAGATTTTGAAAGCTGGAGGCCCATCTATCGTCAAAATTGGGGAATTCTATCACCATACAGAACGTTATCTGAAGATTTAGAAAGGAAACGGCATCCAACTTGGTCAGAGGCCTGCATCAAGAATGAATCTCAAAAAAGGTAAAGATAAGCATGATGAAACAAACATGCACTAGCTCTGTGATAATTATCTCTAGATTCGAAGAATGGGGCCATCTTTTTGTTATCAACACTTTGAAGCTAGCTAAAACATTAAGACCAAATGCAAAATGGGGTTATTACCATTATCCTTACTGTTATAACAGCGGGTTTGAAAAGCAATGTCCTAAACAAGTGATTGGTGAAAATGATCGGTATGAAAAAATCCCACTGAAGACTTAACTAACTAGTTAATAATCTTACATGTTTCAGTTTGCGTTGGTTATTTGAAACGTCAGACAATCTTTATCCGTCTATTTATTTACAAGAAGCTCACGAACAAGAACAAAGAGTACGATTTGTTGAGAGTTCAATTGAAGAGGCTCTACGACTCAAATATAATTCCAATAACAACAAAATATATGTGTATTTTTGGTATAAATTCCAAGATACAGGAAACTTTTTAAAAAAGGTAAACATGCTGTTTTTCAAATATGCTTATTTGACTCTTGACCAAATTTCAGCAAGATTTATTCACAATACTGACAGTTGTTGCAAGTTTCAACATTGATGGCGTTATCTTGTGGGGAGCAAGTGCTGACGTCAATAGCAAGAGACATTGTATCGCAGTTTACAATTACATAGATGAGGTTTTGGGGCCAATTATTCTTCACGTATGAGATAAATCAAATGAATAGACTTGTTCCATCACACTTGATCCTATTTTCTTCAGACTGACATGCAAACTTTCAGGAATAATTTGCCACAGCATGCTTCAAGTACGGTTTAGCGTACGGTTGTCAGTTTTGTTGCCATACATCATACTCGACTTGACTTTATAAGTGATGCATGAACAAATGTAATTTGAGCCGCAATGCTCTAGTGGAAGATCTGGAGTGATTTTTGTTTGACGAAAAATAAATCAATCACAAATAAAGTCTATTGAGTTTCGCAAACTCGTTGGATTTTTTAATCATCAAAATAACACATTCTCTGTATTGTTATGAAAGCTGTTGTGGATCTGGCAAAAGCCCATTGTGCTAAAAATACAAACACTTTTCTATTATGTCTCTTTCCAATTTTTCAATGTTTTCTTCATTGATATCCGGAATTAATTGTAATTTGAACTAATATCTAAATTCTAATTATCGACTAAGATTGGCAAGATATATATGCTTCAGATCCGTTTTTGGAGAATTTTCAAAAAGAGCGGCTCTGTTCTGTCCCTCTCCTTTTTTGACCCAGTGTCCATAGACCCTGAATGCGCAGCCATCGACTACCTGGAAAAAATATTATAATAAAAATATAATATGTATCAGATTGAAACTCACTCTTCGCAGTATTTTGATCCTATATGGATCACATCTCGCAGCTTCCAAGGATAATGGTTCGGGTGTATATCTCAACCTCTGAATACGTACCATTGCACGAACAAATAGAATAGCCATTCTAAACTTTCTTCGTGCATCGAAGTGACTCGTTTGAAATGTCTTGAAAATATTATAGATTAAATTCCGAAAAACTCGAAGGAGATAGAAAAATTATCAAAGTGTACTGAAGAGCACAGAGTGCAGGGTGTTAGTTCAATGATATTATATAGATCATTTGTTCCATTTCATCACATCATATGATTATGCCCCTTATTTGGTCAAATCAACTGCAATCAACAACCAACTAACAAAGCGAAAAAAGTTAGTTTTGGTTATAGTTATATAAAACATTAGTATCAAGATCTAAGCAACTTTAACTGAACTGTAAATTTTAAATTACCAATGCTAACTCTGAGATGATCGTCATCCTACGAGAGTCCCTCCTGAGTGTCTTTTTCAATGTAGAAATATCTTGATCCCAAAGTTGCTGAAGAATTATGATAAACATAATTAGAATGAAGAGCAAATAACCTGATGACAAATGTGGTAAAAAGCTAGATAATCCCATATTGATATTGTCGCATTTTCCTATTGATTGAGAAAGGACAAGTTGGTTAGAAATGGGTTCGAAAAGAAAAATAACTGTTGGCAACACCTTCATCCCTGAAAATCGAATTTGCATGCTCCGAAACAAAATGAAATTTGATCTTAAATGTATGAACAAATAAATATCGGAGTAGTACATAATTCGCTTACCACTGACTGGAAAAATTCATGTTTTAGTGCATCTGCAATGCTGATTCTCTGCTTTGGGTCAACTACCAGGAGTTTTCTTATCAAGTCCTTGGGTGACTCTGAAAAGATCAAACTAAAAGTGGCAAAGAATCATACAGTGTTTCATTATCATATTGGTTATGTTTGGAGAATACAACCTTCCCGATCTCTCTTGTAATGGTGCTTCTCTGAATGTCGGTGATGTATTAATAATTAATGAACCAGAATGGACAACTTGCATAATAAAGACTCGAAAATGTGTATTTTACTAAAATTTGAAAATCAGCAAAAATATTTTTTCAAAATTTTCAAAAATAGATAAAAACGGGGCGGTGCCAAGCAATCCTGTCTAACTCTTTCTCATTACAGATATACAGGGTGTCCATTTGAAAAGGAAACAGAGCTGATTTTGGGCGCCCCGAAACATTTAAGAAAAAACCTTCGGACCCGTCGCTTTTTGATTTAAAGGGGAACCATTTTTTTGGCATATTCACCTCATGAAATATAAAGCCTTAGAGGGAGTGACAAGGGCTCCCAAAATTTTAAATGGCTGAGAGGTCGAGTAATATCTTGGTCTGAAGTTATTTTTATGTAGATCACAACCCCCAAGCTTCACACTGCTAATATCTACCTAGTCATTACAGAGGCTAACTAAAGTTACCAAAAAATGTACATTTTGAAGCATTTGTGGGGTGATTGGGCGCCATTCATCAACTATTCGTTGTTGCAAGTCTTCCACAGATATTGGCTGGATCGCATAAATGTTAGTTTTTAAATGACCCAAAAAAAAATCTAACGGGCTCAAATTTAGAGAACGTGGAGGCCACTCGATAGCTCCTTTTCCTCCAATATCCATTTTTCTGGAAAAGTTTCGTCTAAATATCGACGAAAAAAGCACAGAATAGTGGAGCGGCGCACATCTTGCGATGTTGTAACTTCAATTAATCCCTGTAATGGCTGTGTAGATAGTAGCAGCGTAAAACTCGGGGGCTATAATCTACATAAAAATACCTTCAAAATAAAGTATCACTCGACCCCTCAAGCCATTTAAAATTTTGGGGGTCCTTGTCACCAACGCTGGGGCTTCATGGAGTAAAAATTCAAAAAAAATGGTTTCTCCTTAAATAAAAATCGACGGGTCCAAGAGTTTTTTCTTGTATGTCTCGAGCTCTGTTTCCTTTTCCTGTATATGCCAGACGGAGATGAATAATCGTGTGATGTCAGTATGGGTACTATATGTCGATTGGCGGTTCTTTAATCGTTAATTAATTACTACATTGATAGAGGCCGACGGTTGTTTTTTTTCTGAACATTGATAGCATCAATACAAACTTTTCTATCAGACTTAAGTTTCTCAAATTATTTGGCTGTGTCGAGTGAGCCCCTAACATTGTGCGATAATTATCATCCCTTCTTAGAGGCCCTCTTGACAGTTCCTACTATCGTAGATAATATTAATCTCAATTTTTATGTTTGTTATTTTGATTATAGAAACTGTGATTTATAGAATGTAAACAACTTCAAAGTTGGTTATTCAGAGATAAATGTAAGCAAGGGTCAAATACTAGGTCAAAGTTTACTTATAATAAACAGTTGGACCACTTTCAAAAACGCGCGAAATCGGCTCCACCCACCCTTCCATTTCGTTTCTCTATCCCAGGACCAATTAGTTTGGATCGTTTGTCGGCCGCTTTGAACAATTTCCGCTGGGCGAGCTTCTTTGAACGGCATGCTTTGACGCGCGGCCGCTTGTGATACGGGTTTTCAAAAAGGCCGACGACAAGTGACTTGACTTGTTAAGGCATCATCAGACCTCAGAAGATCACAATAATTATGGTCACATACACAAATAAGGTAAAGATCCACTTGCAATGAAACAAGTCAATATATAATACAGTGACCGGCTAAGATATGGAACAAATTGATTTTAAATTCGAGGTTTTGATTTTTTGGAAAATGCTCGGACACATCAATTTTTATTTTTGGATGCGGTTATTTCTATGGCAAATTCATCCATACAGGGAAAATCAAAAGTAAGTTACGACTATCAATTTATTTTTCAAATGGAATATGTATTTTTCATTTCATTTTTGAATTCTACGTGAAATTCTGAGCATATTTCATACCGCACACCTATACTCAACCGTTTTCGGGGATTTTAAATTCATAATATTATTTATTAAAAAACTGGTTAATGATTTTATTAGTTGAAAAATAAAATTAAATGTTCATCCAGCAATGTTAATAAGTGGTAATCAATTAAAAAAAAAAAACGTTATCGCGTAGTTACCTAGTGTTTACATTGCTGCCTCCTGGCGGTGAATTTAAATAATTATTGAACCAATAAGAACATAAGCTTGTTTTTTCAATAAAAATATTATGGATTTATAAGGCCATTTACTCGAAAACGGTTGGAAAAAAGCAAAGTTTACTAATATACAATAAGTTGAGTCACTTGTCGTCGGCCTTTTTGAAAAACCCGGATCACAAGCGACCGCGCGTCAAAGCATGCCGTCCAAAGAAGCCCGCCCAGCGAAAATTGTTCAAAGCCGCCGACGAACGTTCCAATCTAATGAGTCCTGGGCTATCCGAGAGAAACGAAATGGAAGGGTGGAGCCGGTTTCGCGCGTTTTCGAAAGTGATCCAACTGTTTATTATTAGTAAACTTTGATATAAGTATGGTGTGTATTATATGAAATATACTTCGAATTCCACGCAGAATTCAAAAATGAAATAAAAAATAGGTGTTTCCATTTGAAAACAAGAAGTTGTTGATCGTAACTTATTTTTGATGCACCCTGTTTACACGAATATGTCCTTAAAAAGACCGCATCAAAAAATAAAAATCGATATAATTGAGCGTTTTTCAAAAAATCAAAACCCTGAATTTTAAATGAATTTGTTTCTATATTTTAGCCGGTCACTGTATACAGGGTTTCCCAAACAGAATGGGACCTAAGGTAGTAGCAGATTCCTTACAAGAAAATATTGTGGCAGACCCCAACTTGTCTCTTCCGAAAGTTTGTAGCATTCACATTTTCCTTTTGAATGGTACTCACTAATTATTAATCTTCTGAATCGGTTTCTCCAATATTTATCAACAAATTACCTTAACCTTCATACATCACAGCTGTTAGTTTCCGGCAATGTTGCAATGTTTCCCATTTTCGGTCTGCTTTATGGTAATAAGGTGTAATCTTCTGGGGTCAGTTGGTTCTGTCCAGTTGATTGATCGCTTTATACGTGACATTTGTCAATGTCCATCTGACACTCTTGATTGATGATCGATGGGAGTATTTGATTTTCTTTTCGGCCTAGCTCGAGGACTTGTTCCCGTGATGTGCTGAAAGCCACACGTAAAATGTGCTGAGCGGCATTTTTTTCTTTAAATATTCGAATGTATCGTTGAGATTTTACGATATTTTACATTTATAATGTCTATGGACCTCCCCTGAAGAAATGGGTGTGATTTATACAGTGATGGTATAGATATTTGCTGAATTCTTTTCAACCTAACGAGGTGAGTTAACCCCACTCTTCACCATGGGTTGGTTACTGAGAATATCCATAATTTTAGGGTTTTTTTTCTTTTTCTTCGAATCTTTCCAATCAACTTCATTACTAAAATACCATATGGATGCTTTGCTGGCCAAATCGTTTGATGTTTGAAGACTATCACTTTGTCGTGAACCTGGCTGTATGAGTCCTCATATGCTGCGGGAATATGTCGCAGGAATGGCACTTTGTGATGTTGGGATTGCCCGCACCGCCGAAGCGAACAGAAACCGTTTATGGCTAATGGTCTTGAGGCAGCAACAGTGACAGGCCAGTTTTTTTATTTAAATACTACTCCTTCAATATTTTTATCAACAATTACTTTTAATACTAATAACGATTTTCTTGAAACCCTTCATATTCGAGTTTGTAAACATTTCACTATTTAATTCATAACTATTTCCTTTAAGTAACTATTTTCTTATTAAAGTATCAACCTTTTTACGGTTGTACTCATTGTCATTAATTCCTCATTGATTTGTAACATTTTTTTTTGTAACTGAATGGTACTTGCGCCGTATATTGATATCCACGTATGACTACACCCCAAAAGGTTCATGAACATTTTACTCCCTGTAGTACCGGTTTAAATTAAACTTAATTCACCTTTTCACTTTTGCGGATTTTAAATCTTTTTCAATACTTAATTTCTTTCTTTTAATAATTATAACAGTACCTATCGGTCAACTTTTTCAAATACTGTAATAATACTTAACCACTTGAACTATATTTGAGTTCAGTGAGTGGGTTGGTGTGAGAACCACCCATATTTCAATTTTCTTCGACATCTTGTATAATAATGTAAATAAATGCTAGTTATAGTGTTTTGGGACACGCAGTGTTTTCTTCCACTCCAGACATCACAGTGAATCTTTTTACACAAGGTTTCTTTGTTTTCACCTATAAAAAATAAAGTGGCGCCCTCTTTTCAAACTTAATCATAATCAAAACAAAACCCTACTCTACCACCCATCGCCAACGACTACAAGAGCTGCCGCAGCCAAATTTGTTGAAGCCAACTGGGACGATCAAAAGGTAGGCTACAATAAAGAAATGACGCCCGAAAACGTGGGGCCTGGTTCGTTTTGATTTTTTTTTCTAAATTCAAAAATAAACTTGAAAATTCACTGTTGATGCTGGAAGGTTGAAAATACACTGATTAGCATTTGTTTAATTACCATTTAAAATTCTTTTCTACGTTTTTAGTCAGTAAGAAAACCCTCGTTAGCGTTGCTCTTGTTTTTAGAGATAAATATCTCTTCATTTTTTTTTTTTGCGTCAAAATTTCTTATTACGTATCGCTCAGCACGTAATTATTTTTTTTCTTCATTCATTTAGGCTGCGTTTGACACTTTGCGAAATTTGATACAATGTATGTAGGTATATTATAGTTTAATTTACCTGGAGGTAAATTGACATTTGTTTATTGATTTAATAGCATTATTTCTTCTCTTTAGCTTTCTCATTTTATAACCCTGATTACCGTGATAACCCTGATTACCCTGATAACCTTGACAACCCTGACATTCTAGTGGTTTTCTTATTTCTCATAATTTTTTTTCTTTATTCAAAATGGATTCTTACAATTTTGTGCCTAATCATTTGTTGGAACATGAACTTGATTACGAACTGAGGATTCGTCTACTTGCTACTGCTAGGAATGTTGCTGATAAAAGAAAAATTTTGGGAAAAGTTCTTAGGAAGGAACAACAATCTCGTCCTGGATCTTCTATAGTGGCTGGTGAATCTAATCTACATTTTCTGGAAGAACGTTCAGAAATTAAGAAAAGTCTTGAGTCCATTGAGAAAATCATTGAAGATTTTGAAGGTTCCCCCACTGATTCAGTATATTTGCGTATGCAGTCCCGATTATCCCATGTTTTTGGTAGAGCAAGGCGAATTCCCATTCCTGAAGATAACCGTGATGAAATCCACACTTATATTCAAGAAACTACTGCCACTTGTATTAAATTGGATGCTGATCTTAGTGATAAACTCACCACAAATTCTGAAGTAGAAACTCTCCCCGTCAATACCAACCCTGTCATAAATGTCGCTGCCCCAATAGTCCACTGCGCAAGTCGCAATATTCCATTAAGTGAATGGCAAGTGAAATTTAATGGTGACCCAAAAAAACTTTATTCTTTTCTAGAACGAGTAACCGAGTTGGCTCAGGCTCGTGGTGTTTCAGACCCTGATTTATTCCAATCTGCTGTCGAATTCTTTACTGGTGACGCTTCCATTTGGTTTCGCAGTATCAAATCTTCCATTGATGATTGGCCCTCTTTGGTTCTTCGCTTGAAGAAGGATTTTTTGCATGATGATATTGACGATGAAGTTTGGGACCAAATCAAGAAACGTAAGCAGAGAAGGAATGAATCTACCATTGTTTTTATTGCCCACCTTGATTCTCTTTTTAATAGACTTTCCCGTACACCAGCTGAGTTCACCAGAATTAAATTCATTCGTAATAATCTTCTTCCCGATTTTATTGACAGGTTGGCTTTGATAGAGATTACTTCAGTCACCCAGCTTTCAGAGCTTTGTAGAAAATTGGAGGAGTCTGACTATTTGAAAAATAAAAATAGCGTCAGAGACACTGTCGCGGAGGTGCACAGTCCTCGTAACACATCTTCAGATCGACCTTCTTTCTCTTCTAGAAACTATTCATCAGGTAATAATTATTCATCTCGTCGTTCCAATAATATTTTTCGTAAGCATTCAAATCAGGATTCAGTTGGTGAAGTTTCCAATCAGCCTAGTAGCTCCAAGGTTCCTTTCAATAGTTCCAATAAATCCAAAAAAGTTGTAACCTGCTGGAATTGTCAATTACCCAACCATACTTATTTCGATTGTAAAGCTTCCAGGAATATTTTCTGCTACAAGTGTGGTGAGCCCGATGTTAAATCCAAGGATTGTAAAAAGTGTTCAAAAAACGAGTAAGATTGGTGTCTTCAAGAGGCATTTTCACTGATCCATTAGTTTCAGCCTCAAAAAAAGTTTTAATGATTTCTGTTAAAACCCATTTTGATGAAGACGACTGGAGTCGTTGGCTAGTCAAGGTTGCTCAATTTTTAAATTCCCCCTCAAATTTCTCTAATCAACTTTCACCTCTTTTTATTGATAAACCCCTCGATAATCGACCCTATATTGTTGTCAAATTGTTTGACGTTGAAATTACCGTTTTATTGGACTCTGGTGCCACATCGTCAGTGGTAGGAGCCAAAGGGTTGCATGTTTTAGAAAGATTGGGTCTTCAAATTAATAAATCTCCTGTTGATAACATTTGTACTGCTGATGGAAAGAAACAAACCGTGGAGGGTAGAGTTGATTTGCCTATTTTCGTTAAAGGTTCCTGTAGGATTATCAGTGCTTTAGTAGTTCCTTCATTATCTCAAGCCTTTATTTTTGGGTGTGACTTTGCCAGAGAGTTCGATATCGTGGTAAATTTCAAGGACAATTGTTGGAATATTCATAATGATAATTGTCAAATTGATGTTTTGGAAGGTTTTTCTTCGAATTTTGCGACTTCCCGTTACGACTTATTTTCTTTAGATGACCTCTCTTTTGATCAGCGTATGCAAGCCGATAAATTAATCTCATCTTTTTGTGAAATTTCCGGCAAGGATAAATTGGGAAAAACTGATAAGATAATCTGTAGCATTCAAACCGGCGACGCCGTTCCTTTCAAGAGAAGACCATTCGTTATGTCTCCCTATATGTCAAATATTTTAAATAGGGAACTTGATGAAATGTTGAAGTTAGGGGTAGTTGAACCTTCTAAAAGTCCTTGGTGTTCACCCGTGCTCCTTGTTAAAAAATGTAATGGAGAAATGCGTTTCTGCTTTGATGGTCGTCCTCTTAACGAAGTTACAAAACCCGACAGTTATCCTTTGCCCAATATTGAACGGATCCTTACTTCTTTGCGTGATGCTAAATTTATTTCCTCTATAGATTTGAGAAAGGCTTTTTGGCAAATTCCCCTGGATGAGTCTTCCAAAGAAAAAACAGCTTTTGCAGTGGTTGGTCGAGGTTTATTTCAATTTGTAACCATGCCTTTTGGTCTTCGAAATGCAGCTCAAACCCAACAACGTCTCGTTGATGCAATTTTCGGTCCCCGTTATGAACCACATGTCTTTACTTACCTGGATGATATTTTAATAGTTTCCCCTGATTTTTCTTCTCATGTTAATCTTTTGTACGAAGTTAAAAATAAACTTAAAGAGGCCGGCCTAACCGTGAATCTGGAAAAATGTGATTTTTTCAAAACTTCCTTGAAATTCCTTGGGTATATCGTGGGTTCGAATTCTTTGAGAACTGACCCTGAAAAAGTTTCTGCAATGATAAACTATCCTCGTCCTAAAAATACCACTGAAATAAAACGTTTTGTTGGACTTTGCTCCTGGTATCGTCGCTTCATAAAAGATTTTTCTACTCTTATGTCTCCAATCAATGATCTTCTCAAAGGTAAAAAGAAAGGTCAATCAATCAAGTGGTCCGATTCGGCTGAGTCTTCATTCATTAAAATCAAACAACTTCTCGTATCATCCCCTATTCTTTCCCAACCCGATTTTTCCAAACGTTTTTGTATTCAAAGTGACGCCAGCGACACTGGATTGGGTGGTGTTTTGACTCAAATCATTGACAATGAAGAAAAGGTTATTGCTTATGCAAGTCGTTCTCTTTCAAAAGCCGAAAGAAATTATTCCGTCGTCGAACGTGAATGTCTAGGAGTCTTATTTAACATTGAAAAATTTCGTCCATATATTGAGGGAGTTGAATTTACAGTTATCACCGATCATTATAGCCTGTTATGGTTAAGTTCTCTTAAAAATCCCAGTGGTAAATTGGCCCGTTGGTCTATGCGAATGCGTCAGCATACTTTCGATTTAGTTCATCGAAAAGGTTCCCAAAATGTGGTTCCCGACGCTTTGTCCCGTTCCCTTGTCATTAATGATGATAATATTATCGATTCCGACTCTATCTCAGACGAAGTTGTAGTGGGTGAAGTTGACGTTGATCGCATTGATCCATATTT
This sequence comes from Orchestes rusci, assembly GCA_958502075.1. NCBI lineage: Eukaryota > Metazoa > Arthropoda > Insecta > Coleoptera > Curculionidae > Orchestes > Orchestes rusci. The sequence goes on along the minus strand of OY293303.1, from coordinate 53,423,575 downwards.
TGATAATCTTCGAAAAAAAATTCTTAATAACCCTGAATCTTTTCCCCAATGGAAAGTAGAGAATGAGTTCGTCTATAAATTTATTCCAAACCGTCTACCCATGAATATTAATCTCCCTGAATGGAAACTTTTTGTCCCTAACTCTCAAAGAAAGGAAATTATTGACTCTCTTCATAGTCCCCCCAATTGTGGTCATTTTGGATATTTTAAAACCTTGAATCGTCTCCAGGAACGTTATTATTGGCCAAAAATGCGCCAGGATGTCTTGAAATTTGTGAAACGTTGTCTTGTTTGCGGTTCGCAAAAAGCTTCGAATAATACTCCTATGGGTTTAATGGGAAAAAAGAAAAATGTCACGTATCCATTTCAAGTCATAGCTGTTGATTTAGTAGGTCCTTTTTCTAGGTCAAAAAAGGGTAATAAATGGATTTTTGTCGTCTCATGTTGGTTTTCAAAATACACTATGATTTTTCCGTTACGAAGTTCCAAGACACATTTTCTTGAACAAATTCTAGAGGATAGAGTTTTCTCTATTCATGGTCTACCCTCGCTTTTAGTTTGTGATAATGGAAGCCAATTCACCTCAAAATCTTTTCGAGAACTCGCTAAACGTTACGAATTTAATATTCGTTACAACCCTCATTACTCACCCCAATGTAATTTTGTTGAGAGAAATAATCGTACTATTGGCACCGTGATTCGTAGTTACATCGATTCTCACGAAAAATGGGATCAACACCTCTCTCATATTCAATTGGCTATTAATACCTCCGAACATGAAGTCACTGGTTTTACCCCTTCGTTCCTTGTATTTGGTAGACATATTCCATTGTCAGGAAAATTTCATAGAGATTTGAATGCAGACATTCATAGTGATACTGCCCTCTGTCCTGGTGATCGTAATACTTACGCTGAGAATCTTGTCGGTTTAAGAGACATTTTTGTTGATGTTAAGAAAAGACTTCATTCTGCCCATGAAAGAAATTCTAAGGCTTATAATCTCCGTAAGAGAGATGTTTCTTTTAATGTTGGCGATCATGTTTGGAGAAGAAACAAGGTCTTATCCAATGCTGCAAATAAGTTTGCGTCAAAACTAGTACCTAAGTATATACATTGTGTCATTCGTAAAAAGTTATCAAACGTAGTGTATGATCTAATCCTTGAGAATGGATCTAGTTGTGGTAAGTGGCATATAAAGGATCTGAAGCCCTTTGCTGATTTTTCTTCTGAAGAGTCAGATTCCGCGGAGGAATGACTTTGAATAATGTTTATTCAGCCTATGTTTTTTTTTTGATCTTTTTTCATGCACATTTTCCATGTTACCTTTTCTCTTTACCCCTTTGGTAATTATGCCCATTATCATTGTTTTTATTTAATTCAATTTTGAATTTTTTTTATCCATTTAGGATAAAACTGAAAACTATTCGGTTGGATAGTACTTGCCCCCAATTTACTACAGTCTTTTGAAAGCATTGTCTCGATTTATTTCGACTTTTATGCGGACTTTGAGCGGATAAGTAATTCCTTGACCTCGTTAATTCGGATTTTTTTTGTCAGTTTTTGGAATTATTCATGCTCTCCACGCTTTCAATAGGTTTCTGTTTCCCCTATCAGGTGTCTTTCATTAATTTGGATTTGATGACACATTGATAACTTTTCACACTTCGTGTGCTCTTGTGTTTCCCATTCATTTGGATTGGCTGACACACAAGAATCTCTTTAGCTTTTAGTTTAGGTTTAGTTACTCCAAGTTTAGCTGTAGGTATTTTCAACTTTTCTCTGTCCTATCCCCTACCTTGACTTTCTCTATTTTGACTTACCGGATTTCCTCTTTACCCTGATTTTGACATACCGATTGTGACTCCTTCCAGGACGGGTGATACACGTAGTTATCATGGATAGTATAGAAAGAAGTTATAGTTGAATTCATTCTTAAGACTAGGTTAATTCTGATTAACATTATTTTGTAGTCCTAGGTATAATGTTGGTGAATCCAATACTCTTTTTTCTTTGGTATTTTTTTTTGGGTAGTTTTAGTCCATGTCGAACATAAATTGTCCTGTTGGTACAATTTCTTTTGAGGAAGGGGGTAAATGTAGCATTCACATTTTCCTTTTGAATGGTACTCACTAATTATTAATCTTCTAAATCGGTTTCTCCAATATTTATCAACAAATTACCTTAACCTTCATACATCACAGCTGTTAGTTTCCGGCAATGTTGCAATGTTTCCCATTTTCGGTCTGCTTTATGGTAATAAGGTGTAATCTTCTGGGGTCAGTTGGTTCTGTCCAGTTGATTGATCGCTTTATACGTGACATTTGTCAATGTCCATCTGACACTCTTGATTGATGATCGATGGGAGTATTTGATTTTCTTTTCGGCCTAGCTCGAGGACTTGTTCCCGTGATGTGCTGAAAGCCACACGTAAAATGTGCTGAGCGGCATTTTTTTCTTTAAATATTCGAATGTATCGTTGAGATTTTACGATATTTTACATTTATAATGTCTATGGACCTCCCCTGAAGAAATGGGTGTGATTTATACAGTGATGGTATAGATATTTGCTGAATTCTTTTCAACCTAACGAGGTGAGTTAACCCCACTCTTCACCATGGGTTGGTTACTGAGAATATCCATAATTTTAGGGTTTTTTTTCTTTTTCTTCGAATCTTTCCAATCAACTTCATTACTAAAATACCATATGGATGCTTTGCTGGCCAAATCGTTTGATGTTTGAAGACTATCACTTTGTCGTGAACCTGGCTGTATGAGTCCTCATATGCTGCGGGAATATGTCGCAGGAATGGCACTTTGTGATGTTGGGATTGCCCGCACCGCCGAAGCGAACAGAAACCGTTTATGGCTAATGGTCTTGAGGCAGCAACAGTGACAGGCCAGTTTTTTTATTTAAATACTACTCCTTCAATATTTTTATCAACAATTACTTTTAATACTAATAACGATTTTCTTGAAACCCTTCATATTCGAGTTTGTAAACATTTCACTATTTAATTCATAACTATTTCCTTTAAGTAACTATTTTCTTATTAAAGTATCAACCTTTTTACGGTTGTACTCATTGTCATTAATTCCTCATTGATTTGTAACATTTTTTTTTGTAACTGAATGGTACTTGCGCCGTATATTGATATCCACGTATGACTACACCCCAAAAGGTTCATGAACATTTTACTCCCTGTAGTACCGGTTCAAATTAAACTTAATTCACCTTTTCACTTTTGCGGATTTTAAATCTTTTTCAATACTTAATTTCTTTCTTTTAATAATTATAACAGTACCTATCGGTCAACTTTTTCAAATACTGTAATAATACTTAACCACTTGAACTATATTTGAGTTCAGTGAGTGGGTTGGTGTGAGAACCACCCATATTTCAATTTTCTTCGACATCTTGTATAATAATGTAAATAAATGCTAGTTATAGTGTTTTGGGACACGCAGTGTTTTCTTCCACTCCAGACATCACAGTGAATCTTTTTACACAAGGTTTCTTTGTTTTCACCTATAAAAAATAAAGTGGCGCCCTCTTTTCAAACTTAATCATAATCAAAACAAAACCCTACTCTACCACCCATCGCCAACGACTACAAGAGCTGCCGCAGCCAAATTTGTTGAAGCCAACTGGGACGATCAAAAGGTAGGCTACAAGTTGCTATCAAGATATGGCCTTGATATGGTTCTGCCTGGTAGGGACACCTATTACACACCTTTCCACTAATTTAAATGGTCATAACTTTTTTCTTCGTATACTTCTTTTCAATAATTGGAAAAATGATTATTTATTCATATTTACATAAAAGAGATATACGTTGTAGAAGTGTAGAAGCAGGATATTTTCACATAAGATGAATCAGCGGAAAGAAATTTCGTCGACAAAACAGATTAGCATGAGATAGGTGTATATCTCCGTTTCAGTAGGAAACGCATATGTAAATCATATTGATGTGTACAGTGGCAACAATGCTCATTGCAGGGGGAATGCTTTGTGGCTCATTGCTTATTGGAACCGATATCTCTACGTATATGTCACCAAAACCAATGTAGTTGACCGGTGATCTATATTCATATCACACATTCGAAAATAGGGGTCCTGTAGAATCATATGAATAAGTTTGTGATTGTGGGATCAGATTCTTACGCTTATAGCAAAGTCATTAAATAATATTTGATAGCAGAGAATAAAAAAGTATATTATCGTTGTTTGAGAAAACCTGATATTATTCAGTTTGCTAACATGATTCTGCCAAATATTTTAGTGTCCGATGTTTGGTTATATATTTTGCTTCTTCAATTATTTTATACAATTTACCAACTTATGTAAACCATTTTTGAGTTTGGTATATAGCTAATATGCTAAAATAAATAAAAAAAGATTAAGATCCGTGTAATTCCGTAATTGATAAAATACTTTTGAGCAGAATAGACTCTCTGCATGGGTTTAAAAAAATAACTTTGAACGTATTTTGGCAGTTTGGTTGATACCTTGATATCTACAAATACATTATTGAAGGTTGTGAATTGTTAATTAAAGTAGGTACCTGACATACATTTATTGAAATTTGATAAAAATCGGAATATAATCCATATTTGAAAAATAGATCATTCAAATAGTTATGTCCGTCACGAAACTGGTGGTATGATTGAAATTTGGTGATTTAGATTAAAAAGTTTCTTATCAATCTATTAGTATTCTTTTTATTTCTTGAATCATTCATATCATTAATTATTTCATTCAGGTATATTACATTATATTTTATTTGGATGTAATTGTTACATGTTAGAATAGAATTATTTTCCTGAAATTAATACATAATCATCACAAAAAAAAAACAAGATGTGAGTTTTCATTTCAGATACATATGTTCATATAATAATATTCCATATTTTGACGTACCTAGGTAGTTTTGAACCTTGGTCAAGTTTTCTCTTTTGTTGTGAAAAATATAAATCTTTTATAAACAATATAACTTTTTACGTACGTAGTGAAGCTTTCACACTGTAGGTATCTACTCATGTATACTTATAGATAAGTATTATATACCTACTCTATCGCACCATATGTAGAGCAACCGCCTGTGCAATCCCTACAGTTCGATAAAACTTTGATCCTGCATCAGTCATAAAAAAAAATGGTGCAATGAAAAAACTTCAATCCAATTGTCGGTTTACATTTCCTGGCGATTTTTTTTCAAAAGTTTGTCTACTGTCTTCTTGTGACGTTTAAAAAAAAGGTACGTTACAACACTTTTTTATGTGTAGCTTTTAATTAAAACGTCTACCAGCATTCAAAAGAGGGAGCAAAAATTATGTATTTCTTGAACATTTCATCATAATTAAACAAAGAATAATATCTTATCCTCGAGTTTATCTACCAAATTATTTCTTGAAAAATGAGCGTTAAGTTAGAAATTTTATAGCTAGACTTTCCTTAGTTCAATTATTGTGAGATTTTCGGGAAGTACATAACTTTTGCCCCTCTTTCGAATGGTGCTAGCCATTTTTATCAAATGTTACACAGGAAAAAACGTTTATCCACGTGACAAAAGGTTTATAAACAATTCTTTGAAAAAAATCGCCAGCGACCAGTAAAACTGACAAATGCATTGAAGTTTTTCAAAACAATCATTACCTACTTCTGTGATAACTGAAGCAGAATCAAAGTTGCATTGAATTGTAGGCGCTTGCTTTACATACATAGGTATGAGAGATAGTGTACAGGGTGTTCACAGATGAATGGACTCCCCCATCAACTTTTTAAATTGATGTTTGGGAAAAAAATGATTCAAATGATTTTTGTGAAAACAAGGTCTTCACATATACAGGGTGTTCCAGAATTTTTGGGCGTGGTCCAACTTTCTTAATTCAAATTACAACCCTATTTTTCTATTTGATTTTTGCATTCTCTATACCCAAATTCAACCAATAAGAAGATATTTACATCAGAAATTTGAATTTTTTTCGAGCATGTTTCAAAATGGATGGAATTACTTGGAATCCCTGGAAACGAAGTAATTATTGTCAATAGATTGTCAACTTCTCAAAAAGATTTGAATTTGAATTTTGAATATTTTTTTTATCCATACAGGGTGAACCAGTTTTATCCGAGAATATTTAAAATTTAGATTCTACTAATTAAAATGAGCAATCTTTATTTTATGAACATTTATTCTGAAAGACGACGAAATACCCTCTTGAACCATGACAAAAACCACTAAAACAATAGGGGTTATATCAATTTTTGAAAAGACTTCTAAAAGGAAACTTAACATTTGAGAAATTTTCATAAAATAAAAATTGTTCATTTTAATCACTTCTTCTTATTCTTATTCTTCTTGAAATAAGCCTTCAGTCTGTTTTTCCAGCTTGAAGGAGTCCCTTGCGACGACGATACCCAACAGTCCCTCCACCTCTTTGGTGGTCTTCTAGAGAGTGGTTTTCCGTCGCAATTTTGGCAATTCTGTTGTCTTCCATTCTGTCGATGTGTTTGTTCCATTCTCGCCGTCTCTTCCTCGTTCATCTTACAATGTCCTGAATGTCGCACCTTCGTCTTATCTCTTGGTTGGGTATTCTATCACGTAGCGTGTTTCCCGTGATACTTCGGAGCGTTCTCATCTCTTCCGTTCGGGTTATGCTCTTGATTCTGCTGGTGCCTGCCCTGGTTTCTGCTGCATATGTGATAATTGGTCTCACGCATGATTAATACAGGTCGCTGATATGTATGCAAACGGTCGATCATTGGTTGAACTATACGAGCTAATGGAGAGTTAAATACATAACTTGAAGGGTTTTTGAATATCTATTAGATGTTTATCATTTGAAGTATACATGGTCTGTCATAAAGTCGTGAAACATCAAAGTTGCAGTTTTTTAAATGGAACCCTCTGTATATTATTTGATATTTCATTTATTCTTCCTCCAAATATGAACAAAAATTGTGATACATATGATGTTCCTCAATTCAGCCGTTTTCGAGTTTTATAAATGACTTCATTGCATTTTTAATATGCTATAAAACTCAAACGGTTTAAGGTAGAGAAAAACGGTCTGCACTCTCTCGCTTCAACTTTTCAAGAGCTATTCTGTCATTTGAATAGAAGGTACTGTAAACTGTCAAATTTGTTCGACACATTTTAAGATTTCTGAAAAGAATCAACTTCATGTCCTTAGATAGCTCTTGAGAAGTTAAGACTAGAAAGTGCAGTCCGTTTTTCTCCATCTTGAACAATTTGAGTTTTAAAGCTTGTCAAAGATGCAAAAATGTTACTTATAGAACGCGATATCTCGAAAAATGCTGAATTTGGGAACATTATGTATATTACATTTTTTCTCAAAATTGAAATATCCAATAATATACCTACAGGAGGTTCCATTAAAAAAAATGCAACTTTGTTGTTCCAAGACCTTACGACCGACCCTGTATATTTCTTGTTATCACCATCTAATAGATAATTAGAAACCCTTCAACTTTTGTAATTAACTTTTTTCAGTAGCTCGTATAGTTCAACCAATAATCGACATTTTCCATAAATAGCAGCGACCCTGTATATTCTGGTCTTTGCTTCTATTTTTAGAAACTGGTTTTTCCATATATTGTCTCTCAGGCATCCAGCTATTCTAGATGCCTTATCTATTCTTCTTTACCTCAGATCTACTGTCTTGACGAGCGGTTATTTCCACCCCTAAGTATCTGAAGGGCATCATCTATTCTACTATTTCGTCGTTAATTACTTGGTACAATCTAAATTTTAAATATTGTAGGATAAAACTGGGTCACCCTGTATGTATAAACAGAATATTTATAAAAAAAAACCTCTACGCAATATACCATGTTCAAATCTGTCTTGACAAGTTGACATTTATTAACAACTACTTCGTATTCAAGGTTTCCAAATAATAAGAATGTGGTTTTTCGTCCCAATAATTTGTCTGTAGTGGACTCTTTGAGGTTCTGTATTCCCACGATCCCGAACTATTCACTTATACCTTATAATATGAATCAACCGTTTCTTGGAGGGTTCCTAATTTTCAGCCTCCTTGTAAATTTCGGATCAATGATGTCAGGGAGATGGTCCTCGAATGACGAAACGTCGGATTGAAATTTCGCTGACAGCATCTTGCAGAGGAGAAAAAACTGTCATGAGAGAGTATTTTTTGTTTATTTCTTCGAATGAAGTGAAAAAAAAAAAAATTCAAAATGACAAATTTCGATTTTTTTCGGATTTCTCCGTTAATACTCGGAATTTTAAAACTTTCTGACCAGCATTTTGTCGGGCATCAAAATGCATAACTTTGCCATGATTTGACCTCCCGCGCATCTCTCACCGTTTCCAATATTCGAATGATGCTGCTCGAATTGGGGACACCCTGTACAGCTAGTGAAGTTTGGCATGATAGGCAATAAAATATGCAAACCTTTATTCTCAATGAAGAAAAAAGTCCTGAAAATGCTCAAGACATACGGCCTTTTTGCCACAAAAAGAAACAACTACTGTTCCTTATCGTTCATTATTACCCGGGATGAAGGTACAATTTTAACAAGCTGCAAAGAACAGCAGTTTTGTCCCTCTTCACTCAACTTTCTTAATAGCAAAAACATCTTTCGCATTTTTAGAGCGTTTTCCTTTATTGTGAACGGTTTGCATATTAAATTGCCTACCAACCATATGAATAAAACGATCTGGGCATCCAGGCCAAACAAAACTTTCCAAAAAGCGACACATAGCTGCATAGCTCATTTGCATTTTATTCGCCAATAAGTAAACTGCTGGACACTCGAACTCATAAATGCACATTTTTTGGTTAAATTCAAAGTCCAATATCTTTAACGAGAAAAGAGATATTTTAATGCGGTTTGTGGATTTTTCAATTTAGTTTCGTCCAGATTGAGATGCATGGAATGGATCTTTAGTAGGAACAAAAAATCATGATATACAGGGTGATTCATGAAGTCATGCAAAAAATTTAAAAAAATGTGATTATGCCATTTCAGTGGGCATTGAATTCAGGCGATACAGTATGGTTTGTTACTATGGTGATGTTATTATCTTCAGATATTTTTGTCAGTTTTTGAATTCAATCACGTTGTCATTAGATACGCTAACAACCATCAGGGAGGGAAACCAAATGTTTCAAATGCTGTAGCTCTGCAATGGATTGATGGATCTCTACAGAAATTAAAATTGAAATGTACATTTTTTTTACGATAATGCACCTACACCCTATGAACCTTTTATCATGTTAAAAAGATGTCCATAAAAAACTGTTTTCTGTGTTACTTCTGATAAAAATGGCTAGCATCATTCGAAAGAGCAAAATTCATGAAATTTCACAATCACTGAACCCACTAGCTTTGGAATTTTAAACAAGGCAAAAATTACAAATCTTTCATGATCTCTTCAAAATATTGCCAAGTTAAAGATTTCATAGCTACATTATCTTCTGATCAATTATCGTGAAAAGTCTGATTGGTGCTAGTCACTTTTATCAAAAGTTACACAGAAAAAAGTTCAATTTTTAAAATCTTAATCGTGATAGAAAGGCCTAGAACATTTTTTTTTTTAAAAATCGCCTGGACCCATAAACTGACAAACGGATTCAAGTTGTTAGATACATCAATACTTTTTTGGTAACTGTTGATGAATTAAATTTTTATCAAATTCAAGACTAGCGCTATTAATCTGACCATGAGTGTTAGTACCTTATCGATTTAAAAAAATAGTTTATTTTAATTTTTCTTTTGATCAGAAAAAAATGAGTCCCAACACTGCAAAAATCGTTGAAATCCGTCAATGCACTGCAAAGTTATAGCATTTCAAACATTTTGCTCCCCCACTTTGATGTTTGATAGCATATCTGATGACAACGCGCTTGAGTTCAAAAACTGACAAAAACATCTGGAGATATTAACATTACCATAGTTACAAACCATATTGTATCGCCTGAATTCAATGCTTACTAATATGACTCATACTCATAAAAAATTTGATTTTTCGCATGGCTTCATGAATCACCCTGTATATCGTGATTTCTTGTTTCTACGAAGGATCTATTCCATGCATGTCAATCCGGACGAAACTAGCTTAAAAAATCCGCAATCGAAATATCTCTATTGTCGTTGAAAATATTGGACTTTGAATTAAACCAAAAAATCTGCATGTATAAGTTCGAGTGTCCAATTAGTTTTTGTGAGATACGGGGTTTTCATAAATGACAGCACCGCTCAACATTATTTTTTTCCATTTAGGAGGTACATTAGGAGGTACATTACTTCTTGATGATTAAAGCATTTTGTTACATGTATCTATAATCGGATACAGTTCAATGAATTTTTTCAAGTCTTGGTCTTGATCTTGGGAAGATTTTTCAAATAAAATCAAATCAAATCAAATATGCTTTATTGCCACAAAAAAATTTAAATAAATTTTATGGACAAAGCAAACACAAATGCAAAATGCTAAAGTGAAAACAATTCAAGACATCATAATAGTACACATTACGTGAAACAATAAAACAATACTAGTACAAATATATTTTCCCAATATTTTGTCAAATTTGAATTTAAATGGAAATTGCTCATGGACAACAATAAACATTGGCACACTTCCAGTTATGTTATGATGATAAGTCAGTAAAACAATAACATAGCAAAATCAATAATTATGGGGAGAACAATTATACTGCGTATCGAACAAGGAACCAACGATTGCTCACGTTTGTTCGCTTCCCATTCAAAAAATGAAGGTGTTGGTCTTGGTTCTTGGTCTCGGTTTTGTCACAAAGACCAAGACAAGACTAGTCTTGTGGTCTCGCGAAGCCCTAATCTCAATCTTTCACTTCCGTTGCAGTCACCATAATCGAACAACATATCGGCATATTCTGCGTGCGTAAAGACATTCTTAACAATTTGCGATGACCTGCAACTGTCACCGATGATGAAATTTGTCCTTCACCGCCTACTCAATCACGTATGATCAATTTCTTTCTGCTATGCTAGACCAACTTCAAATAGCGGTATCTGAGCAGCTATTGAGATTACGATACATGTTTATTTGAACTTTTCTATTCAGAATTATAGATACTACAACATACTAAAATATTCACCATTCCTCCTGAAAAACCCTGTATATGGCTAAAAAGTTTCCATTTCCTAGTTTTTTAAGCTTCGGCAGAATATTGTTTCGTTTGTTTTGGCGTTCATGAGTATAATCCAGAGATATAGAGGTACGAGAATGAGTTGAGAATGGCCCCTTGGCCTAGGGCCCTGAGGATACAAATAAACTTTTGCGAAACGTTGGCCATTTAGAAAAGTGTTTTTTTTTTTATTTTCGATCCCAACACCCGCTATTGAACAACTCGCGATAGGTAGATGGTTACAGATTTTGGGATGTGAATGAAGCAGTTTCTGGAGGACTGGAGTTGATAATAACGTTTAAAACTTATTAACCAAAAAGCACTATCTGGGTAAGTCGCCATATTGTTTTTCCAAAGTGAACGAAATAAAACTCGTTTATTCTGGTTTTTACGCATGACATAGAAGCTGGTGCTTATATGTGTTTAAAATCCAGGATGAGGCATATTATCTAATCAAGTTTTCCTATTTGAATATGTATTTTTCTCATCCAGTATTCCCCGAAAGGCATAGACACACATATACCATAATATGAAACCATCTACCAGTCTATCATGAAAATTTCTCGGAAAATATTGACTGTTAGATTGCGATATCTCTGGTACGTACTATTAACTATCCACTTACCTCAGACGCAAAAATCACTTCATTTTTCACCGTGTTTCTCAGTTTTTCAAAATACAATTTGAAGTTGAGTGAAAGCAGGTTGAAACTAGTTGAATAGTTGCAGAGCCGTCTAGAGTTTCATAGTTGGAACTAGAAGTGAACCTAACCTCAATCGAGACCACACGCGGTGTTGCCAAAACCATTACTTCATGGCTTGTATTACAATATAGACGGCTCTGATGTAATGAATTCTTCCCTGTTTTTTTTTTTATCTCAAAAACAAAATACACCTTCTCGAGAAATGAAGACTTTTCTCGTTATCTCTTAAATTTTCTTATCTTTTTAAATGATAAAATGGAAACAAAGTTGTTTTTCCAAATATTTCCAGAAGTGGCGTGTTCGTATAGGTGAAAATGGCGGCTTTCAATTGACTACGTTTTTTGAGTTCACGCATATTTCAACCTCGTTCTCCTACCTCTAGTTCTCTAGTATAATCTAACGTTGTGGTCGTCATAGTGGAAGTTATTCTCCATTAATTTTTTTTCTGAAATAAGTCTTCCCTCGTTACAGGAATGTACTTCTAACTCCTCAACGAATTGCACCAAAAAAAAGCAAGGGAAACGCGCATTTTTTCTGTGAAACTGACAAAATTAATCACTACAGTTAAGTGATACAACGAAGACATTTCTAAAATGTAATGGACCGGGCATCAATTTGGATTTCGATAGTCCATTAATAATTATTCAAACAATGAGTTATAACACAACCCTCCCAATCAGTAATGCCTGAAGCATTACTGCAGATAGCAACTTTGATATTTGAAATCACGAAAACCAAATTTGAAAGGGAAGGTGCTCTATCATCCATTCTGCTATTTAAAAAAATAAGTCCAAATAATATATACAGTGTGTCCAAGATAAGGATGTCTATCATGGGGAACTTGGAAACCGTAAGAGATACGAAGATGGTTAAATCAGAGAAAAGTTGCGCATTTTCAAGCTTAACAATATGCCGTTTAGAGAAAGTTTTAAAATTCCGAGTAGTTTCGGAGATATGCCTAAAAAAACGAGATTTGCCGATTTCGTTTTTATTTTTTTCTGACGTTATTGAGAGAGATGGAAAAACAAAAGACACTTTCTCATGGCCTCTTTTCAAGCTCTATATAACAGCATTGAGAGATTTTCCGTACGACGTTTCGTCTCGGAGAAACCATCATCAACTTTATTTTTTTATATGGCGCGTAAAAAAAGTATTCCCTGTAACTTTGATCTTTGTATCTCTGCGGGGTGTCAAAGTTGAATTTTGATTTGTCCAAATAACTTTTGAAATAATCAATTAATCATGTTATTTTGATGGAATTTCGTATATAGGGTTTGTTTGACATGCAAAATTCATATCTGCCCTTGGTATGGGTCTTACATGTAGGGGGCGTCACTTACACATCTTTCCACCCATTCAAACAGTTATAACTTTTTTGTACGCACTCGAACATTTTTTTCAATTAAAAGTTTGATTTTTCCGTCATTTTTACGTAAAAAAGGTACACCTTGTGAAAGTCGATAGGAGTGAACATTTTCAAGATATTTGCCCTTGAAGTGATCTAAACAATATTGTTTGTAATGGAAAATTTCGAAAATTAACTTAGGGGGCATCAAAAATGCCGTTGTCACGGTAATTTTGACAAGCATCTCGATGCTCAATGTTTTTTATAAAAAAAAATCCAAAAAAAAAAATAAAATTTTGTAAAAAAAAAAAAAAAATTTTTTTGTAAAAAAAATATAAAATTAGATTATTTTTTTTAAATCAAGAGACATCGATCATTCAAGCTAATGTCAAAATTACCATGATAACGCCGTTTTCAAAGCCTCCTATGTTCATTTTCAAAATTTTCCATTCAAAACCACATTGCATGGATTACTTCATGTTCAAATAACTTGAAAAAGGTTACTACTAAGCACTTCTACAAAGTATACCTTTTTCAAGTAAACATGATGGAAAAATCATTTTTCCAATTTCAAAACAATGTACGGGTGCGTACAAATAAGTTCTGACTATTTGAATGAGTGGAAAGGTGTGTAAGTGGCGCCCCCTACAAGTAAGAGCAATTCCGTGCTCAGATTTGAATTTTGCATGTCAAAAAACCCCTATATACGAAATTTCATCAAAATAAAATGATTATTTCAAAAGTTATTATTCAAATAAATCAAGAATTAAAATTCAACTTTGACACCCTGTATCTCTGTTAATATCAACTTTCGGATGGGACAAGTTGAGGTCTATCGCAATATTTTTGTGTGAGGAATCTACTGTTACCGAATGTCCCATTACTTCTGGACCTCCGTGTTTCATTAATATTGCGAAAAAACTCAGTATGAGTTTCCGTGCCTTAAAATAAGAAGAAAACTTTATACAATTAACAAGTATCCGGAAATGCTTAATTACAGAGCTATAGGGTTTGAAGTTTTATTTTTATTTTTGTTTTTTCTTAATGATATCTGAAGCAAAGTCGATATTCTGATGAAAATTGGTGTTTAGGGGTTTTTTATCATGCGAAATTCGAATTTGATCTTAGTATGGCTATAACTTATAGAGAGCGCTAACTAAAATTATTTTTTCAATTATTGACAGCCATAACTTTTTTGGACGTGTCTCTATAACATTTTTAAGCAACTGAACAGTTTCGTTTGAATTTTCTACGCAGAAAAAGTATACTTGTTAAAAGTCGCTACAGGCAACCATTCTCGAGATATTCGGATTTAAATTGATAAATACATCTGATTTTGAAATAATGACGAAGGTAAAGTTATAAAATATTTCGTATGATTGCTACATATTTTAGGTAAAAAGATAAAATTCAACTAATGAGTGACGTAAACAACAATTTATATTGAAATATTATGAAAAAATAAAAAAAAGGAAAAAACGAAAAAATAAAAAAAATCAACACCCTGTAGCTTTGTAACGGAGCATGTTCGACACATGTTTATAGGAAGTTTTCTTCTCATTTTCAACAAGGGAGACTCGTCTATTCTTTTTTCAAAAAAAATGCATGACCTTGCTTGACCATAATCCCAAAATCACATGTATTTCTTATTTCAGATCCAAATATTTCGAGAATGGTTGCACTCAGCGACTTTCAACAAGTATACTTTTTCTGCGTAAAAATGATGAAAAAATCTGACTTGGAAATATAATACAGCCACGTCCAAAAAAGTAACGGGTAATGATTGGAAAAATAAGTCTAGGTAGCGCCCTCTACAAGTAAGAGCCATAACAAGATCAAATTTGAATTTCGCATGACAAAAAACCCCCAAACATCAATTTTCATCAAGAGATCGACCATTAGTGCAAATACTATTTAGAAAAAACACAAATAAAAATAAAACTTACCTGTACCAACCTTTCCGTTTAAAACTTACCCTGTAGCTCTGTAATGAAGCATTTCCGGACACATATTTATGGGAAGTTTTCTTCTTATTCTCAAGCGGGAAAACTCCTCCTGACTTTTTTCGCAATATTAATGAAACACTCTGTTTATAGGGTGCCTCCGATTAAGTCGGCACTTATTTATTGTTGAAGATACGAGGTCGTTCAAATGAGAGAACTAGTAGTAGTTTTTCCGCTGATTAACGTGGTATTAACAGAATAAAAATCGAACACCGCGTTCTCGATTTATTTAAAAAAATGTACTTTTCTTGAATGGGACATTCTGATGGGAAATTTTTTGGAAACTTGGCCATGAAATTTAAAATATTGACAAACTAATACATATCGGTTGCCATATTTGCTATCAAAGTTATTATATCGTTCTAAACGTATTTCGTTTGTTAAGCTCATCTTGAAACAATTAAATCATTGAATTTTGTTACTTTGACGTTCATAAATTAGTCGAGGAAAATACGCATAACTCCGTTATTTTTAGTTTCAGGAAAAAAATCATAATAACCTTTTATGTTCAGAACAGAGTGGCTGATCAATTATGTTAAAATATACACGGTGTCCCATTTAAAAATTTTTTGGAATAAATCGAGAACGCGTTGTTCAATTGTTTTTTGGACAGCATAATGTTAATCCGCAGAAAAAATACTACTAGTTCTCTCATTTAAACGACCTCGTATCTTCAATAATAAAGAAGTTAGCAATAGTGCCGACTTAATTGGAGGCACCCGTATAATGGTCAACTGAAAGTAAATTCGTGGCTGGAGGACAAATGTGTATATGGGAATATGAATATGATATATATATATTTATAAGATAAGAGATATGTATAGATACGAAAATGGGATCATACTGTCCGTCTGCTTATATATATTGATATATATATATGTTAGCTCGTGCTAGTTCATCACCCCATCTCAACGTATCTATCGAATGAAAGCATTATTGGGCCCGTCTGTCCGAGACCGAACTACCAGACGTGCAGTTGTTCCGCATCACCAGAAGTACAAGTTATTTTTCACGAATATTGATTTTTGGGTGAAAGAAAAGAAGCAAGAAGCAGTCTTCGACACTCTTCGACGAGATATAGTTTCGTACGCATCCTTTTTGTAGAAAAGCAAATAGACGTTAATTTATTGAATTATCGGTGCTTTATTTTGAGTGTTTCCTCAAATTCTTACATCAGAAGTGGGATTCATCTGCTAGTGCCCTTGTAGTTCTCTCTGACTGTCTTTATTGGTGTGATGGTTGAACGAGAAAGTACGGTAAAAACAAAAGACTAAAAAGACAATATGGCTGACGATACGGTCGATGGCGAAAATCGGGTTCGCGATTCGGTTAGCCAGCTTAGTACGGACAGTGCCAGTAGTTAAAGTGCATCAATAGACAGTGAAATGTTGTTGATGATGCAAATGCAACAGGAGAGCAATCGAAATTTTCAGGATCAGGTGATGCTTATTTTATCGACGATGGCCAACGCCCAAGCAAGCCAAGCTCAAGCTCGATCAACGCCGCGCCGGGAGCATTGACGAACGCGCATGCGCAACCCGTTCCAGCTATTGTGAATGACACCATAATAGCGGAAACATCGCAGGTCCGCTTGACAAGCTTCGATCCTGATGACAGATCGTTTTCAATGACGGAGTGGATCGATGATGTGACCAGAATCCAACAGGAGCTGGGAATTTCAGATACTTTGATCGTTTTGAAGGCTGGTCATGCGCTTCGTGGACGAGCAGCCAGATTTTACCAACATTGGAAGCCAATAGTGAGAGATTGGGCATCGTTTCGCAGAGACTTTGAAGTGGCATTTCCGGAACAAGGAACGCCTGCAACTCGCATACGCGCATGTCTAGCAATTCATAGTTCCAAGTACGATTCATTGGTCGAATAAGGAAATGCGAAATTGTCAGCTATTAGGAAGTTTTATCCGAACTTTCTATGGAATATCATTCTCAGCATTGTCGAATACGATATCAGCAATGCAGAAGCCAGAAACCGGATATGTTTACAAGCGCCAACTTGTGATGCAGAACTATTGAGACTTTTAGCTATATGTGATGCAAACAGGATCAGCGCAAATGAGCGAGTGCGTGAATTTTCACGCAAGCGAGTTAATGATAATCGCGAAGAACATCCGAGTTTTCGTAGAAAGTGTCGGAAATGTCTTCAATACGGTCACAAGCGAATGGACTGCAGACAAGAACTGAATAAGGCCCCATTCACAAGTGATCGATCGGCGCCCAGTACCTCAGGAATCTCGCCAGCTACTGTCAAATCCTGTACATATTGTCAACGAAAGGGTCACACTGAGGATACGTGTTACCGCAAAAATGGGGTACCAAAACGAGTTCTGCTGACACAAACTAATCGTTGTGTGAATGCAATACCATCAGCAACTATTTCCAATGACAGTACATTTGTTTCAATATCCTATCTGGTGGATACGGGCTCCGATGTGTCGATCTCACATTACAAAATAGCCAAACAACTGAATTTGACGATACAAACCGATAGTCAATTTTTGTCAGGAATGGGAAACAGCCTAACAAAGCCCCTGGGTCGATGCAGGGCCTTGATGTACACGCCAACCATGACTTTGGACATTGAATTTTTGTTCCTGATCAAACTATTCCGGGTGGTGACGTTGATGCGTTGATAGGTCTTGATGTCCTCAAAAGGCCCGGCATCAAAATAGAAGTGAACAGAAATGGAGCAGATTTTGTTTATGATCCTCTGGTTGTCTAAAGTTTGTGTTTACAGATTTGACAAGTATGAAGTGAATTTGTCAGGATTGGACGAGCAATTGCAAGGGACTATAACAAAACTGCTACAAAATGCCATAAATCAAACACCATCGGCAATAACAACAGCCAAAATGAAAATTGTGCTACGAGATACGACACCGGTAGCTTTCAAGCCTCGTCACTTAGCATATGGCGAAAGAATCCAAGTCAAACAAATCATACAGGATCAACTGCAAATGGGAATAATTGGACCAAGGGAATCTGCTTATGCGAGCCCCATAGTGCTGATCAAAAAACGGAATGGAGACACTCGACTGTGTGTAGACTATCGTGGTGTCAACAAAACAGTGGCGCGAAATAATTATCCATTGCCGAGAATACAAGATCACATTGGCGCTCTGGCAAAAGCTGTTTACTTTTGTACGTTGGATATGAAGGCCGGTCTTCACCAAATGGAAATCGAAGAAAAGTCAAAACATATCACCGCGTTTGTGACGCCTGATGGTCTGTTCGAATACAATAGAATGCCGTTCGGATTTGTGAATTCGCCGTCATGTTTTCAAAGTGCAATCGATAAAGCGCTTGGACCTTTAAAATACGATATCGCTTTCGTGTACGTCGATGATGTGTTGTGCCCTTCGTTATCCATTGAGGAAGGTGTTAGAAATCTAACACGTGTGGTTGACTCTCTTTCTTAGGCTGGATTTATGCTGAACATCGCGAAGTGTAGCTTTTTCAAAACATCAGACGAATATTTGGGTGTGTTGATTGAACGTGGCAGTGTGAAGCCAAACCCGCGAAAAGTGCACGCTCTCGAAATGACTGTGGCTCCGACTGACGTGAAAGGTGTCCGCCAATTCTTGGGATTGGCCAGTTATTTTCGGCGGCTTGTGAACGACTTCGCCAGTTTGACAGCCCCGATCTCAGCGCTGCTGCGCAAAGGACACTCATTTGTGTGGACCGATGAATGTGAAAAGATTCGTCTAGAATAGGGAGATTTCATGAATTCGAAATTTTACAAAAATATATGAACATGTTTTTTAGAATTGCTCAAACAATACTCTGTGAGAGTTTCAAGTCATATGGTGAATTTGTCAATTTACTAGATCTGTTTGAAATTTTGATAAAAATTTGAAACCAATTTCAATGGCGCGCTCTGACGTACTATTCCTAGCTTTTCCATCTTTCTCGATAAAACAGAGACAACCTTTTCCGATTTAGCGTGCATTCTGCGCGTTTGCCACAGTTTACGTTTCACTCCGGAAAATAGATGAGTGGGGTTACATAGAAACAAATCAAACATTTTCTATTGAATATTCCGAGTTATCAAATTGATCAACCATTTATTTATTCAAGTTTGAGCCAAATTTTTAAATTTATTCAAGACTAGATCATATAATATTTGGTTAACAAGCATGATCTCATGTGATTTCTGTGTCAATGTGGCAACACAGCGCTGGTGAGCGCCGTCTCCTTCTACTCCTAACCTCAAATTTTGTTTTGTTTTGCTGTTTGCTTCTCAAAAACTGCAAACTTTTCATTTCTTTATACGTTAAAACCCAATCAAAACCCTTCAAAAGACCTCATATATGTATATTCGGTGAAGCTCTTATTCAGTGAAAAAAAGGAAAAGCTTGTGTTTGTGAATCTGTGACAAAAATGAAGAAAAAGTGCTTTGTGCCATCATTGTTATCAGTGGCTTCCGGGTTTTATGCTCTCATATACCAGTGAAACAGTTTATATATTGCGTGACAATAAAAGGTAAACACTCATTATTGTCTTTTATTGTCCAAAATTCATAAACATACTCCAATACAAAGCTTCGTAACTTCTTAGAAAAAACACTTATTACACGTAGTTTCCCTGAGAGTATTTTGAATAAAACCGTTAGAAAATTAGCAGATATTTATCGAGTTTTCTAGAATAAATATGGATAAAAAAAATTGAAAAAATTGTTTTTGGCATTAGTATGCATCAAAGAATTCACAGAACAAAAACCAAAAAAAAAATATCTCTCTATTGGTAAGACGTCTTACATGCTATCCTATATTGAAAATTTTTGATTCAAACTTGAACACTGAGTTGCAATAGATCTGGGTGCAGTATTGTTGCAAAAAAGTGCAGATAACGTTGTACATCCAGTGGCTTATTTTAGTAGACGAACGACGGATGCAGAATCGCGTTATCATTCGTACGATTTAGAAAGTCTGGCAATCGTAGAAGCCACGGAGTATTTTCGCTCTTATCTGTATGGAATAAAATTCACCATTTTTACAGACTGCAACTCCGTACGGGCAACAGCCCTTAAAAAAGAGCTATATCCACGTGTTGCTAGATGGTGGATTAGGTTACAAGATTCTTTTTCGATATTGAGTATCGACCAGGTGCCAAAATGGCACATGTGGATCACCTCAGCCGTAATGTTTCCCCACTTAACCAGGTTCTAGTCACGAGATCCAGAAATGATGTGAATACATCGTGTCAGACAATCATGGAATATCAAGCCGAAGATTCATTTTGCCAATCCTTGGTGCGAAACGAACATTCGGAGCCTGGATATTTCGTGGAAGATGGACTAGTATACTTTCAATGCACTAGTGATAAAATTAATCGGTGTTTTGTCCCAGTCGCGGCAAGACTGTATGAAATGCGGTTGTATCACGATGAGTCATCCCATCTGGGGGTTGACAAAATGTTGTCAAAAATGCGAGAGGATATCATATGGCCACGAAATGGCAAATCAGTGCGTAAGTATGTCGCAAACTGCAGGTCGTGTGTATTGGGAAAATCTGCTACGGGTAAAAGGCATGGTTTGTGCCAGCAAAAGGTCAAACCGGCAACAAAATTGGACACTTCGCATATAGACCATGCCGGGCCATTAGTTAAATCGAACAAGTGTACCCAAATATTAGTAATTATCGACGCATTCACTAAATTTGGCAAGTTTTGCCCAATCAAGCAAAAAACTACCGATTATACAATAAATGCCTTAACCAGCAATTAGGTACGCCAAGACGTATAATAGCGGACAGAGGAACTGCATTTCTCTCTGGAAAATTCAAGGACTTCTTATCAGAATGGTCGGTGGAGTTGCATTTAATTGCGACGGGCGTTCCACGCGGAAATGGACAGGTGGAGCGTTTGATGCGCACTCTATTCAATTCTATGAGAGCTGTTCTCAATGAAGAAAATGAGAAGAACTGGACGAAAGTACTGCCGGACATTGAAGATGACTTCAATGTGACGGTGAATAAGTCAACGGGGTATGCTCCGTGGGTTTTGATGTATGGTGAGCATAAACGTTTGAAGGCGGCGAATCAGTTGTTGAAAGGGATTCAATCTCCACGGAAGGTCATCGATGCGAATGTCCTGTGCAAAGAGGTGAACACGCGCTTGGAAAAAGTCACGGATCAAGCCAAATTGGAATTCGATAAAAAACGAGTTAAAGCAGTGCCGTATAAGAGTGGTGACAAAGTAGCGGTGGAAATTAGTCAGTTATTAACGGGTGGAAAATTAAAACCAAAGTTTCAAGGTCCATTCGAAGTGGTGCATTGCTTGCCAAACGAGAGATATGTGCTGAGACGTGTTGGCACGGGTAGCAGGACGACAGTCGCAGCGCATGAGCAACTGCGCAGTTGGCCAGACGCAGAATAAGACAGGAAGTGTGACCCTGAGTTCCCCAAATCATGTTTGGGCTATGCAAATCAGAGTTCCCTAAACAATTGGCAATTATTTAGGCTGATTTTTCCGAATGTTACCTGACTTGTATAGCATAAAGTATCCTGAACAATGGCAAATGCTTAGGCTGAGTTCTCCATTGTATAATTGGGCTGTATTGAAACGGACCCTTATTTTGTGTTCCCCAAATCATAATTGGGCTGTATATAAACTACGTGCTCCCTAAATGCAATTTTAGGCTTTGTCCGCATAAACGTAATGGGCAGTACATTCTGAGATTCCCAATCTGTTTTGGGGCATGTTTCAATTTTTTTCAGAGTGACGATTAATTTGTATTGTTATTTTTCAATTACTGTCTAATTTTTTTTCTATATTTTGAGATCACTACAAATTATGTGGGCTATATGGAGCGTTTCGTTATTATCTTTTCCAGATTCCGGGAACATGAGAGGTGCGAGGGCGCACCATGGTCAGGAAGGCCGTGTTAGCTCGTGCTAGTTCATCACCCCATCTCAACGTCTCTATCGAAAACAAAGACATTGTTTTACGGTTATCCGATGTTAAACCAACCTTTCCGTTTAACGTCTCTATCGAATGAAAGCATTATTGGGCCCGTCTGTCCGAGAACGAACTACCAGACGTGCAGTTGTTCCGCATCACCAGTAGTACAAGTTATTTTTCACGAATATCGATTTTTGGGTGAAAGAAGCAGTCTTCGACGAGATATAGTTTCGTACGCATCCTTTTTGTAGAAAAGCAAATAGACGTTAATTTATTGAATTATCGGTGCTTTATTTTGAGTGTTTCCTCAAATTCTTACATATAAATAAGCAGACGGACAGTAAGGGGGCTACTGGTAACTAACAAATTGTGGATCAGTATAGGGATCGCCCCAAAAGTCTTTTGGGGCTATCCCTATACTGATCCACAATTTGTTATAATATATATATATATATATATATATATATATATATATAAGGAACTAGAGGTTAGTGGGGATGCAGTCTTGTAGATTCTTCTTTACGAAGTGGCCATGAGGTAAAAGAAAAACCCTTTGAGGTTACACACGTGGGTTATATAAATGAACTGGGTGACAAACTCCACATATCGGAAAAAGTGTGTAAGAATTTGCAAGAGCAAATCTCACTCAAAGATGCTTCATTGCCCGTGGTTGTATGTAAAAAGGACAAAGGATCAGTACCCAACCCAAGGGCTCCTATTATACCTACATCAAAGGTTAAATGGGGAAAGTTTTGGAGGAATCTTAGTGCATTCGATATCCGGCTTCACGTTTACTATCGGTCCATTGGTTTTGGAATTATCGTCGAAAAACCGAAAATGGCGGATTTCATTTTTTGGACAGCTATGAAAATGTGACATTATCTGGACACTTTTTTAAGACGAATAAAATGGTGTGTATGACATGTCTCAATCGCCTTTTGTTTTTCCTCAACTTTCATTTTTCTTATGGCCGCCATATTGGATTTTTCGATTTTTGGAGTGTAAAATTTCCAGTCTAGTGATGTCCCACAAGTGCATAAAAGATTCAAGTATCATCGAAATATCACACTTCGTAGCTGGGACTCAATGTTTTCTACGGAGGCCATGATTTATTTGTCGCAAAACATCATTAATAGGTACTGTATCAACCTAAGGTCACCTTACTTGGTGTGCAGCGAACGTGTTAAACTCATTGAATTTTCAATAGAACATGGACGTAAATAATGACTTCTCAACGAGTCTATGAGTGTATTGAATAAAAAGTCAGAAAAATCATTGTTTATTCAATCAACGCTTAAGTTTTTGAATAACTAACAGGTAGATACAAATTTATTGAAAATGAAAATACTGTAATGTGTTCTCAACTGTCTCCGTATTGACTTACAAGTTTGCAAAATGACGTCCATTTGCATCGAGGCATTTTTGACAATCAGTAACTGTTTTTCGTACAACCCTCGCAAGTATGTTTCTGTTGATATTTGTAAATGTGTCAAAAACTCTTTGTCTCAGGATTTCTATAGTCGCAGAAGGATCAAATTCATAGCCCTCATTCTTTGTATGACCCCAGAGATAAAAATCCAAGGGCGAAAGGTCGGGGGATCTAGGAGATCAGGGTATTGTACCATTTAATGAAATGATCCTTTCCTCAAACTGCTCTATCAAGAAGTTCCTGACTTGAATGGTGTTGTGAGCCGGACATCCATCCTGTTGAAACCAGGTTCTTCTGAACTCATCTTCGGTTAGAGTAGCTCGTAATGCCGGCACAACCTGAAGCTCTAGGTATCTCTGTCCGTTTAGGCTGTAGTCAAATGAAAATGGTCTTATAAGTCGATTTCCTGAAATGATTGATTGATAGTTGCCCAATTGAGAAAGGTAAGTTGGATTAAATTACCAATGACCCCACACCAAACGTTAAACCCAAATCTGGTCTGTAGACGTCTCACTGCTACGTCGTGAGGGTTTTCCACAGCCCAATGATGAGTGTTGTTCTTATTAAAAACTCCACAATTCGTAAACCTACTTTTATCGGACAACAAGACATGATTTACAAAATCGGGATTGTCATTACACTTCCTTGTAAACCACTCACAGAAGCGCATTCGTCTTGGAAAATCAGTTTCTTCAAGTCCCTGAACTACTGTGGGTCTGTATGGATGGTACTTATTCTTTTTTAGCACTCTCTGTACTGTTGATTTTGACACACCAATTTCCCGTTCTACAGTTTTCACCGATTTACTAGGATCTTCGTTGACAGCTTGTGAAATGTTTTTTTTGCGATTTTCATTTTCAATATTGTATCCGCTTCAAATCAACAACCATTTTTCTGAATTGGGTTTTATGATGCTGCCGTCGTTCGGGGTACATCTCCAAATACCTTGCTGAGGTAATGTCGGCAGTTCTCTGTGACTGCAAGTACAGCGCTAACATACCCAACTTTTCTTCATTCGAATAGGGAACACCGGGCATTATTAATAGGTTTCGACAATTTCTTTATCAGATTTATTAATTTAATGACAGAGAAGCGTATTACTATTTACGTACACAACTTTCATACTGAATTATTATTTGTGGGGTGTTATAGACCACAACGCCATCTTTCGGCAGAATTATTGAACGACATATCAGAGCCTCCTAGGATTTTGCTTATGAACCAGTTTTCTGTCAAATAAATCATGGCCTCCTAAGAAAAGATTGAGTCCTAACTACGAAATGTGATATTCCGAAGATACTTAAATCTTTTATGCACTTGTGAGACATCACTAGACTGGAAATTTCACACTCTTTCGAAAAATCCAATATGGCGGCCATAAGAAAAATTAAAGTTGAGGCGGGTTGCGGAAAAAAAAAGACGATTGAGACATGTCATAGACAACATTTTATTCGTCTTAAAAAAGTGACATCATTCGAAAGGTCTTATCGAGTAGATTTTTGTGTGAAAATTTCATGGGATTTAACGCATCCGTGCGGATATGACAGACTGTCAAACTAACAAGATAAAGAAATTCGTGAAATAAGAACAAACAAAGCATACTTCAATTTTTATTGTAAAAAATGTTGAAAATGTCCTCCGTTGACCCCCAAACAATGAAATAATCTGTCTGAGAACTCCTGACGGACTTTTTCGAAAGTATCGACATTAATATTTTGACAAAAAGCAGTAATTCTTTGCTGTATATCTGAAAGAGAGTCTGGCTGTGTATCATATACTTTCTGTTTTAAATATCCCCATAAAAAAAAGTCCAATGGTGTAAAATCGGGCGACCTGGCAGGCCTTTCGGTAGGACCCCGACGACCAATCCAACGATTGGGGAAAGTTATGTCCAAATACTGCCTTACATTTCTGCTGAAATGAGGAGGCGCACCATCCTGTTGAAAAATTGATGCCATGCCAAATTCGTTGGGATTATTCTGACGTATTTGTACAATCAAAGGCTCTATTGTAGTTTCTAACAAGTTCAAATACAGGTCCCCTGTCAAATTTTCATGAATGAAAACAGGACCAACAATATGGTTCCCCAATATGCCAGCCCATACGTTAACCTTTTCGGGATATTGCGTGTGGGTTTCCCTAAAAACATGCGGATTTACATCACTCCAATAACGAACATTTTGCCTGTGTACACGGCCTTTTAAAAAGAAAGTACACTCGTCACTTAAACAAATATTTTGAACGTATCTCGGTTCTCGGCCTATTCTATCGGTCATGATTTCGCAAAATTCCAAATGTCTGTCTATCTTCAGTCAACTGGTGCACCATTTGAAATTTATAAGGATAAAATTCCTGTTTTTTCAGCAATCGTTTAACAGAAGCAGACGAAGTATCACAGATGTCTGCAACCTGAGAAGTCGACTGTTCAGGATTCACCATCATTTCACCAATGATTGCAATTTGTTTATCTTCCGAAATAGATGGTCGCCCTTGATTCTTCAAGCTATGAACAATACCAGTCTCGATAAATTTCCGCACTTATTCGCGAAGATATTTCCTGCATATCGGACGGTCCGGGAAGCGCTCATTGAAGATTTTTTCCGTCTCATGGAAATTACGATTTCCGCCATAAATAAAAATTGCTTTAATTTTTTCTGCGACGGGACGCGAATTAGGCATTTTTGTAACACTTCCTAATTAAAACAATAATTAAACAACTGGCTCATATCGTTTCAAGATTTTCACATTTGGTTAAAGTTTAGTGCTGTGGTGAGGTAGTGTGGAAACTGTATCTCCATCTCAATTTAGATTTTAGTATTATAATGCAAATAAATGCTTTCCAAAATTTTTTTATCATCTTGAAATTCTTTATCCGCTTTGTATCAGCATTCCTATTTGTTAACCTGTACTGTTTTGCTCAGGTTCATCATCATTTTTCCGGAATCTGATGTGTCAGCTCGTTAAAAAATTGAAACCTAATGTAAACGACATTTTTAAAAACTAAAAGTTTGGCAGGCTGTCATATCCACACGGATGCGTTTAATCCTATGAAATTTGCACACAATAATCTACTCGATAAGTCCTTTCGAACGATGTGTCACACGACCCCCCTTTCCATTTAAAAAAATGTTTCAAAATGGCGCCCAGCCGCCATCTTGAATACTAAAAGTTCGTCAGTAGCATCGAAAAGTAGTATTTCGACAGTAATTAAAGTATGCCAAGTTTCAAAATTTTTGGTGCACACATTAAAAAAAAGGGGGGGAACCTTTTAGAGCCTCACTGTATGTAACGTGTACGATAGCATTTAGTTGGATGTCGCGACTGTAACATAGAATCAACAATAAGTTGAGTATCAGTTAAATTCAATCGAATTATAAAAAAATAATTTTGGCATCAAAAAATACTCCTCGAAATCAATTATTAGGTAAGATTGTCTTCAATGGTAAAATTGTATTCAATCAAATATTAAGTATGAATATTTAAAAAGTTTATTGGTGTCGAAATTGATTTCTTCTACTCGATTTAAAATCTAGGGGTATAATCTGATATTTCAGATTTTGGATAGGTGAGTACAATTAATTCCAAATAACATTTTCCTCACATTTTTGGCAAAAAATATTAAAAATAATTGTAGCTCTAGGTGCTTTTCAACGAAAACTAAAAGCAAAAACAATTTTTTGGTTTATTTTTATCCTATCCGTTTATTTGTGAGCATAGGTACTGTATAACACCA
Organism: Orchestes rusci; assembly: GCA_958502075.1. Taxonomy (NCBI): domain Eukaryota; kingdom Metazoa; phylum Arthropoda; class Insecta; order Coleoptera; family Curculionidae; genus Orchestes; species Orchestes rusci. The sequence goes on along the minus strand of OY293303.1, from coordinate 53,396,291 downwards.
GTTATAGGTAGTTTATGCGATATACATAAACCCTGTATTGAAGTTCATGTCCCATAACTTATCCCATCCGCCATAGAGCGACAGGTGATACATAACATAAACTATAAATGAAAATAAAAAGATTTTACTAATAAATGTGTTTATAGATATTGGTCATTAAAAAGATACAGGGTGTTGAAAGTGAAACTCTGTTTTCAAAATATTTCAATAATTTTTAAACGAATTAAGATAACAGATTCAAGATTGGTGTTCTAGCGTTTGAACCTGGTTCCTAGAGGGTGCTTTCTAGGTAGTACTTTCAACACCCTGTATCTTTTCAACGATATTTGTCATCACATTTATCAGGCAGATCTAATTTTCATTTATATTATCACCCGCTGCTCAATGGCGGATAAGTTATGGGACACGCTGTGTGATACCTCAAAAAATAGCTAATAGATAATACAAAGAAATACCAGAATTAATAATGTAATCTAATGTATTAATGATGATGCCCATTAAACGAAAATGTATCCTCTATACAAAAATGAGGATCTGTATGTTTGTCCTCTTATAACTCAAGAACTGCAGGAAGAAGTTTGATGAAAATAGTTTGTACAGTTATCAGTTTATTGACGAAATAGCCCAAGGTCATGGTTTCATTCGGCAACTCATAGCTGATTTAGAGAATTTAGCATCTATATTCAAATTCACGATAAAAAATTACATTTTTGTCAGCATTCACCATTTTCTTTCATTTATTGACAATGACTGTAATCTTTTCATTTGATGTTGAGGCATGTTCTATTGGTACGTAGAAAACATAGGGTCGCGTTTTCATTATTGAATAAATATTTGCGTTGTGTGATGGATGTAAATGAGCAACGGTAAGTAGAATAGTGATATATTGTATCGAGGAAATGTTAGAGAACATTATTTGCAATAGAATTGTTTTATAAAAAATATTGAATCGGAAGATTATTATTTTATATCAACATATAGACAGGCGAGCGGAGTCGCAGGCCTGTCTGTATGTGGGGTAATGAATATAAGTGAACACAAACGATCTAATTTTTAGCATATTAATTCAATTTAATATCAGTTCCAATTGAGTCAGACCGTTTTTACGGTTTGAAATACATTAATTACTTGACATAAAATTGAAAATTTCAATTCCGATTCTTGGACCATTGGAAATATATTAAAAGAGGATTTAAAACTTTGGAAAAACCGTCAATTTAATGTCGAGTTACAGAGTTTTTAGAAGTTTTGTTACCCCAATTCCATGTTCAGTAACGTATTTGAAGCCACTTGAATAATTTCAATTAATACAAATATTTCAACTAATATTCTAAGCCACTTTACCACTAGCCCCTCATAAATATTCTATTCTCTGTATTGTTGCAATTTAAACGCGGATGGTATACTATTCACATATTAATAGATTTGTTACTCCTAAAGATGAACCACCCTAGCACCCCTCTCAATTGTAGTTGATTACTTATTACATTGAAAAAACCCCCGCAAAATGGTGCTTGGATCAAACTTACCACACTACCACACTAACCACACTCTATTTTCTGACTCTCTGGCATATGTGAATTTTGGTGTTGAATTATTTGCACGACTGATACTGATAACGTATGCTTTATAACAATTTTATTTAGAGTTTTCCAACAATTTTAGCAATGCACTTTTATTATTTTATAATTTTGACATGTAATTGGTACAGTGTAGTTCGTTTGTGCACTTATCCAATAGAAAAAATTTCTAATTAATCTTGAATTGAAACTAACACTCTCCATGAATTTACTTACATCCATTTCAGCAACGGGCATGAATAAAGCATCCAATATCCACACAAAGGTTAAAAATAAATTGACAAAATATTGTGTGTATCATAGCGTGATGATTGATTCTACATTTACCCCAAAATTAAAAAAATGTAAATATCGGTTTTGCATCTACGCGCCTCGTATGTAACAGTCTAGTTATCCAAATGACTGCCATTGCAACCGTTACATATGAAGAAACGTTCGACATAGCCGCATAGATATCTTGCCTGTCACATACGAATATGCCTCCCGGTACAGAAAATGGTTTTTGACATTACAACGGGTAAGATTCCGTATTTTTTTTTAGCTCGAACTAGAGTCCACGAGGACATCAAATATAGGAAAATATCAACTATCTACTTTGATGAGATACAAACATAAATGACAAACCAAAACAATGCTTGTATCGAATGGCGATACTGCTGTTTTCACAACACCGGTTCGACTCGACGGATCCAGTGATGTCACCGTTGGATACTTGGAAGTGCAGAGCGTTTTGAATTTGCAACGTTCTGATAATTTATTTACATATAAAAATGGCCTAATTCATCATTAATTTTGAAATTTTACACAAGTATGTGCAATACATACGCTCCTTGATTAAAAATAAAAGTTAAGCAGTGCCCGGAATAGCACCGTTAGAAAACTAGGAGGATGTAACGGAGCAGGTGTTTTTTCTTTAATTTTTTTTAAATAATAATTTGAGAATTGTTGTTTATATTCTACTAGTTGAATTTCATCTTTTTTTTTACTGGAAATATGAAGCAACTATAATGATACGATATATTTGATAATCTATAGCAGGTTATTGTTGCCATAATTTCAAAATCACATGTATTCATTATTTCAAATCCAAATATCTCGAGAATGGTCGCCCCATATTTCTTCGTGAAAATTTAAAAATAATAAAGAAATCTATTTTTTATACAACAATGAAGTATAGGTACGTCCAAAAAAGTCATGGCTGTACATACCAAGAAAAGTAAGTGTAGGTAGCGTCCTCTACAAGATATAGCCATACTGAGATCAAATTAGAATTTCTCATGACAAAAAACCTCAAATACTAATGTTCATCAAAATATCGAAATTATTTGAACATTATTGAGAAATCAATCAAAATAAAATAATAACTGTAACCACAGCATAAAACAAGTAACTCTGAAACGAGCTTTCACGGACACATGTTTTTAGGAAGTTTTCTTTTTACTTGCAAGCAGTGAAACAGATCCTGAATTTCTTCGCAATAAAAATGTTGCCTTATTTGCTTTGTTTCAACAATGCCACTTTTCGAGCAGTAGTTCATCTTATCGTTGATAAGTTAGTTCTGGAGGAAGTGATTTTTTCTCGACTTATTTTCCAAGAAGCTGTATATTAATTAATCGGTTCAGTTAATGGCAAAAAAAATGAATGGCAAAAATTATCAGATGGATTCAAAAAGTAAAAAATGCGTTACAAGTCCACTTATTTTCCCAGTAATAAATATTTTATCTTTACCTAAATAAACATGAAGTTTATGAAAACAGCTAATTCCAGATGGTGGAAAGTGTGTCTGACTGACAATTTGCGGATTTAAAAATTTGCCGAATTCGTAGCACTTATTATCCCAGGCTTCAAAATAAGCACATACATCGATACACATTCATAAAATGATATAAGAAATAAGTCTGACTGATTTACGAAGATGGAGAATGATTCTGGCGGCATCTTCAAAGTGTGAAAAATAAAAGAAATTGCACTTATTTTCCCAGGACTGACAATCTGGCACATGATAGATCAAACTATTAATTCATAGAAAAAAAAAGTCTTGCTGACATTAACAATCACGAAGGTCTTGCCAGACACACATGAAAGCTATGATTTAATTATCAGTGGCATGCAATGATGGTTAAGGTAAGGTAGAGAAATGTCAAGATCATTGCCATTGTTGAATGTCATTCATTAATTAAATTCATGTAGATTGTGAAACGGTGTTGTTTTCAAACTCCAGATACAGTTATTATTGTCACTAATTCGCACGGGACCGACTCATTCATTGTCCACATGCTCAAATTCAAAATGACAGAAAAACTTGAGCCTCAAATAAAACCAAATGAAGATAATATGTAATTAAAATCCTAAAAGTGCACATATTAATCACCTCACCAGTATATTGTTTATGTTTGTCAATTGAATGAACCATCTTGACCTCTCTTCGATCGCGTCCACTAGGGCTAGGAACGAGAAATCGAGATTTGCATGTCAAAATTGCCAAATAAGCAGTGCTTTGAAGCTCCATAAGAAACTTTATTGACCAGCTGAAATTGCCTGGCTTTCTTTTTATATGGGACGCTTACAACGGAATAGACTGCCTGAGTCTGACGTCACAAAAGTGGGTGGAGCTTATAATTTTCCACTTTTTTCGTATTCCATGGTGAAATCTCAAAAGGATAATTTTGTTGAATGTTTTTGAATTTGTTATAAGCATATAATACTTTTAACGAAGAGATTAAGTTGGACAAAAGTGATATTTACTGGAATCATATAAGTTTTCGACAAGGTTAGTGGATTTTAGTGTATAATTAATGCTTGGAAACATTTTGAGGTTATCTTTGTCTCCTTTTTTTGACATTTTCTCAGACTTACTGAAGAAAATGGTTTTGAAGCATATGTTTACTTTTCTATTATTAATGCTGTCTTTTAAAACGATATTAAAACTATCAAATTCTCTAATATCATGATTTGGAATTTACATAGGAAGTGACTAGTGCACTGTCTAGATAGATTCCCAGTAAAAATTGCAGCACTGTCCAACATGCGCTGTTCGTTGTTGTCATGTTAACTATGAATATAAATATAACCTAAAAAATTAAATTCAAAATTCGAAAATTCCTGCTTCGGTTTGTTAACTGTCTCCTTATTTCCGATAATGTTATTCATGTTGTGTAAAGCGAAATAAAGTCCAAAATATTAAAATTACCACGATTACCACTGAACAAGTTCCTATTGACAATAAAGTGGGCGATAGATTTCGTGATTTGGAACACTTTGAAAACAATTTGAAGAAGTTATGCGCTTCAAAATTTATTCATTCAATCAGCCATAAATAAAAAATCACAGATATATCAGTATTTCTTTCAGTTGGTTTTGTTTAAGGTTTTTTGAGTCAAAATAATTCTGTGATACAGGTTTATTCCAGTTTTCTCAGAATATATCTTTTATAAGGGTATTCGTTAACATTTGAAAAGTATGCCATTCAATAAATTTGATGTTAAGTTAATTAAATGCATGTAGGTATGCAAAATTAAAAAAAAAAAATCCTTATTAGAACTCCTTCACAAAACACGAGACTAGTGATTTTATTTTTCGCTGAAGCAAATATATAAACTGCTGGACACTCGAACTTATACATGCACATTTTTTGGGTTGAATTCAAAGTCCAATATCTCTAACGAGAATAGAGATATTTCAATGCGGTTTGCGGATTTTTTAAGCTAGTTTTGTCCGGATTGAGATGCATGGAATGGACCTTCCGTAGAAGAAAAATCATGATTCACAGGGTGATTCATGAAGTCATGCGAAAAATCAAGATTTTTGTGAGTATGCCATATTAGAGAGCATTGAATTCAGGCGATACAATCTGGTTTGTTACAATGGTAATGTTAATATCTCCAGACATTTTTGTCAGTTTTTGAATTCAAGCGCGTTGTCATCAGATACGCTAACAAACATCAAAGTCGGGGAGCAAAATTCTTGAAATGCTATAACTTTGCGATGGATTGACGAATTTCTACGATTTTTGCAGTGTTGAGAATTTTATTTTTACTGATTTAAAAAAAAAATTAGAATACACTTTCTTTTTCAATCGGTGAGGTACTAATACCCGTGGTCAGATTTATAGCGCCAGCCTAGAATTTGATAAAAATATTATACATCAACAGTTATCAAAAGAGTATTGATGGTTTTTTGGTTTTTCGATTTCTTCTCCAGGGTGAAGTTTCATAATGACTGTGATCACATTCAAAGTATTCATGTATTTAACACCTTGAATCCATTTGTCAGTTTACGGGTCCGGGCGATTTTCTAAAAAAATTGTTCAAGGTCTTTTTATCACGTTTACATAAAGATTCTAAAGATGAAACTTTTTTCTGTGTAACTTTTGATAAAAATGGCTAGCACCAATCAGACATTTCACAATAATTGATCAAAGGCTAGTGTGGCTATGAAATTTTAAACTTGGCAATATTTTGGAGATATCATGGAAGATTTGTAATTTTTGCCATGTTTGAAATTTCAAAGCTTGTGGGTTCAGTAATTGTGAGATTTCATACATTTTGCCCCTCTTTCGAATGGTGCTGGACATTTTTATCAGAAGTAATACAGAAAACAGTTTTTTTATTGACATCTTTTAAACGTGTTAAAGGGGCACTATTTTCTTTTAAATCAGCTGTTTCCGTTTACTGACAAATGGATTGAAGTTTCAAAATGTACCAATACTTCTTTGATAACTGATGCAGTATCAAGGTTTTATCAAACTCTACGCCTGTGCTATTTATCTGACCATGGGTGTAGGTGCATTATCGTTAAAAAAAAATGTGCATTTCAATTTCAATTTCTCTTTTATAATAGTCTCCAGCTCTGCAGAAACCGTAGACATTCATCAATCCTTTGCAGAGTTACAATATTTGAAACATTCGGTTCCTCTCCCTGATGTTTGTCAGCGTATCTAATGACTACGAGCTTCAATTCAAAAACTGACAAAAACATCTTATTCCATGGTAAATCTGTTCTGATTGAACCTGTCACATATTGTTCGTCTTTGCACGCACCACGCACCGAATAAGTTTTCGGGAAAGAAAGTCAAGTGAGACTGTAGAAAATGAATTTTAAATAACATTATAGAATTCATTTACTTTACATTTACTTTGCAGTAGTCCAGTAATAAAGTTTTCATAATTTTCGAGTATTCTGTTTCTTGAAAAAATAATTTTTCAACTATAAGCTCCAAAACAAAATAAAACACTCTTGTTGTTGGATGAAACTCAAACTTGTGATTAAACGGTAAAGTGTTTATATTGTTATTACGAACAAAATTGACGCGCTGGAAATATTTGGTTCTCAAGTATATGTATAAATAATCACCAATGCTCAATAAAACAAAAACATATATCCATTTAACTTTTCTCAACTCCTAAGGGAATTAAAAAAATTATATCAAATCATAATAAGTAACCTGTTTCAAAAGACTTCCATTATTGGACAAGTAACTAATTATTGTTTAACAAAAATACAAATTGAACTTTCAGATTCAAACACATTGATCACCGAAAAGACGCTTTTTCGGACACGACATGTTAATGGAAAATGTTTGTCTTATTTTTATTGAGCCTACTTCTTACTTACTTCTGTTACTTCTTAGAAAAACATGCAGTGTTTAGATAATCACTGTCTCCTAAATTTAGACCTCGCAGCAATATTAGGTGTGTTGGTTATGCTCCACTAGAACGCACAGGAAACTGTGTTTTTCATCTGGTTATTAGTGGTTGTGTTCGTGTTCGTTATATTTAATCATTTTTTCAATTTGTTCAAGCATTGATTATTATTTTTGATCAATAATTATTATAGTTACGTTTTTCATTACCCGGCGTGAAATAAAAACAAATCGCTCGGAGTAAATATAGCTAAAGATGATAAGAGTAATAATTGATAACAATGAATAATAATATGTGATAGCAACTTGAAACGCCGAGGATATAATTCTGGTAAAAATACCTATAAACAAAAATTAACGTCCAAAGCGAATCTTGATAAATCACCGAACACCTGAGTAGACCCTGAGTGGGAAGTTTTTTGTGCCTCACCCTGTATGTTGGCGCACATGATTCTGTACTCTATGTGTAATTGGGTACTTTTTTGTAACCAACTCTTCAATGCTTTCATAAAAGAGAGCATACGTAACACTAAACACCTATACGGGGTGGACCAGAAGTGATGGGACATACGGTAACAGCAGATTCCTCACACAAAAATATTGCGATCGACCTCAACTTGTCTATTACGAAAGTTGATATCAACAGTCAATGTTGAATTTTAATTTTTGATTTATTTGAATAACTTTCGAAATAATCAAATCATATTGTTAACATTTGGTATATGAGGATTATTTGAGATGCACAATTCAAATCTAAGTACGGAATTGCTCTTACTTGTAGGGGGCGCCACTTACACACCTTTTCACTAATCCAATTAGTCAGAACTATTTTGTACGCACTCGTACATTTTTTTAAAATTGAAAAAATGATTTTTCCATCTTGTTCACATAAAAAAGTATACTTTGTAGAAGTGGCTGGAAGTAACCTTTTTCAAGATATTTGAACTTGAAGTGATCCATGCAATGTGGTTTTAAATGGAAAAATTTGAAAATTAACATAGGAGGCTTCCAAAACGGCGTTATCGTGGTCATTTTGACATTAGCTTGAATGCTCAATGTTTCTTGATAAATAAAAAATCAATCCAATTTTACAAAAAAAATTGCATGGATTTCTTCAATGGCAAATATCTTGAAAAAGGTTACTCCTATCCACTTTTACAAGGTGTACCTTTTTTACGTGAAAATGACGAAAAAGTCATTTTATTCATTGAAAAAAAATGTTCGAGTGCGTACAAAAAAGTTATAACTATTTGAATGATTGGAAATATGTGTGAGTGGCGCTCCCTACATGTGAGACTCATACCAAGGCCAGATATGAATTTTCAATGTCAAACCACCCCCATATACGAAATTTCATCAGAATAACTTGAAATTGAAATACAGCTTTGACACCCTGTATCTCTCTTTATATCAACTTTCGGAACAGACAAGTTGAGGTCGATAACAATATTTTTGTGTGAGGAATCTGTCTGCTATCACCGTATGTTAAATTACTTTTGGACCACTCTGAATATGATTAAACCGGTTAAACTCGGCGCACCTAATTATCATTAGGCGAGTCTGGTAGGACTTTCGAGGTGGTCCACATTAGTCAGACTGTATTTTGAGTTGTTATCTGATTATAGACCATCATATGAAGAATTTTCATGACTGGGAAAATACACTTCTCGACAATAAATTCCGGACAAGAATAATTGATATCTCTATAACTTTTTTATTTCTTGTCCGATTTTGGTGGAATTTGTACCTAAGTGTAGCCCTATCTCTTGAAATATTACCCTTGACTTTGATTTAAAAAAAATACTTATGGCTTGGTCATTATACAAGGAGGAACAGAAACTACTTTTTTACAAAACCCTGTGGAAAAATTGAGCGGCAAAATTTAGCTCCATTATATTCTATTGTGGAGTGAGATCTTTTCTCAAAAAATGTTTTTTGGTCGTCAATATCTGCTTTCTTTAAAGAAGATACAGATGTTTGAAGAAAATGCTGCAGCTTTCCAATATTTCATCAACAATGAATGAAAACATTCTTATAGACTTGCATGAACAAATATTCTTGAATTCCATACTATCCCAATTCACCCAATGTTCCATATTGGGCAAATTGTTAACCTCGAACACTCTTTGGAGGCGGTAGTATCATGGTGTGGAATGGGGCACTGGGGTATCACTACATGGCCGTACAGATCCTGATTAATTGAAATGTTCGCAATAGACATCTGGAAACCTTGCCTGATTTGCGAAAAGCCCTTTTTGAAAAATAGTAAAGTTTTCTCAAGAGGCTACAAAAGCATGCCATTCGCATGGCAGAAGTCATATACGGATACGAGGTGACAATACGTGCTATTAATTTTAGAAGATTTGTTCATGTAAGTCTATACAAATGTTTTCATTCATTGTTGATAAAATATCGAAAAACTGCAGCATTTTCTTTAAACATCTGTATCTTCTCTAAAAAAGCAGATATTGACATGACCAGAAAAACATTTTGTTGAGAAAAGATCGCACTTCACAACAGAATATTGATGGAGTTAAATTTTGCCACTCAATTTTTCCCCAGGGTGTTGATAACTCAAGGATAAAAAACTAGCTTCTGTTCTTTCCTGTATAATGACCAACGCATATGTATTTTTCCAAAACCAAAATAAAGGGTAATATCCCAAGACATAGGGCTACACTTTGGTACAAATTCCACCAAAATCGGACACAAATACCAAAGTTAGGAATATCAATTTCACTCAAATTATTCTTGTCCGGAATTTATTGTCTGGGAGTGTATGTGACAATTTTTGTATGAAATCATTTTACTTTTTCACTTGCCAGACAATAATCCATCCTCAGAGATTAGCCAGACTATTTTTTTTACTCAACTCAGTATACTCTTACTACTAGAACCATTTTTATCACTGGGAAAATAAGGGCAGTTTCTTCATATGTTCTAGTGCATTTTCCGCCACAACCCATCGGAAAATCCCCTCCTAAATAAAAATCAATTTCGCTTAGAATTTCTAACCAAACAATTCTATCCATGTTTGCTGACTGGGGAAATAAGTACCCAAAATGATCACTGCCTCCAGGCTCAAGTGATCTTCACGAAAATTTTGATTAGCGATGATGAAAGTCCGACAAGAGGTGGGACTTTAACCCTTAACATCAAGCAGCTTCAATGACATAAATAATACGCCACCCTTTAATTTTATTTGCTCAATCGGAAGTGTAAACAAAATATTACAGAACCTGTGTTAATATCACTGAATTCGATTATTTTATTATAATTAAGGCCTGCATTACTGCAAAACTCGTTTCACATATAATCAAATCGACAAAATTAAAATTCTCGACCTTTGAAATAATGCAAATAACGCAACATTCAAGTGGTTTCTTTTTGTTACATCTGATCAATGTTCGCGATAACTAGTCTTACCTGATATATCTACCCATTCAGGTGAACTAAACGAATATTTTCCATCCATTATATTTCGCAACATCACCATCTGCTTCCGATGCCAAAAAGGTGGACACCCAACCAACCTACCAACCAACAATAATTGAGAAAAGAACTGAAGATAAATTTTATACTTACAAAGTATACATGATGACGCCACAGGCCCATCTGTAAAAACAATATATATAAACATGGAGTTTTTTGTGATAGCATGATTGAGTACCTACATATCGACTTCAAATGAATAGCCAGGAGCATCAGCAAACATGTTGGTTTTCAGAGTTTCGGGAGCCAAATATCCTGGGGTGCCACATAGATCTGGAACATGACACTATTAAAACCGATCTGTATACAGGGTGCGCCAATAGTGCGTGGACGCGATATTCTCGGTTTATAGATGCACATTTTTAGAATTCGTTGCCGAGGCATGATAGACAGACCTTGAGGCTACCAACCTAAAATGGTTTCACTTCATTCGCATCGCGTATACAGAGTGATTCATATCACAGCTACTTTTTTTAAATGGAACCCCTTGTATATTATCACATATTTGGGTTCCTCAGTCAATTTCAGATTGACTTTATGTACCACACATGGTATCTTGAACGAGGCGTTCACCCGCAAATCGCTATTTTTTGGAAAAGTTGATGTTTATAGAAAATTGAATATCGCATTGATCCTAAGAGTTAGAGAATTGAGATTTTTTGGTGATGCTGCTAAACTTGTCCTAATGTAGGTTGTATGTACTAGCTTCAATTCTTTTTGAGTTTTGAGAAATCGTTATGCCAATTTAGAAAATTTCAATCAGGGATAACTTGATTTTTTCAAATGAAACTAACTAACTTTTTTTATGCTTTCCAATGTAGAATTCTGTTAGCTTTCTGGCGATATACGGTTGTTGGTATCTATCTCTGATATTTTTCTCTCAAATCTACATACCTTGGAAAACAAACAATATAATTGACCGAAGTTATAAATGTAATTATTTATTATGGATCTGAACACTGGATTATTGACAGGAGACCAAAAATCAAAGATAATGGCAACAAATGCAGTATAATTATTATAACAAGATATTTCTAGATATAATGCCACTTTTTGATAAAAATGGCTGGCACTATTCGAAAGAGGAGCAAAATAAAAATGAAAATTTCACATCAATAACTGGATAAAGGATAGTCTAGCTAATTCAATTTTTGCCAAGTTCCAAATTTTATAGCTAGACCACCACTTTTCAACGGCACTGTATTTCTCCAGAAATGTCATACGGTTGAGAATTCATTTTATCAGAAGATTCATTGATTTGTGCATAGAATAAGAGGTCGTTGTTTTGTACATTTTTGTTATAATAATTATTATACTGCCCCTGTTTCCTTCTTTTGATGTTCTGTCACCTGTTTAGTGTTCAGATTTATAATACAATATTTGAAATTTTGATACTTATTCTATTTTCCACGGCCTACTTGATTAGGTAGGTATTGAGAATTGATAGAAACGTCGAATTAATAGAAAAATGTGGATTTCAAAGAAAATTAACAGAGATAGATACTAACAACCGTATATCGCCTGAAAGCTGATAAAATTCTACATTCGATCGCATAAAAAAAGTTAGCTGGTTTCATTTGAGAAAATCAAGTTAGCCTTAATTGAAATTTTCTAAATTGGCATAACGATTTCTTATAATTCAAAAAGAATTGAGGCTAGTACATACGGCCTACATCAGGTGTACTACATACAAAGATCTTGGCGTCACATTTGATATGAAACTTTCTTTTGACATACATATTGAGAGGGTCTGTTCTGAGGCAACAAAAACTTTAGGATTTATTATTCGCAATGCTAAAGAATTCAGCAACATCCAAGCACTCAAAATAGTCTACTTCAGCTACGTGAGTTCAAAACTTGAATACTGCGCCTCAATATGGAATCCTATTTTTGCTAAATACACCGATCAGCTCGAAAATGTTCAGAGAAAGTTTGTGAAGTTCTTAGCCTTCAAATCAGACGGAACTTATCTGGAGAGAGGTACGGACCAATCAGTACTTTTGGAGAAATGTCATCTTTCTTTTCTTTGTTTGAGAAGACAATATTTGACCGTCAGTTTTCTTATAAAAATCTTTCAATCCCAAGTTGACTGCGCTGAATTACTGATGCAAATACAAATCAACGTCCCCTCTAGAACCTCCAGGAACCCACGAACTTTCTATTTACCAGACCATACAACAAATTTTCTTGTAAAGACCCCCTTGTACAACGCAATGAGCCTTTACAATACCACCTGTGGCGACATCGATTTTTATCAAGTAACCAGATGGCACTTATTAATTCGACTGTTAAAGCGAAATTTCCATTGTAACTTGTAATAATTATGAATGTAAGATTTTTTTTTCTCTCCCTGTTTCATAACCAATATTTTTTAGAAACTGTGAAAACACAGTATATTAGTATTAATTTTCAATGCTATCTTATTTGGGTTATATTGTCTTATTAATGGAAAACTGTTAGACAATAAAGATTATTATTATTATTATTATTATTATTATTATTATTATTCTCATTGGTTAGTCTCACATTTTCTATGTGAGATCATAATTATTATTATTATTATTATTATTACTAGGACATTTCATTGTAAGCATCACCCAATAATCCCAACTCTCCAACTCTTAGGATCAATGCGATATTCAATCTTTTTTAAACATCATTTTTTTTTTAAATAGCGATGCGGGTGAACGGTTCGTTTAAGATACCATGTGTGTTACATAAAGTCAATCTGAAATTGACTGGGGAACCCAAATATGTAATAATATACAGGGGGTTCCATTTAAAAAAATGTAACTTTGATATGAATCACCCTGTATACGCAGTGCGAATGAAGTGAGACTATTTTAGTTTTAGAGCCTCAAGGTCTGTCTATCACGCCTCAGCAACGAATTTCAAAAATGTTCTTCTATAAACCGGCAATATCCCGTCCACGCACTATTGGCGCACCCTGTATACAGGGTGTCCTAAATAGCATGTACCACTATTGCTATCTCCGAAACGGTGCGTGGTATGAGGTCAGTTGAAACAAGATTTTTTTTTTATGCTCATCCAAAATCCATTTACCTTGTTGCAGAATGTTCATTACTTTGCGAGATACAGTGTGATTTGTGAAATTATCAGGAACTATTTATTTTCAAAACACAGTTTTTATTTGAAAATGTAATGATTTTTTTGTTCTACAACATGTCTTCAAATTGTGCATAGGACGGTTCTCTGGAGACCTGACTTTTCTTAATATGGACCTGGATACCCTTTCCAATTATGCACTACACAAATACCATTGACGTCGGCGTCGTTTAGAACTTGTAAAATCTCCCCATCAAGAATTATAACAACTACGGCTATGATTTCATCATATTTCAAAACCTCATAGTTTCTGGAAGATTCAATAAAATTAATTTGGATGATTTTCACGATCTACCTTGTATTTAGGAAACCAATGAAAATTCTGCAACACGGTGAATCTATCATGCTTGAGCATCAAAAACAGCAACTTTTATCCAATGAAACCGACTTTGTAGCATTTACCGTTTCGGAGATAGCAATAGTGGTCAATATTTTAACCACGTATTCTAGCCCTGTATGCACAAACTCTTTGTTTTCAAGATATGTACATTGTGATTCATCGCCCCCTTTAACATTTTTATTTCAACTGTCAGGTATGGTCACGTAGGAACTGAAAAATACTTTTTTCTACGTGTGAGAAAAGTTCATAAAACCATCAGTATACTGTGGAAATCAAAACGTTTGTTTTTTTTTTCAAATGTAGCACCCTATATTTGAATGTATCTTCTGATTTCGTGTGAAATTTTAACCATAATTCATATAATATACCATATGCCTAAATTAAACCGTTTCTGAAATATTCGGATTTGGAAAGTTGCCATCAAGCGTTTTCTTTGAAGAACTATTTCAAATTAAGAAATTGGGAGAGGTTGCCTGAATGAATCGGAAGAATAATTCTGCCAATCACACGGTCTCCGAACCGCCCCGAGTTTACACCAATGAATGCGGTTTTTTTTTCACATAACGCGAATATGTGAGAAACCGTGCGTTTCAGTTGAATAGACAATTTGCATACATTTTCAAATGACTTGAAATTTTTTATACGTATTCTAGACAATATTAGAAAGTCATCAGCGAAAAAAAAATCCAAAATACCCAAAAATATGCTAAACAAATAAAAAAGAAAACGCAAATTCTACTGTATTATCGAAAACGGGGCTGAGTCATATTACGCTCTCTCTCTCGTAAGAGTCATCTCAGTCAATACGTCAGAAGGGGAATGATGTTTTCTGTGACGTAGTGGATGTTGATTGCCGGTGATTACTACATTAATAGGGGTCGTAGGTTGATTTTTTGAAAATCAATGGCATCAGTACTTACTAATCCTTATGCTTTTCATATTCATAAAAAACGTGCAATTTGTCCATTCAAGTATACGTGGTGTCCGGAAATGATAAGCAAAAAATGCAGGTAACAA
Source organism: Orchestes rusci (assembly GCA_958502075.1). Lineage (NCBI taxonomy): Eukaryota > Metazoa > Arthropoda > Insecta > Coleoptera > Curculionidae > Orchestes > Orchestes rusci. The sequence continues at coordinate 53,381,095 of OY293303.1, read as the reverse complement.
TTCCAGACAAAAAATGAATGCTACCTCTTCCATCAATATTTTTTCGAAAATTGACAACTCACAGGGTTACAGGGTGTTAAAAGTTACAATTCATTCGCAGTTTTTTTGCAATACCTTTTTCCACACTCATAATATTTTGACGAAGTCTTGTATGTGGGGCTTTATTGGGATGAGGCATTTTGCATTTGCCCACCGTTTTTTCGCAGTTTGTAGAGGGCGCCACATACGAGCATCTACCTCGATTTGAATGGTCTCAACTTTTGTGTGCTACACTGCGACTTTTGATCAATAATTTGTATTCTCTCAACCTTTTGACATGAAAAAGGGATAAAAAAATGTTTACATAAATCTAAAATCTAGCTTTGGATCTAGCTTTGGAAACCCCTATAGTTGCCGTAGAAACAAGTCTGGAAAAAATTAGTTTTGAAAGTTGGTAAGTTAGCGTTACCTATATTTACGATATCTTTTTGTGAGGTTAGATTGAAGTTATTAGAATAATGATTTTATCATTGGTAGATTGGTTTTTTTCAAGTGATTTTAAGTTATGAACTGTCGATTTTACCTTCATAGATAGGTGATAAAATGTCGATAGTGCAAAAAATTAAACATCTAGAAAGTGCCAACAAGCTTGACTTTGCAAAAATAAGTGAATTCAAGAGAAGAGGTCGCCCAGTGCCTGAACTTATTATACGAGCAACCCCTATAGACAAAAATAAAGATTTCAAGAAAAGCGTCCATAACTTCAAGAGACTTGGTTCAGGAAATACCGGGTTGGAAAACTCAAAATATTTAATTGATGGCTACATATGTTTCGTCCAGTTTAAGGGCATTATCAGGCCTAACAACAAAAACATTATTGTAAAATAGTTAATAAAAAAAGAAAATACATACCACAAACGTGTTTGAAATGATTAAAAAACATGAAATGGAGAAAAAGAAAACATCGCAGTTGCGTGAATGAGGTCTTTAACTTTGAGCCCCATTTGATCTTCAATAATATTTTTGATTAGATTGTTTACTGAATCAGCTGTTTGTTTGACAGTACTGACAGGGTTTTGACAGTGTTGACTTGAGTCATTATTGTCGTTGTCACAGGCATGTTCCTGTGGTTCTTGTTTTGTTCAAGCATTGTTAACCAGTTCACTTTTTTACATATATTTTTACATTTTTATATTCACGTTTTATAATGTTGTTGTTCTTTTGATGTTTTTATCTGCGATGTTTTCTTTTTCTCCATTTCATGTTTTTTAATTATTTCAAACACGTTTGTGGTATCTATTTCCTTTTTTTATTAACTATTTTACAATAATATTTTTGTTGTTGGGCCTGATGATACTCTTAGACTGGGCAAAAAATATGTAGCCATCAATTAAATATTTTGAGACTTTTCCAACTCGGTAAAAATGAAGATGTTCATTGAAACTTTCGTATAGTCCAAACCAAACAACTTTCGATCTACGTCATCGTTGCCACCAGGCTGGTTGTTATGAAGTTTACTGGTGGCCAGATTTGGTCACCTGCAAATCACATTGAAACTCGCTTGGTGGCAATTATGACGTGAATCGAAAGTTGTTTGGTTTGGATTATACATACCATTGCATGTACGATTTAGCCAACTGGATATGTGGTCGTGAAGTGTCGAACTTGTTTTACTGTTTCGTTAGTTTATTATTTTCTAATGACTCGTCTGAGTCGTTATGTTGCAAAACCGGAGTTAAAGACTTGAAACACTTGAAAGAGAAAATAAAAAAAACATGCTTCTTCTGCAGATCACATGGTAAAATATACAACCGTGGAAACGTGCAATATGATATTATAATCTACAATTGGTGCCCAAATTACCCCAATTTGATATTGAACAAACCATGTCTTTCTCAAAGATATTTAATGTTTTTTGTCAATGTATACAATATCATATGTATGTAGTCACCTACTTACTCACTGTTATCTACGGCAACATTGTGCGTTAACACATACATATATAAAGAGTGGACCTACAGAGATTCCCTCTCTTCTTCTAGACCTTCAGATAGTAACATAACGTGTCGTGCCTCCACAATCTCAATTACCAATCTAATCTGTGATAATAGCTTTAATAACGTATATGGCCTATCGATTATCAACCACTCCAAGACATAACACTCACATACTTAGTTGTCATATGCTTTCTCTAAAAAATATCGAAATAACCAATTACTTCATATTTACTTATAACCAAAAACTTGTGTGGGATGTCATACATTTTTTTCAATCAAAATCAACCCTGTAATTCTCATTGAAGAAAAACGATAAATGAAAAAAAATCAAATAATTTGAAACATTCCAAACTCCCCGACCTCCGCCCATGAACATCCTTTATCGATTCGCCTGGTTCCGCCTATTCTATCCTCGCGCTGTTGCTTTGACCATGTATGTAAAAAGAGATGGAATAAGGTCCTTGTCCCACCCGTGTGCTCTTTTAAATGTGTTTTGGATCGCAAAACATAGGAATTTATGAATGAACCGGCTGCTTATGCTCGGTCTTTTTTTTTATAGTCAATGTTTTTAAATATAAAACTCTGGATCAAATGTCCTGGTGAAAGTCCTTTTCTGCTAGACACAGATTGTTATATTCTTAAATTCGGAATAGTCCTCCCAATTCTTTTTATTTCAGCCTTATCGATTAATGATCGACTACAGAATGGCTTTGAAACTAAACTTTCAACAGAACTCATATTTTACAACACAAAACTGATTAAAATGGAAACATATAACACCCGTCAATCTAAAATCAATAATCAGCGGGCAAAATTAACAAGTTTGCAGCATTGACTTGAAATTCAATGGTTTGCAGTCGGTCTGCAACCTCATTGAGCTTACGGGGACGAAACTGAAATGCAAGCGTAGAAAATCGATCCCCGCAACTTTAATATAGCCGGGCTGGTTTGCATGCGTGATGCAAGCTGCATGGAAACGGCGAAGCATCGGAAGCGGGAGGCGCGAGAAATCTGAAGAAAATAAGGGGAGGTTGGTGAAATTGTTTCAATAATTAACAGTTTCTCCTGTTTTAATGTTGATTTGTTGATACGGACTATTAATTGGCATGACTATGAATTGAACAAATATATAATTAATAGCATTTTATCTACAGTATCTGGTGGTTGCGCAAACCTGCAAACCTAAGGAGGAGCAACTACTGAAGTCAAGATGAGGCAGTCTCAAAAGTTGCGCTTGAAGGCAGTTCACCTCATTCTGGAAGTCATGATCATCGAGTTGTCACAAAATGATGCTATTTTTATAAAAAAAAGAAAGGAAAAGGAGATTCGTGGAGGCAAATTTGAACAAAAGGCACAAAAGTTGATTTTTGTTGGTTAATCGGAAGAATCCAAGGCATACAGGCCCGGATTGGGCTGCATGTCGGCTCGTACAAACGTTAAAAATACAGAAATGTTTGACTGGTATACGAAAATCACAACGAAAATATCGAAAAAAATTGCTAACTCCAGTTTATGCAATATTTTCTAGTTTAAAGTTGAATTTAGAAGTCTGCAGCTATTCTGCAAAAGCTCTTAGAATGTTTGAGTACCGTGACCGAGCAATGGACAACCCAAGTTGTGACGTCCCAAAAATGGGTGGAGCTTAGTCTGACTCCAAAAAAACCTGTTTTACATGTTGAAATCCTCGTTGAAATTCTATAAGGAAATTTTTGTCGTGTTTTCAAGTTCAAGCAAATAACACTTCTAGCAGTAATACTTGGTTGACTGAGTGATATTTACTGGAATCATGTAAGTTTTTGACAAGGTGAGTGGATTTTAGTGTATAAATAATGCTTGAAGTCATTTTGAGGTTATGTTGGTTTCATTGTGCTCAATAAAAGTTTTAATCGACTTTTTTTTTGACTATTTTGGGGAAAATGGCTTTGAACTAATTTAAAGCATGTTTCAAGGATCTATTTGCTTTCTTTGAGAACGACAGTTCGTGCTTGAAAATATTTTGAGGTTAAGGTACAGATTGTTTTGATTCAAAAATTATAAAATCTAAGATTATAATGCTTTAATTGTCTTTTTCAAAGAAATCATCTATACTACAAAATTAAAACACCTGCTTCTTTCGAATAGTCTCAAAAAAAGTCGATGAGAATGTCAAAATATTTTGAAGCATTGATTATACCCTAAAATCAACTAACCTTGTCAGACAACTATATGATTCGAGTAAATATCACTCTCGTCCGTCCAAATATCACTGCTAGAAGTCTTATTTGCTTGTAACAAATTCAAAAACACTCAACAAAAATTTCCTCATGGGATTTTACCATTCGATACTAGTTTGTTTGAAGTTGATATAAGCTCCACCCAGTTTGTGTCTTCAGACTTAGCCTGTCTATATCACCAAAAACCAAAACATTCCAGCTTTCTCGATCAACTATAGTTAATCTAGTTTATTGATATACTGGGAGTTGAGTGTTCCATTTAGACTTCGCACATAACTGCGACTTCCTGGTAAAAATGGCAACTTCGCAGCCTTCAAAATATCAATGTATGTATATAAAATTAGCCACATATAAAATTAACAGAACAACTTTGGAACATTGTAAAATGTAGGTATACAGTGCCCCTCATACTGTTGGCTACATAGAGGAAAGTTTTTCAAAATTTAATTCTTGATAACAGATATTTGCTTGATAAAAAATCGTTTTGACGTTTCTAAACATGTTCTCAAATATACAGGATGTGTTGCTAGAATTTTCAAAAAAGGAGTTGCCACAAAACAAAAAAATCGCAAGATGAATTTCTAAGAAAGTAAAATTACAGTGTTCGAAAATTCGAGCAATAGGGATATTGCTCGAATTTCGTTTTTCCGAGTTTTTCTATAGATGAAACGGTTTATGTGAAATCAACACATGAAAACTTGAAAATGAAGAATTCAACATTCGATTTCTAAAAATCGCTTCGACCCACAAAAAAAACTTTACAAAAATATTTTCACTGTCTTTTGATACTCCACAATTTGGCCTTCTCAAAAATGTTTATCTCAATTTTTTTCTTACATTTTCTAGAATTATAGTCACACTATATACAGGGTGAGGCATTTAACTTGAGACAGTGAATTATCTCAAAAACTATATACTTTAGAAAAAAATGTTTCAAACAAAAGTTGTTTAGTATCAAGGGGGGTACAAAGAACATATTTTTTTTTCTTGACTTTGATTTCAAGGTTATTTCAAGGTCAACATGATTTTTTCCAGTGCAGAGTCTTATTCTTCATATTTGAAACTTTTTTTCATCTTCTTCAAAATATTGAACTAAATTTTATTTGAACGGTTGAAAAAAATAAATAAAAATTGAAGCCATTTGCTTCTATGGAAACACTAACAACACATCGGTATGTCAATGAGGGCTATGATTGAACGGTTCCGTTGGCTTAACGTATCCATACATGCATAAACAGAACAATAGACAGTTGAAGTTGAGCCAAGACGTAGACGTTAACGTAATTCATTAACGCATAAAGTTCACGTCTACGTAATGATCCAAAAGCTAGTTGATGTGTGGCATTTGACGTACGTGAAACGTAGCGAGTTGACTTAACCCAATTTGTTATGTTTACATATAGTTTTTCGACCTGTTAAGTTATGTTTGTGACAATTTGGTTATTGAATTTTGAGGCCAAATAAAAATATGACGTGTAATGTCCAAAATTGATTCGTTGGCATATTTTCCAAGATCGGAGACTCGATCGGCAAACCTCGGATTACGTATAAGGGATAACGTGCAATACGTGAAGACACGCAAGGTTACGTATGTCCGTAAACGCAAACGTGAGAAAAAACGAAGTGCGCATGCCCAGATGTCAATCACTACGTTTACGTCTACCTGAATGAAAGCACTTCAACTATCTAATGTGTGACAAACGGTTGAATATTTACCCCAAGTGAGTCTCAATATCACCGTTAATTCCGATCGGGTGGAAGTCCCGGTGGTCAACACTGGTCCCACAGATTTTGGGAAGGGCCAATCACACGTTCAGACATCTGAGGCGTCACCACACCTCGACACAACGTCAGGGGCATCATCAAACCCCGACAACAAACCCACCACTCAGAATCAGGGAGGCAAGGCTGCAAACCCTGGAGCAAGTGTAACAGCAAATAGTACGGGCAACATCCGCCTGAACAAAATGACTAAGCTTTCCGAAGTTAAGCGACGGAAGAGGGCGGTTGAAGGGCTAAAGCCAGGGGAAAGCATGTTCGTTCTCGGAAAGAAAGGACAAACAGGAAACCCAGTGATCAAACCCCCTCAACGGACAATACAGGGAACACTGGGAAACCCGGCGCCCAGGCATAGCCCGAGGTATCACGGACCAGCAGCACCACCGCCAAAACCTCCAAAGAGCGTACCCCCTCTGAGGAAAATACATCAAGACCAGACAAAGGCGCCACTAAAAAGCCCAAGCGCTCCGGAGTCCCTGAGGTGAGACCCAGCACCTCATTTGGGAAGGCCTACAGCGGAACCCTGGCCTTGCTAAGAATGTCTATCACTCCGGAGAAAACTCTAACTGAGGATCAATGTAGAGCCCTACAACAAACTCAACTGGGGGAGGAATTTGGATGCGTTCCCGGAAGTGGTCTTCAGTTCAAAAATAGTAGCTGCAGAGGGGCCTGGCCCACAAGATAGTGCCAGTAGTGAGGACTTAGGACAGAGGAGTGGAAACTTGTCATCCAAAAGACTGACAGTGAGGGCATGATTCTCATAGACGGTCTTGATGACAGATCATTGAAGAAACTGCAAAAGCGGAATCTTCGGGCCTATTTTGGACTTACGCAGTTAGCCTTCAGACTTTTAAAGAAGGACACCCCAATGCTGAAGGTAAACCAGATAAGCCTTCAGCACAGTAAAGCAGCAACAGCTGCACTTTTCCAGTAAATGGCAAATAATACACTAGACCTGGCCATAACTCAAGTACCGAGGATCACCAAGGGCAAAATAGCCGGAGTAGGAAACACTGACGGTTAGATCTTCTATGATGAGAGATCTACAGGAAACATCAGGGCCTGCATATACGTGAGAAACGGAGTGCAGGCTCTCAATATTAAAGACCAGGGATCAGGTAGCCGTACAACTGAGCTACGAAGAGGCGGGAACCCAGAAGGACATATCATAGCCTCGGTCTACCTACCCTTCGATGCACCCAGATCTCCTCATCGAAGGACCTGGAAAGACTGTTGCACTACTGTGGGCTGACAAACCTACAGTGTGTAATAGGTATGGACGCCAACTCGCATCATACCATCTGGAAAAGTAGCGATAACAACAAAGAGGTGTGTCCCTCTTGGATTATACAGGTCGTTTTATAATATATGGGCAGGACTTCAGGATGTGATAGCTTGTTCAAGAATATGAGAAAAAGTTCCTATTAACTCACCCTCTAAAATGCACCATTTTCAAGACGACGCCGGCGGAAATTTCCAACATTTAATTCAACTGTTTTTTCTTAATTTTGCAATTATGAAATTAACGTTTGGTTTTGTTACTTGTTCTGACGTTTGAATACATTTTGTTTAATTAGTGAGACATTTTTTTTATTTTAATTCATTTACCATGTTTTTCAACATAAAAGTTGATTTTTCTCGAAAACGGTCGAGCTTATGACCCAGAGTACTTTTCCGTGTAGAAAACAATGACAGTTCAAATGGGCGTCTCAGAACAGTACTTTTTCCAATGACGTAGGCGTAGAAGTAGAGGAGAAAAACACCCACTACCCCCACAAAACCTTCACCAATTATGACTTTAAAAAAATATATACTCCGCACAAAACATCGCTCATAATGAGTAAAAAATGCTAACAGAAGCTGTTTTCTGTACGATAATTGGTTTCGAAGATTTTCAATTTCAACACCCTGTAACTCGAAAATGGTGCATTTTAGAACTTTTATTCATATTTTTGGACGAGCTATCACTTCCTTAAATCCTGGGCATTTATTTTGAAACACCCTGCGTAATAGCCAATGATTTGGACAATCTAAATATGGGGAACAAACTCACTTTTTTAACCCGTAGACGGTCAGAGGGCAATGACGTCACTCTGTCCACCTCCCGTGTCAACCACTGTATAGATCAGCGGCAGCGCGTATCCGATGAACCATCACTATCGGATCATAGGTAGATCAAGATCTTGATGTGAATCTATAATATTGGTAAGTCACAAATGTACCAAAACCCGCGTAGTACAAAATGGGATAAATACAGGGCTGAGCTGGAGACTGAGCTATGCGACGCCAAGAAACGCCTGCTAAATAAGTTGGATGTAGAGGTGGCAGCGGAACAATTGCAAGACGCCATAATCAACTCGTATCAACGAAGCTGCTAGCTAGTGCGGCGTTCACAAGGGAGAGATACAACCTGGTGGAACGAGAATCTCGAAGTATTGAGGAAAATGACTCACAAACTTTTAAGAGTGGCTGAAAAAACCGGATAATGTGATGAATACCACCAGACTCTGAACAAATATAATAAGGAAATGAAGGCAGCCTCTCTTGGAGGAAGTTCTGCGGCAAGGTCGACAAAACCTTCGAAGGTGACGCGTACAGAGAATCTTAACAAAAGACCCCCTATCACCAGCAGGTAAAATAAAGAAGCCCAACGGTGAACACACGAGAACTAGCAAAAAAACCATTGAGAAATTACTCAGTGCGCACTCCAAGGCTCGACTATAATCAACTCGCAACAGGGAACCAACTCCCTATCTCCTCCTCATGATGAGAAGAACAAGACTGGGCTATAGCCCGACAAATTGTGACATATAACCGAGTCGAGTGGACTATTCGAACCATACAAAGCACCTGGATGTGATGGGATAATACCAGCTCATCTGCAAGATACTTTGTCAACTATTCAGGGCAAGCATGGCAACGGGAAACATACCTTTACCCTGGAAACTCTCACGAGTCGTCTTTATACCCAAACCCAGGAAAGATTATTCTCAGCCCAAGGCATTAAGACCGATAAATCTTTCATCGTTCCTACTTGAAACAATGGAAAAAAATGGTGGAAAGGTACATTCGGGAAACCTCACTTCTAGAGAAGCCACTTCACAAAAACCAAAATGCCTATCATTTAATCAATCATAAAATACTTTATTGACAGGAACGAAACATTCTGTTCACAAAGCAGGCTTGAACTAAGTCACAAATTAATGCTCAACAAAACTTAGGTTCACAAAAGAAATTGACACAAGCAAGACAATCACTATTACAATAATCTAAAACCAGTCAACCAGGCAAATCATGTGAGACCACTCTGCATTATCAAGTGCACCACATAGAGCGACCACTGAACAACCAAGACACTGCCCTGGCCGCATTTCTGGACATAGAACGAGCATTTGATCACACCTTCATCTCAATGACTACCGCAATTAACCGGCGTGGAATTAACAACACATTCTGCAGGTGGAAACATGCTGAACGGTGGAAAAATCCATGCAACTATTCTTGACAAAACTCCTCTTCTCTGGAACATAGTCGCAGACGATAAACTGGTGGAACATAAAAGCAATGGATTTCACGCACAAGTCTATGTCGACGATGTAGCAATACACCAGAACATTATCAGAACTGATGCCGAGGAAAAGGAATACAGGGGGCCAATTCAATTCTTCGGATCGAAACTGCTTGTGTCAAGAGAAGTCAAATACCTAGGCATCATCCTAGATGACAAGCTCTCATCTAACTCAAACTTTCAGAAAATAGTTATCAATCGAGGAAAAGACAGAAACAATTGCAACAAAAAGAGCAGTATGCAAAACTTGGGGTTTAAATCCGCGTATGGTGCACTGGCTCTACTGTACTGTGGTAAGACCAACACTTGTCTAAGGGCTCTGTTGTCTGGTGTCCAAAAATCGAGAAACGACAGGCAGCCTGGCAAAAGTTCAGAGGTAAGCATGTCTATGTATAACTGGAGCCATGAGAACTACCCAAACGTTTGCTATGAAGGCCATGCTTAGCCTCGCTCCTCTAGATATCTTTATCAAAATAGAACGAAGAATGGGGGCATACAGACTTAGCAACACCGGAAGCTGGAGCCACCCAAACTCCCAAGGGTACAGTAAGATCAATTAACGTCTACGTCGAAGAAAATCTCAGGAGAGGCTACGACGGAAACAAAATCTTCAACCTGAATGATAGCCAAGCGGCAAACAAAACCCTCTCCTGTCAGGAAACTAAATCCAAGCATATCTGGAATTGTTAGCAAAACCTTGCCAATTTGGGAGCATCCAACGATCTTACTGCAGGATGGATACCGGAACACAAGAGAGATAGCTGGTAATGGTAATCGTTCACTGGAAGTCTTCTGGATCTCAGTATAAATCAGCTTAGGAAAGTAACGGGGATATTAACTGGACACTGCACTCTAAGAAAACATATGCATACCGTGGGCCTCTTCAATGACGAACCCATATGTAAGCTATGCAATGAAGAGGAGGAATCAGCCTCAAACATTGTCTTTGAATGTGAAGCACTGACGTTCTGGAGAAGGGATAATGGGGAATGCACACCCATTCCTCAAAGGTCCGACAGAGAAACAGTAGGAAGAGTTACAAACCTTATGCAATAAACCCATTAGAGGCTGCGGTGTCAGGGTCATTGCCCTGAAGCTCGTTATGCCTGTACTTCAGTGACCAATAATCAGGACAAGTTGGAAAAAGTATTGTTTTGCAAGATGACACTGATTATTATAGTCATCTTGTTAAATCCAGTGGTGTGGAACAAATCTCTTTATTTCTTTTCGAAGATTTGATTTTTGACATAGATTGGGTCCTAAAGGTAGAGAGTTTACTCTCGAAAAAAAATATTCAAATCCCTGTAAAACGTATGCCTATGAGTTATCACACTCCATAACCCGAGGAAAATGCCTCATGCCCATACATCCTTGAACCAAAAATGGATGTTATATACAGGGTGTTTCCTAAAGATTGGTAAAAAATTCGTTGTGTGATTCCTGGGGTATTTTTATGAAAAAAAGTTCCTATAAACATTTGCCGAAAAATGCTTCCTAAGGGAGCTACGCCCCTTTAAAAAGGGCACCCCGAAGACGGTTTTTCCTCAATATTTCCGAAACCTTACATACAAAAATCATGAAATTTGGTACATCATACAAACTTTTAATGCTGAATGAGAATTTGAGCTCAGAATTTAAAAATTTCAATCAGGGGCGTACCATACTGGCGGGGTTAAAGGTTAAAAGAATCCAATTTTTTAAATGGTATGGTACGCCAGTATGGTACGCCCCTGATTAAAATTTTGAAATTCTGAGCTCAAATTCTCATTCAGCATTAAAAGTTTGTATGATGTACCAAATTTCATGATTTTTGTATGTAAGGTTTCGGAAATATTGAGGAAAAACCGTCTTCGGGGTGCCCCATTTAAAGGGGCGTAGCTCCCTTAGGAAGCATTTTTCGGCAAATGTTTATAGGAACTTTTTTTCATGAAAATACCCCAGGAATCACACAACGAATTTTTTACCAATCTTTAGGAAACACCCTGTATAAAGAAACAAGAAACAACTGAGATATTCACTTGTATCTATCTTAGGGTACGGCTTTGCCGAAAATTGATGAGCGCGGTGGTGGAGGTCGCGGTCGCGGTTTCGGTTTATATCGATGCCAGGCAGAACATACCGTGGATGCTTTAGGTTCAGTTCAGAAACCATATATAATATAATTTATCAATAAGTTCAGTTTTCCTAGATGCTTTTGAGCAGACAGTTAGGTCATAATTTTTATAAAGGAGATACTGTCATGAGAATAAACATGAATCACCATTAATTTTGTTTTAGAATCAAAAAATCTGATAATAAATATACTTGTTACTTCATCAATGGTCACTGCTATTTTCCGCCACTCCCTTGCCAAAACATGTCTCTCATGTTGTTGTTTGTTTGGTTTATGTTGCATTCACATCTCACACGTGTTTAACAATAATCATTCTCAATCATGACAAATTTGTAGGTACCAAATACTAGAAGCGTCACGTGGTTTGCAAAGCGCCAAAGAACATGCAAGCTACATCGCGGTATGGAGCTCGACCGCGATGTAAATAGAACAGTTTTGATTTCAAGTGAACACCCATATAACTCGCGAGGATAGGCGGCGAGAATAAATGCCTGAAATATTTTTCGTATGTGCGCTCTCATAAGATGTAGGTTTGTTCTGACATCAATGTAGCGACCGCGACCTCCAACGCACTCATCTATGCATGTTTGGCATGTCCATACCCTCACGTGGGACATCTTGTATGTATGCTAGTAACTAGTTAGAACAAAAACCAATAAATTATAAAATGAGAATTGGGTATTTGCCCGTTTTTCAGAAGTCGATAAAATGGAAGCTTATATGATCATAAATCTTACAGCAAACTAAAAAAAAATCCTAGATATATTTTTCAACCAATAACTGTTGTTTAACATTCAAACGCCAAGAATAGGCGCCAAAACAGGTTCTGAAGTCACAGTGCATATAAACCACCGTGGAAGCCTTGACTGACCAAGCCTTCACTGGCAATCAAAAACCAAACACTATTCGCCAAGCAGAACAACTGGTCAGCTGGTTAACAATAACTGAGAATATAATAATATACAGGGCGGACAACCAAGATGGGGTGGACGACTGTGGAAAAATGGTGAGGAATTTGAATATTTTTTTTTTGTATATTATAGTTAGTCAAAAAGACCATGTTTTAAAAATATAGTCATAGTACAGGGTGTCCCAAAAAATTTGTGGCGAACTTAACGTGTATTTTTTCAAATGGAACACCCTGTATACAAGAACTCAAATTATTTCTCCTATCTCGTACGATCATTTTGATAAAAGGTTTGTTGGGTCTAAGACTTATAATAAAGGAATGAGAGGCGATCAAAGTTGAAAAAAGACTCATAGTTGGGCTATTTTTTAAGCGAAATGGAAAAAAAGAGTCAAAAAACCAACTGACCCATAAAACAATACTTATCCTTGAACACAATAATCACATACATTTTGAATAAAATCATTTGTTATTATACAGGATGGTCAAGTTTTGCAAACACGACCTGTACACATTTTTTTCAAATGGAACACCCTGTATATCATATTTCCATCTTAGCTTTCAAAAAACATCATACATCATACCTTTCTGATCATTGATTTTTTCAGAAATCTCCCGCGAATACAAAGTTTCTTCATTATTGACTCAGCTTTTAAAATTATGTGGCTATGAAGCCATGACAATATCACGAATGAAACAAAATATTGATAACTAGTCAAAACTACTACGTATGATCACCGAACAACAAAAATAAGAAGGATCACTCTGGCAAGCGCGCGAAACCGACCCGAGGAGTGCCAAAGTTCCCAAACTAACCCAACGCCATACCCCGTCGAACCGGTCCGAGAATGCCAGTCTGTTCAACGACCGACATTATCAGTTTACTATGAGAAGCGCTGTTAACTTGTGATTTTCAAATATCGGGCACGTAAGTTCTGTCCTTCAAAAACGATGTGCTCCCGAATGGCTCGGCGGGTTGTCCCTTGATGCTGCTACACAATAGAGTGATGAGTGAGCCTTCTTATTGCAACTTGTTCGGTGATATAATCAAGCATAATCCATTATTTTCAAGTTAAGTGTCAGTGCCACAATACGTTGAATTAAAAAGAAGACTTTTGAATACCTACTTGCCAATTAATTAATTCATTCATTAATTGCTAATTGATTAATCAACTAATTACTGATGTTGTCATGGTTTCATGCATGGCCACCTGTAGTTTTATAAACTGGGTAATAATTTGTAGTACAATGAGAAAACTTTGTATTCGCGGGCGATTTCCGAGAAAACTATTGATCAGAAAGGTATGATATATGGTGTTTTTAGGAAACTAATGATGTTATCTTTAAGAAGGAAATATAATATACAGGGTGTTCCATCTCAAAAAATTGTGTAATAACAAATAATTTTATTCAGATTGTATGTGATTATTGTGTTCAAGGAAAAGTCATGTTTTATAGGTCAGTTTCTATTTCGCCTGAAAAATGGCCCAACTATGAGTCCTTTTTCAACTTTGATCGCCTCCCATTCCTTTATTATAAGTTTTAGACCCAACAAACCTCAAATCAAAATGATCGTACGTGATGGGAGAAATGATTAGAATTCTTGTATACAGGGTGTTCCATTTAAAAAAATACAAGTTTAGTTTGCCACAGACTTTTTGGGACACCCTGTACTATGGGTATATTTTCACAACATAGCCTCTTTGACTTACTATAATGTACAAAAAAAAAATCCAAATTCCTGACCATTTTTCTAGAATCGTCCACCCCATCTTGGTTGCACCACCCTGTATTTACTATTTTTCGAAACGAAAACTGAAAACTATTGATCATATTAAAAGAGGCTTCGGACAAGAATGACAGATTTTTCTGGTTTATATTGAATTTCACTTCGAAGTGGAGGTGACAGGTTTCCGCTTTTCAAATGAGAATCATATGATACCTCTACATTGAATTTGGAATAAGCGTGAATTTGAACACAATACAAATTCAATGTAAATGGTAGATAGAATATGATTCCCGTTTGCCAGTTACACTTCGAAGTGAAAAAATTCAGTGTATACCTTACAATAACAAATATGATAGTTTCAACTGTGCGCATCGTTGCCAAGTTGTATAATATATCTTTTTTCAACCTATTCTACTTTTTGCGAAAACGAAAAAGTTTATTAGTTCTTATTCAAAACTCAAACTCGAAACCAACATGAAAAAATAAGCTTTTTCGCCGCAGCAAAAAATAGAAAAGTTTCAAAGAAGATATATTATTATTCAACTTAGCAACGATGCGCGCGGTGAAGATCTGCATTAGGTGTGTTTGTTATTTCGGCGTAGGATAGTGAAATGAAGATTGAAGGTGTGAAGGAAATTCACCAAAGGCGTTAGTACATTTAGTTAAGATATCGAGGGTCAAACGGCAGTACCTCGTAAGTAACATTTTTTATGAAACTGACATTTTTATCGATTTCGTATTAAAAAATCGAATGCCATCTATCAATAAAATGTAAAAATAAATTAAATAACGGTTAAATTAAAAAAATAGAAAAAACGTTTCCTCGTAAGTGCGGCGCTGTTACTTTAGATACGGGAACTTGTATGTGACATTTCCATAATGGCGAAAAGTGGTGACAAGCAACGCTCCTGGAAAGTCTGTTAATTTGTACAAAATACGTGGTAAGTATAAATATTTATAATGAAATAAGTGTTAAATGTTATTATTAGTATTTAAACGCTTATTTATTTTCAGGTTTCACATACGAGGTCCTGCACTACCTTTGAAAAGAGAGATACGAGTTAGTGCCTGCCGTATTAATCCCGATATCCAGCGGTGGCGCGTATCCGATGAACCATCCCTGTCGGACCATAGGTATATACTGATGGAAATCAATAGTATTGACAGGCCGTCAGAAATGTACCGCAACCCACGCAAAACGAACTGGACTGAATACCGGGAGGAGCTGGAGGCGGGGTTGAGCGGGATCAAGGAACGTATGCGTAACAGATTTGATGTTGAGGTGGTAGCAGAACAACTACAAAACGCTATAATTTACTCATACCATCAAAGCTGTCCGCTAATCCGGCGTTCTTCATGCAAGGACACAACCTGGTAAAACGAGAAACTTGACAAGATGAAGGGGGAAACACGCAGACTCTTCAATGTGGCCAAGAAAACCGGTGAATGGGATGAATACCACCATACTCTGACGAAATACAACAAAGAAGTAAGGGAAGCTAAGAGGAACTCCTGGAGGAAGTTTTGCACTGAGGTCGAAAAAACCTCGGAAGGCGCACGCCTTCGGAGAATCCTAGCTAAAGACCCCCTTCCACCAATGGGAACACTAAAGAAACCAAATGGGGAATACACGAAAAATGGCGGAGAAACCATTGAGACACTACACAGGGCACACTTTCCAGACTCGACCATAATCAACTCGCAACAGGGAGTCAACTCCCTATCTCCTGAGATCCTCCGGATGAGAGGATCAAGAGATGATTGGGTCATAGCCCGACAGATTGTGACACCAGATAGAATCGAATGGGCCATGAGCTCATTCCAACCATACAAAGCACCTGGATGCGATGGGATAATACCGGCACACCTGCAGCAGGGCGAAGCCCAACTCATATCGATGCTTTGCCAACTATTCAGAGCAAGCCTGGCAACGGGACACATACCCATGATATGGAAACTCTCACGAGTGGTCTTTATACAGAAACCCGGGAAAGATAGCTCTCAGCCCAAGGTATTCAGACCAATAAATCTCTCGTCGTTTCTACTCAAAACGATGGAGAAAGTGATTGAAAGGCACGTTA
This sequence comes from Orchestes rusci, assembly GCA_958502075.1. Taxonomy (NCBI): domain Eukaryota; kingdom Metazoa; phylum Arthropoda; class Insecta; order Coleoptera; family Curculionidae; genus Orchestes; species Orchestes rusci. Next base: position 53,364,729 of record OY293303.1, on the reverse strand, counting down.
GGGAGACCTCCCTAATAGAGAGGCCACTACACAAAAACCAAAACGCCTATCAACCTGGTAAATCATGTGAAACTGCTCTGCATGAACTTGTTCATAAAATAGAGCAACCACTGAACAACCAAGGAGTTGCCCTAGCTGCATTCCTTGATATAGAAGGAGCATTTGATCACACCTCCTTCGATTCAATGACCACCGCAATCAATCGTCGTGGAATTAGAGACACAGTTTGTAGGTGGATAAGAAACATGCTGAAAGGTAGGAGAATTCAAGCAACTTTGCTTGACAAAACTGTAACTATAGAGGCAGCTAAAGGCTGCCCCCAGGGTGGAGTCCCCTCTCCTCTGGAACCTAGTCGCAGATGAACTACTGGTAGAGTTAAACAGCAAAGGTTTCTACGCCCAAGGCTATGCCGATGACGTAGCAATACTTATCACTGGCAAACACACCAAGACAATATCAGAACTGATGCAGACAGCCCTGACAATCGTAGAAGATTGGTGCAGGAAGGTGAACCTGAAGGTCAATCCTGAGAAAACCTCCCTGGTCAGCTTTACGAGAAAGAGGAAGACAGCGGAATTATTCAAACCCATGTTCTTTGGACAAGAACTGCAGGTGGTAAAAGAAGTCAAATACCTAGGCATCATCCTGGATGACAAACTCACATGGAATTCACACCTACAGAAAATAGTGAATCGAGGTAAAGCCACAATAATGGCAACAAAAAGAGCGATAGGAAAGAATTGGGGCATAAATCAGCGCATGGTACACTGGCTCTACTGTACCGTGGTAAGACCCACCCTTGCTTATAGCTCTGTTGTTTGGTGGCCGAAAATCGAGCAGCGACAAGCAGCCACGGAACTTGCAAATGTTCAGAGGCTAGCATGTCTCTGTGTAGCGGGAGCCATGAAAACCACTCCAACACTTGCCATGGAGGCCATGCTTAACCTACTCCCTTTAGATATCTATATCAAAATGGAAGCAAGAATGGGAGCATATAGACTTAGCAACACCGGGAACTGGAGCCACTCAAACTCCCAAGGACACACTAAGATAACCAGCACAGTCACGAACCACTTAGTAACAATGAGGAGTGATATCATGTTGAAAAATATCAACTTTAGCACGTCTCCTAAGACTAAGCTAATATGGGAAGAGGAAACGGTGAAACAACTCCGGATGGCTAATGGGGCAATATGGTACACAGACGGCTCCAAAACAAGCCGGGGAACTGGTGCCGGAATCGTAGGTGAAAATCCAAAGTGGGAAACATGTGAACCACTCGGGATGTACGCTACAGTTTTCCAGGCAGAAGTACATGCAATAAACGTATGCGTGCAAAAAAACCTCAGGAGAGGCTACAGAGGAAGGAAAATCCTTATCCTTAGTGACAGCCAAGCCGCAATCAAAACCATCTCCTGTCGGGAAACCAAATCCAAACAAGTCATGGACTGTCAGCAAAACCTTGTCACACTGGGAGTATCTAACGATGTTACTCTTGGATGGATACCAGGACACTCAGGGATAGCTGGGAACGAGCGGGCGGATCTACTAGCACGCAAAGCTGCAAACACACCACTTCTGGGTCCAGAACCTGCTATTGGTATTACAAAATCCTCTGTGAGAGGTTGGCTGAACTGTTGGTCCAAAAAACAACAGAAAGCTAGATGGTGCCAATCACCAGGTCTGAAACACAGTAAATTAATGATGGCAGACGAGATCGAATCATCATTTTCTGGAAGCCTACTGCAACTCAGCAGGAATCAGCTTAGGAAAGTAACAGGTATATTAACTGGACACTGCACTCTAAGGAAACACATGCATATCATGGGTCTTTTCAACGAGGAACCCATATGTAGGCTGTGCAACGAGGAGGAGGAAACAGCCTCCCACATTGTATTCGAATGTGAAGCGCTGGCGTACTGGAGAAGAGATAATGGGGAATTCACAACCACTCCTCGAAGGACGGACAGGGAAACAGTAGAACGAGTCATAAACCTTATTCGGGCAATGGAGCTCTTCGACTGAGAGACAGGCACAGAGAAGATACAATAAGCCCAACTAGAGGCTGCGGTGTCGGGGCCAACAGCCCGAAACTCGTAGCGCCTGTACTTCAGTAATCAGTAATCAGTACTGCCTGCATAGTTTTTTGCGTGTTCTGGAAAATTGACAGTTTGCGACTTACGAGGTACTGCCGTTTGACCCTCGATATGCTAACCTGAAAAACAGACAAACATTTTACAATCAAAGCCACACTAAGTGTAGCAGTGTAGAAAAGTGTAAATTCGTGTGCACTTGTGGATGATAACAAACACACATATAAGGTGTATTTGTTATTACGGTGTAAAAGAGTGTAATGCAGATTGATTGATTGATTCACCAAACGCGTTAGTACATTTAGTGCAGATATTATAACCTAAAAAACAGACAAGCATTTAACAATCAAAGCCACACTTAGTGTAGCAGTGTAAATTCGTGTGCATTATTGGAGGATAACAAACACACCTATTATGTCGTTTATAGTTTGTATGCGCTCCGACGTAACGACCAATATGTGATTTTTCATTGCCTAATTATCTGAAACTGAGCGTACAATACGGTTTTTAAAGATCATAATATTTATTTAGGGACTGATTCCAATTGATTAATCTGTATTTTGGTTCGTTTGAAACTTATGCCAGATAGGTACCCAATTAAATGAATGTACTAACTTGTATTCTGTCTAAACGAATGTACAAGAGTTTTGAGTATCTCTTTCTTGTGCTCGGGAAAACACGGAGAACAAGTTTTTTTGGGATGTTGACAGTTGTGAAATGTGTTGATTTTTGTTAGAATAACAGCAGCTTCGCAATAATTAAGACAATTATAGAGGCTTCTGTTATTTTGATTTGTTTCTGCCTAATGATAAAACGATCCCTGAGATCTATTATTTTATGATTATTATTGTCTAGACCAATTTTAGGTCAGCGTCAGAGCAATAAAATGCAATCCTTCACGATATTGTTAAGCCCATAATAGAATAGCATTTTAACTCGGGATAACTAGTGAGATCTTATATGCCTCGGTTCAAATTCTTGTCTTCAAAAACTTGTAAGTTATAGCTATTTTCGCGGATCTTAAAAATAGGTTACTTAAAAGAACAGCAAAAACACATTTTATCTTAATTTTAGATTAGGTTTCTCATCTTGCATTCATCAGAGTGTCTATTCATATCCGAAATAAAATGAAAAGAACATCTTCTTTGCCAAAAAATAATAGATTAAAAGGTTAAAATAGTTCTGAATAGGATATCATTGCCTTGAGTTCGAGATCTATCGAATGCGTACGTCAAAACAAAAACACCTCATGATGGTGAAAAAGTCGCCTGTAAACAACTGACTAGTGAGTATTGGGGGGGTTGTCTTATTGTAATTTCGTTACACATTCCTGGACGTAGCTCATTTCAATCTCGCTTTTCTGTTGACGATGGCTTTGTAAGCCGAAAGAGCTTTTCCAGCTACTTTTGAATAACAATTTGCTCTGAGTACACACACTGTTTTCTTCCTGCTTATTTGCAATGCGCTTGCGATAATGCTCCGAATGTGTTCGGGACCAGCTACGCGAAAATGACCAGCCTATATTATTTCTAATTTCCATTGCTTATTCTGATTTGAAATCCCAATATTTTATTATCGTGGAACATCTACTCTTGATATCCCAAGAATGACTGGAGATAGGTTGAAACATTGATAATTATGTCGACCGTTATACATCTTTTTATCAACCCGAAGACAAAGAAAAATTGATATTATCTAGATTTTAGTTATTCAGTTGTATTTGAAGTTTCTTTATAAAATTTAAAGAGAAAACAACAAAATTGGTATGTCATCAATGTAGTTTCCCAGCTTATGAAAGCCACTCAAAAAAATAGATTGTGGGGACTTACCAATAATTATTTATTTAAATTTAAACAAAAAAAATCAATTTGTAACAACATTTTCAAATGCATTTTTCTCCAGTCCTACCAAAGCACCGTCTAAAGATATTCTAATAAGTCCACGCACTCCATCGCGCGCCGTAGAATTTTCCTCCGGTTCCCGCTAACCTCTCACCTTATTACCAGCCCCCCAAGGGAGCATTTAGTTTTCGCGAGTGCTTTGGCCTATCTGCTTCGCTTCTGAAGAGTTTTTGCGCGACGTATAAAACCTCGCAAAATCTTTGTAGTCTGTATTTATTTTATTTGAGTACTGTTGTCATTTTAAGATGGCGAAACATATTTCGTATTGCTCTGTTGATGACTGCTGAATTAGTTCCCGCGATTATGTTCCATATTTTCGCTATCCTAAGGATCCGTTAAGGTATGTAGTTAAAATGCATTTATGTCATAATTGAAATGGAGTTCATTTTTCCAAATACGTTTATATTGCAGTAATTATTCAACCTACATTTTGTGGATATTCTTTTGATTATATTTTTAGCTGCCAGAAATGGAAATAAAGCTTAGGTTGCATTGGGGAACATAAGTATGCTAAATTGACTCCAGATGAATGTTAAAATCGTGTGATTGTGTGCAGCTTACATTTTGAGGATAACTGTTTTACTTCATCAGGAAAGCGATTATTGAAAACAGCAATTCCCTCAAAAGTGCCAACAAAATCAATTGGCAAGTACACTCCCCGACAATAAATTTCGGACAAGAAAAATTTGAGTCAAATTGATATCCCTATAACTTTTTTATTTGTTGTCCGATCATAGTGAAATTTGTACCACTGTAGACCTATGTCTTGAGATATTACCCTTGATTTTGGTTTTGGGAAAATACCGATGACTTGGTTATTATACAGGGAGGAACAGAAGCTACATTTTTACCCTAAAGTTTTCAACACCCTGTGGAAAAATTGGGCGGCAAAATTTAGCTCCATTAAAATCTGTTGTGGAGTGCGATCTTTTCTCAACAAAATGCTTTTTTGGTCATGTCAATATCTGCTTTTTTAAAGAAGATACAGATGTTTAAAGAAAATGCTGCAGTTTTTCGATATTTTATATACAATGAATGGAAACACTTTTATAGACTTGCATGAACGAAATGTTTTTAAATTAATAGCGCGTGTTGTGACATCGTATCCCTATGACTGGCAGAAGTCATGGCATACTTTGGGTGCATCTTGAAAATTATTTGTTATTTTTAAAGAAGTGCTTCTCGCAAAGCAGGCAAGGTTTGCAGATGTCTATTGCGAACATGTCTACCTAGCAATCCTAGCATACCTATCCCATGTGTTTGATTTTCCAGTTTCAATTTAAACAAGATCTGTACGGCCATGTAGTGATACCCCAGTCCACACCATGAGACTACCGCCTCCAAAGTGTGATCGAGATGAACAATTTGACCAATATGGAACATTGGGTAGATTGGGACAATATGGAATTTTAGAACATTTGTTCATGCAACTCTAGAAGAATGTTTTCATTCATTGTTGATAAAATATCGAAAAACTGCAGCATTTTCTTCAAACATCTGTATCTTTTCTAAAAAAACATTTTGTTGAGAAAAGATCGCACTTCACGACACAATATCATGGAGCTTAGTTTTGCCGCTCAATTTTTCCACAGGGTGTTGGAAACTTGAGGGTAAAAAAGTAGCTTCTGTTTCTCCCTGTATAACGACCAAGCCCTCGGTATTTTTCGAAAACCAAAATCAAGGATAATATCTTAAGACATAGGGCTAAACTTCATGCAAGTCTATAAGAATCTTTTTATTCATTGTTGATAAAATATCCAAAAACTGCAGCACTTTATTTAAACATCTGTATCTAAAAAAGCAGATATTGACATGACCAAAAAAACATTTTGTTGAGAAAAGATTGCACTTAACAACAGAACATAATAAAGATGAATTTTGCCGCTCAATTTTTCCACAGGATGTTGAAAACTTGAGGGTACAAAAGTAGCTTCTGTTCCTCCCTGTATAATGACCAAACCATCGGTATTTTTCCAAAACCAAAATGAAGGGTGATATCTCGAGACATAGGGCTACACTTTGGTAAAAATTTTGCCAAAATCGGACACAAATTAAAAAACTTACAGGGATATCAAATTGACTCAAATTATTCTTGTCCGGAATTTATTGTCGGGGAGTGTACTTACATGATATTTACTTGATAAAAATGTGAAAAATATACTATCACAATTTTGTATTTCAGGTGAAATACCGGGCCCCACCAATTCTTCTGAAATTGGAAAATCAGATGCGTGCAGCTGCTCAACAAAAGCGCAACATCATTTTATAGACGCTTCTACTACCGATTTTCAGTCATGTAAGAATTTTTGTCAGAATTTCATTACAAATTTTATGCTTAAAAGTGCCCCTACATTTTGATCTAATAATTTCATAACCTACATCACTTGGGTAATTTGAAATTTGGTATAGCCTGAATATTTTCACAATTTTTAGCTATGTTAAACGAAGGCATCGGATTTTCTTCCTTCTCTGAAGAATCTACGCAGACTCAGACTTTCAAGAAATTCTTAGAAGGTAAAAAATGTTTTTCAAAAATGAAGGCAATCGTTGCATTAGTGATTGTTTGGAAAGAAAAATACATATAAGCGTGTGCCGTTTCAATGATACCTTTATTTGCTATCTTCGAAACAGTAAGTACTACGAGGTCGGTTGAATGGGAGGAAAGTTGCCCTTCTTGATGCTTAATCAATCTGTTGCAGCTTTTTTTTTAGTTTGCGAGATACAGGGTGAATTGTAAAAATTACCCAAATTAATTTCGTCAGGTATTTCAAAAACTATTCATTTTCGTGAGTTCAAATTTAAAAGTTTTTGACCTAATTTGTTCCATTCTACAATGATGTCTCCATATTGTGACGTTGGTGATTTTTTTACGTTCGACAACCTGATGTTCTGGAATTGACCAAACGACCAACTCAATTATTTTCATTACGGACCTGGATTTTTTACTTTATATTTTCTAAGGAATTTTGGTTTGCTACACAATCATGTACTACTCGAGTATAGTTTCCTACTTCACTACGTTTGAATCCAAAAAATGTGAAATCCATCATCATGAAATTGAAAAAAAAGTTCTTTGTTCGAACCTGTCTTTCTGACATCCTGTTATCTAGATATATTACATTATTAAGATCAGGGATATGATTTGATCTTCAGTAAAATCTTTTAAAAGTTTTCAAGTCTGATGTGAAATGAGAGCCGTATTTGTGATAATATTATCCATCTATTCACGCTGCTCTCCGATCGGTCGTGTATATATCGGTGCTCCTAAATAATTAAGTTTTGCTAGTGTTGGTGGAATAACAAATAAGCAAAGTATTGTTTCCTGAATTATATTGTGATGTGCACAATCGTTTGATCCCGGTGGTGTTGCACCGGAGCATCGTTTTCTTAGTAAAATCTGCATTGGATCAGTTATTTCTGGTGAGAAGCATCGTTTGTTTGAATGTTTTTTGTGAGCCCTGCTGATAAGAAGCGATTGCCGTGAAGCGTGACGCGGTACCGGAATGCATCTGGTTGTGCGTATTTCCATGTTTGTACTTAGCTTGGAAGAAGTTGTTGGCCTGATTTAGTTAGTCTGGACTAACTGGAGAGAAGCAATGGCATCATCTGTTCTTTCCTGTGGCAAATGCGACGATGACTTTGTTGTTAACAGTAAGTGTACCAAATGTGGATTCTGCAATAAATTCTTCCATAATGTGTGCATGAAACTTAAAGATGTATTTGCTAAATCTCTCGCGGATCATTCAAATGCTATATGGTTCTGTGATGAATGTATTAAAATTGTCCGAAACAACATACACAACATACATATTCCGGAAAACTTGTCTGATCTTGACACAAAACTGAAATTGCTGTTAAAGCTACATCAGATTGCCTAAAAGCTGTGGAATCCTTAGAATCAAAAATAGTGAATAATGATGGGAACTCTAGAGATATCAAGAAAAATGCGACCAGTTATGCCAGCAAAGTGAAGGAAAGAGTGCTTGTGGTGAAGCCACTGAAAAACTGTGAAAGTAAAGAAACTAGGCGGCAGTTGACATCAAATGTAGATCCATTCAAGCTCGGAATTGGAATTACTGATATTAGGGAAGCTGAAGGTGACGCTGTCGTTGTAAGGTGCAGAAGTACGAGAGAAGCTGATATTTTCAGACATAGCATTGCTATCAAACTGAAGGATTTTACATCCACTGTTCCACAGAAAAAAAGACCATGCGTGAAAATTATTGGATTACAAAAGGAATATGATGAGCAAGAACTGATCACTGCTCTGAAAACACTGAATTCAGATATTTTCGCGACTGACTGCTCTATCAAGTTGGTCACCTGCAAAAAGATGGTTAAAAGTTTCTTTGCAATTGTTCAGTGCGATTCAACCACCTTTCAACTTATTAAAACTGATTCACAACAATCCAGACTGTTCATTGGTTGCAGGACCTGTCGCTGTTTCGAATATATTTCGGTCTACTGATGCTTCAACTGTAACAAGTATGGTCATACTTCCAAAAACTGTGAGGAACACAAGGTATGTGGGAAATGCAACAGTGTCTGCCATGATACAAAGAATTGTACAGGTGTCGTATTAAAATGTATAAACTGGCACTTGAATAATGCGAAATATAAACTAGAATTGGACGTAAGTCATTCTGCGTACAGTATCGACTGCCTAACCTATGCAAGAATGATTGAACAAGAAAGATCGAAAATACAATACATACCTGAAGAACAATAGCAATCACAAAACAAAAGTAGGGAGTCACATGCACGAGAAAACTTCAAGTACATAATACTACATCAAAATATGCAGTCCATCAGAGGCAAGGCGCTGGAGCTTGAGTGTTTCCTGGAAACTTTACCGGAGAGACCTCACATTCTGCTGTTTAGTGAACAGTGGATGAAGGAAGACATGGATGAAAATTCAAGGATACAAAATGGTTTCCTCTTATTGTCGTACAACACTCGAGCATAGTGGTACTTGCATCTATGTGACTGAGAACCTGGTTTTCAAGGAAGAGCAGACTGTAGTGAGTATGAGTGTCGAGGGTGTTATCGAGATGTCGTGTGCTATTGAAAAACAACATGAAATTTTAGTGGTTTGTGTGTATCGGGGGGGGGGGAATGCCCCCATAGATATTTTTGAAGAAAGGTTGGAGACAGCTCTAGATTATATATGTCAAGAATTTGCTACCTTTAAGATTGTAATAGGTGGAGATTTCAATATCAACATGTTTGACAAAAATGAAACCGTCAGAACTTTTTTAGATGTAATTGATTCTCATGGTCTTAGACAGGGTATTTATCACGCAACCTGAATAAGTCGACACTCTTCCACACTCATCGACAAATACTGGGCTATCTGACCATATGGGTTAAATCATAAATATATGTGTAGATGAGTATTCTTCTTAAGATAGGTTCATATTTAGCAGATGTTACTCAAAAAATAGGATGGATCGCTTTTTGCGAGAGCTTACAGACATTGATTGGTCATCTGTGTATCCTGAAAATTTGGTGGACGGAGCTTATTCTAAGTTTATAAATGTATTTTCCAACGTTTTCAATTGAATATTTACAGTGAGAAAAACTACAACTAAGGGGCGGAATAGGTTATGGATCACTGAGGGTATAATGAAATCGTTCGAAGTGAAAAGAAAAACTTTATTTTCAAAAAATTCAGTGATCAGTGTCAGTTCAGACTTTGAAAAATTATTGTTCAATTCTAAAAAAACGTTACCAGGAAAGCTAAGAAAATGTCAAATCAAAGCTTTATTGAAAATGCTGAAAACAAAGTGGAAGCCACATGGTGCAGTTGGTTGGAGAGATTACTGAACAGAGACATGAAAGATTCACGGTTCTGGAGGGGTTTTCGAAGAGAACAAGTGACGGTACTGAAACAGTGAACTTGTTGGATATTTTTTTTGATAAATCGGCAAATGTCAATAAAGATATAACGCAGCCTATGGACATCCAAGAAATGTATTTGGATGTCAAATACAAAGTACAGTCTTCTATATTCTTGGGTCCGACTGATCAAAATGAAGTAATTGGTACAATAAAAAAGCTGAGTAATAAAAAAGCTGTAGGTGATGTTGAAATACCAATATGTATCCTTGAAGAGTCTGCTAACATTATATCGGAGCCCTTGACATACATAACTAATCTCTGCCTTATCCTAGGTCAGTTTCCAACTAGATTGAAAAATGCCCATATCAAGGCAAGTACATAAGAAAGGAGAAAAATAAAAAGAAGCAAATTATCGACCCATTTCGATAATACCTAATATCAGTAAAATATTTAATAACATAATCGATGATAGACTTGTCACATTCTTTGAGTCTCCTTCTATCATAAGTGACAGGCAAAATGGTTTTAGAAAGCAGAAATCAACTATATAAGAGCGATATACCAAGGACTGAAGAAAATGTGTGACTCTGTGAATAACAAAAAACAAACATTGGTGGTGTGCCTGGATCTCTCTAAAGCATTTGATAATGTGGACCATGGGATACTGCTTGATACACTCTCTAAGTATGGCATTCGAGGAGTAGCTCTTGATTTGGTGAAATCTTATCTGTCTGATAGAACTCAACAAGTGGTGGAGTTTGACATGCAAGGAAGATTGTTAAAGTCGAGGAAAATAGATATCAAGAGAGGGGTACCTCAGGGATCAATTCTAGGACCTCTACTGTACATATTGTACACAAACGAACTTCCAAATATTTGTAAAGAAAGTGTGGTCCAATATGCGGATGACACAACTGTTGTATTAAGTGGGAGAGATACGGATAACTTAGCTCATAATGTGACTTCTACGATGGATAATCTTGGTGGATACTTTCTTGCCAACAACCTACAATTGAATATGCAAAAGACTCAAGTTATCATGTTTAGTAATCGATTGGATAGGAAATTCTCATTCATTGTTGGTAATGAGCAACTATCATCGGTTGAAAGTGTGTCCTTTTTGGGAGTAAGAATTGATAAAAGGCTGTATTGGGGAGTGCACATTGAGCAGACTGCCTCTTAAATAGCACGTTTCTGTTATGCACTCAGGATAATTTCGAACGAAGTGGGAGTAAATGCAGCATTATCGTCTTATTAGGCGTTTATAAGCTCTCGAATCAAGTATGGGATCATATTTTGGGGAAATTCGGGTTATGTACGTAGGATACTAGAGTTGCAAAAAAAAATGTATTAGAAGTATTTTTAAGATAAAACCGCGAGACTCTTGTAGACAGGTAGTTATTGAAAACAATATTTTGACAGTTGTCTGTTTATACATTTTAGACTGTGTCATGTTTGTGATTCACAACAGGGACTTCTTCAAACATTGTTTAGCTGAGCATATGAAACTAGACATGAGTTAGATCTTTGGCCTATTGAAGGCGTTTCTTTGCAGAAATACTTTTTATACATTGAGTGAGTTTTTTGAGTCCGATAGAGAACTGATGTACCAAATGGACAAATAAGACGTTACGATAATGATAAATATGTCTATTTTAATAAATAAGTTTGCTGTAAATTTTTGACATTTTTCCACGCCGATGTGGCTTGTTGTGAAATAAGGACTCTCTATCTATCTATCTATCTATCTATCTATTATTTGCGATGTCATTTTAATTTGTCGAAACCTCGTCAATTGTATTTGTGCAATACATCATTGGAAATAGTATGAAAAAAAAAAATTTAAAATTATGATAAATAATACAGGTCCGTATTTAAAAATATGCAGTTGATGGTGGTAACTGGTTACTCGAATACAAAACGTTATATTCACATTTTGAAGACATCGTATTCTGGAATGTACAAAATTAAATAACTTTTAAATCTAAATCATGTCACGCAAATAAATAGTTTCTGAAATACTTACCGAAATTAATTTAGGTCTGTCTCACAATTTACCCTTTATCTCACGGATTAAAAATAAAATGAATAATAAAAATTTTGCGACACAGTGAATGGATGTTCAATGAGCGGTAGATTTTCTTTCATTCAACCGACCTTGTACTCTTGTACCACTTACTTTTTCAAAAATAGAAATAGTAGTATCACCTAAAACGTATGTATATTTGTATATATAATGTATGTATAGTCTGTTCATGGCTTTCCTGCGTTTTCCGTCTCTCTCTTACACATTGAAAAAAAAAATCACGTACGAGGGTCTTTCGTATCAATTTGACAAATGTCACATGTGGAGCGATCAATGGCAGTATGTCGTACTACTGCCAAACGTCAAATGCTGTGACGTGACCGCAGAAAAGCATTGAACAAGCTGTACAGTGCTTTCAATTTGATTCGTCACACTGTCAAAAGGCTGTAAAATATTTATTTTTTGAGCTGAAAGGTCGAACAAAAAAAAGGAATTGTAGAGTTTTTCGTGAAGTTTTGTGCTACTGAGTCGAATATTTTCTACACTGTCAAATGTCAAAATTATTGACATAACTTACTTTTTTCTAAATGACACACCCTATATATCATTATATATTCAGAAAGGCATCGTTTTTCTTATCACGAAAATATAGCACACATGCCTTTTTTATTCAACAGCTTGGAGAGTAGGTAGGCCTCTCATTTCTGACTGCTCCCCACCACTCATCTCCTTCTCAATTCACACCAGTCACGAAAATTTCCACGTTTCCAATAATTGTCATGGTTGCACTCGAATCGTTAAAATGTTATACGTGGATACTGTTCCTTTACAGAAAGTTGGTGAGAATAAATGAATGTGTTACTTCTTGATTTGAAAAATTCATTAAAATGCTGTATTTATAAACTAGGAAATAACCTATATCTTGGTATATATTCAAAAGAAGAAATATTGGAAACAAAATAAAACACGCCTGTAAATTACAATTTTAATAAGATTTATATCGATTTCCTCTAAACTATTGAAAAGACAGGGCATGTATTGTGTGCTTTATTTTCGTGATCAGAAAAAAGATGCTTTTCTAAATAATATGTGATGATATATGGGGTGTGCCATTTAAAAAAAAAGTTATGTCAATAACTTTCACATTTGACAGTTTAGAAAATATTTTACTCAATAGCACGAAACTTTACAAAAATCCCTACAATTCCTTTTTTTGATCGATCTTTTAGCTCAAAAAAAAAATATTTTACAACCTTTTGAAAGTGTGACAAATTAGATTGAAAGCACTATATGTATTGTATATTTTTTCTGATTTCCAGATTCTTCTTGTCAAACTTCGCAGCACTTGTCACAACACACACCAAGAAAACAGGGTCTTAAAAGAAAAATAATGGAAATGAGGAATGCTGTCAAGTCTTCTAAAAAGTGTCGGTCTGATACAGATCTTGCAGGCGTATTGAAGTTTTTTGATTAAAATCATTCACCAGACTCTACCATGTTGATTAGAAATCAATTATTACTGCTTGATAAATCAAAAAAAGGCGCAAGGTAGGTAGGGAGCAATTTGCTTTAACATTGTATTTGTTGGGTCCAAGAGCATACAAGAAGTTGGCCCAGTTTATCAGATTACCTTCTCAAGCAACTCTTGGAAGAATTACACAGAAGTGGAAAATTTCTGCGGGAATTAATGATTTCCTTTTTACAATTATCGAGTTTAAAGTCTCAACGTTTGAAAAAGCTAAAGATTGTATTTCGTGTATTGACGAAATGTCAATTAAATCAAATCTATTTTATAACGTTACAAAAGATACTATAATTGGATTTGAATAACTGCACATGAAAGGATCCATCAATATTGCAACCACTACTTTGGTGGTGATGACCAGGGGAATATCGCATAAGTGGAAAATACCTGTCGCCTATTTTTTCACCCAAAACTCAACAAACGTCGATGATCTTGAAGAAATAATATTCGAGTCTATCCAGAAACTTAGAACGGTAGGTCTAAACGTTTTGGCGGTAACGTCTGATCCAGGGCCAAACTCTTATAAACTGGTCAAAAGTTCCCTTAAACTGAGTTTTGAAACCCCATATTTCTACGTTGACGATTCACGAATATTTTATTAAATTCATGTTCCTCATTTGCTAAAGTCAACAAGGAATAACTTTTATTCATATTGATTTATCTTGGAGAAAGGGTCAACAGATAAATGTTTTTTGGAAGCCATGTATAGTCTTGATAAAGTCAAGCAGTATAGGGTTGGCACCAAGACATACCGATGAACATCTGAATCCAAACAACTTCAAGAAAATGAAGGTAAAACTAGCATCACAAATATTCAGCCATTGGCAGTAGCTATGCAAACCTATATAGACTTTGGAGAATTACCAAATGAGGCTAGAGAAACAGCAAATTTTATTGAAGAAATGATCAAATTATTTGATTTTTTCAATTCAAGTAACTTGGCAACTTGTCAAGCTTTTATGGGCACTGCAGAACAAATTCAGTTTTTAAATAAAATGGCAAAACTATTTTCAGATTTGAAAGTTGTAATAAAAAATGGCAAAAATGTGTCTAATACCCTGAAGTTCATACATGGATGATTGACTATTTCTTCAGTTGTAGGGTTATGGAAAGTGTTACAGAAGAAAAATTACCGATTTTTGCTAACTCGCAACTTGAATCAAGACTGTCTTGGAAATTATTTCGGACAAATCAGGAATGATTGTGGAAATGCTAGGAATCCAACACCAATCCAATTTTGCAGAGCCTTCAAATGTTTGCTTTAAAATGTTTTGATACGACTGAACGTGGTAATACTCTAGAAGATGCTTCCGATATTCTGTTGACCATAGCCCCTGACCTCTTGAGAAAAGGATCATTTTTACAGGCCCAACAGGGCTCAAATGAAGAATTGAAAGTAACGATTATCAAAACTTATCAATCGAAAAAGGCAATGCTCTTGTTTACGTAGGTGGGTACTTTTTGAAGAAATGTCTTTTGAAACATTCTTGTGATATTTGCCTGGCATATTGTAATGCATCTAAAAGTGATAGTTCTACACGGTTTTGTGAACTAAAGGCATATTAAGGCAAAAAAGATTTATTTGTTGGTCTAACGGTACCTCCAAATACATTTTCTAATTATCTGCAATCTTTGGAAGACATTTTTGTTTCCAAGTTGATTACCTACTGTGTGCAAAATAATATAGGATATGAACTGAATGAGGAATTCTCCAAAATAGTGTTCATTCATCCATGTTCAAATTCTCCGTTAGAATATTTTTTATCCCTTTACACTAGAGTGGGAATTTATTATACTCTAAAATTTGCGAATAGATAAATAAAATGTCACTGGTAATAAAGAGAGCCAGAAACTTGAAATAGTGCAAAATTTGTAATATTCAATATTCAATAAAGTATCATTCAATCCCTAAGTTACAAGAAATAAAAAGATTTGCTTGTATTGATTTTCCTTTATCTGTGTTTTTAATAGACAAATTTATGTTCAACCAGTCTTATTTTTTATGTCAAGTTTGGTCGGAAATCTGCATATCTTCTCACAAACTATTGAATTATTTTTAAATTTTCCGTCTTCTCATTTTCTACCGTGCTCTTAATTTGTTAAAAGGTCAGATAAACTCTGAAATCGAATTATTGCGCTCCAATAAAATGACAAACAAGTATTAGATTTTTTTTTTGGCATTTCAAATGCCACTGCCAACGTTATACGTTATCCACCACCGTCTCAATCAAAATAACAGATACATTTTAAAATAATGGAGATGTGTTTGTCTAAAAAACAACCGTGAAAATCCATTGTACCAGATTTTTAATTGTGAAATTCATTTTGTTATAAGATTTTTCCGATTCTAACAATTCCATTTGTTAATTGAGACTACTTTCTAAAACTTGCCAGTAATGTACATCAGCTCCTAAATTTGAGAACAATCGATAGAATAAAATTGTCCATTTTAATAATTGTGTGTCCAAGATAAGGATGCACAGCATGGGGATCTCGGAAACTATAAGAGATACAGTGTCGGTTAAATTAGAGAAAAATTGCGCATTTTGATACCCAACAAGATCCCGTTTTACAAATATGAAAATTCCAAGCCGTTTCGGAAATATCCGATAAAGACCGAAATATTGCGATTGCGTTTTTATTTATTTTTTAAAGCTATTTTGAAAGATATGAAAAAACCGAAAACACTTTTTCATTGTCACTTTTTAAGCTATACAAAAAAGCCTTGAGAGATTTTCCGTACGACGTTTCGTTTTGGAGAAACCATCATCAACTTTGTTTTTTTTTAAATACGGTACTGGATTTTTTATGACGGATTTTAAGAGCCTCTTATGTTCCTGAACCAACGATGTATCGCACTTATTGAAAAAGAGGTGTTTGTTTTCAATCCTATTAAAAGTGTATTTTTTGTCTCTCTCTAACACATGAGTTCTCATGGAAAAATCCATCAAAATAATTTTTTTGAATAATTGCGATACATTGTTGGTTTAGGAACATAAGAGGCTCTTAAAATCCGTCATGAAAAATCCAGGACCGTATTTAAAAAAACAAAGTTGATGATGGTTTCTCCGAAACGAAACGTCGTACGGAAAATCTCTCAAAGCTGTTTTGTAGAGCTTAAAAAGTGACAATGAAAAGGTTAGGTTAGGTTAGGTTGCGAAGGGGTATGCCCTGCTCCACAGTTTCCTGCTTCGCATTACTTTCACTCGGAAGCCAAATGGCCCATTGTGTTCCCCTGTTTGAAGAGGTGTCCCCTCGGTTTAACCTGCAGCCTTTCTCTTCATCGTTCTAAACCATCCTATGGTTTTTACGAAGTTCAAAATTAACATTATGTCTACATATGCCGCTTCCTCCAAGTCCTCAAGGTAGTATTGTCCCATATTCCTCAGGCGTCCTTTCTTTAGAGTTGGGCAGTGGCACAGTAGATGTTCTACCGTCTCATCCTTCTCGATGCAGTCCTTGCAGAGATCATCAGTCCCTAGGCCCCACTTTCGGAGCATGGTTCCGATTTTGCAGTGTCCTGTGATTGCTCCCACAAGGGTACTCACAGAGGATCTGCTCTGCTTTAGTAGTTTCCTTGTTTTTTCCATATCCAAGTTTGGCCACAGAGCTCTCGATGTGTTGCAGTCGGACAATGAAAAAGTGGTTTTTTCATATCTTTCAAAATAGCTTTAGAAAAAAATAAAGACGAAATCGCAATATTTTGGTTTTTATCGGATATTTCCGGAACGGATTGGAATTTTCAAATTTGTAGAACGGGATCTTGTTGGGTATCAAAATGCGCAATTTTTGTCCAATTTGACCGACACTGTATCTCTTATAGTTTCCGAGATCCCCATGCTGTGCATCCTTACCTTGGACACACTGTATAGCAATATACCGTCATACAGTTTTTATAAAACGTCCCTCGTAAAGGAATAGCTACAACGCGCCCGAATAATAAAAACCTTTCGTCTTGAGTCGCAGTTAACGGCGGCATATCGAGGACTTATTAGAATATCTTTAGACGGTGACCAAAGTACAAAAAGTGTACCTACGTCATTCCTGAAAAAAACTTCATAATTTCAATTTTTGTAGTCAAAATTACTAAGAATTAACAACCAACAAAATGTGGGGCAAATTTGTCGCTGTATCACACACTCATTTAGGCGATACAAAACTAAATATGATTGAAACTGTAATTTTTCAGCACTAAGGGAATTCATCCGGTCCGAAATTTTACTCAATGCAAGCATTTTTTCTGGATTGCGGCATTTTTCTATTACATCACCTTTTGGAACAATTCAAGTTTCATTAGGTAGGGAAGATATCAAACTAGGCAACCCAATATCTATTTTTGAAAAAAAAAACGATATCTCAATGGTAAAAAAATACGAAAAATTTACATATTCCGCCTTCTTGTGAGAGACGTATAATCCGGTTAATCAAAAAAATCCATAGTGTATTAACTAAATTGAACCTTTCTAAGATCATTTCTGACAATCTCCGTTTGATAAAATTAATCAGAAATCAATAATACCTTCCACCAAATATCATGTAATTCACAATAAATTGCCACCGTCTTCGAACTAAATCTATACCCATCTCTTTTGAGGCGTAATGTTTTCTTGGTTTGGTTATCGGCGTGATGATTACCTACTGTCTGTTTTTATCACGACAGCCCGCAGGCTGACCTGATGAAAATTTATTTTGCTAGCAGTGCTTGTTCGAGCGGATGAATCCCCTCAAGATACACGAGTTTATCCATTTGTTTCCAATAATTGTCATGTTTGCACTCGAATTATTGTTAAATGTTATACGTGCATAATTTAAAGTCAGTTGGTAAAAATAAATAACTGTGTTACTTCTTGATTTGAGTGATTCATTAAAATGTCGTTTTTACAAACCAGAAAATCTTCTATATCTTAGTAAATATTAAGAACAAGAACTATAACTATTATTGGAAGCAAAATAAAACACACCTGTAAATTACAATTTTCATCGGATTTATACCAATCTTCTCTAAACTATTGAATACAAAGTGCATGTGTGCTATATTTTCGCGATCAGAAAAATGTATAATGGGGTGTGCCATTTAAAAAAAAAGTAAGTTATGTCAATAATTTTGACATTTGACAGTTTAGAAAACATTGGACTCAATAGCACAAAACTGTACCAAAAATCCTACAATCCCTTTTCTTGTTCGATCTCTTAGCTCAAAAAATAAATATTTTACATCAACTACTGTAAAAACAGCAGCGGTCCGGCTGAAACCGCATGCTTTGATACAGAGTTTTGGAAAACAGACAGATGTTCGCACGTCTTGGTGATTTTTTTACGGTTATTATACAGGGTGTATTTGAAGTTGGGGTTTTTCTTTCTACACTATATAAACTGCTGGACTTATTTATGCACATTTTTATGTTAAGTTCAAAGTCCAATATCTTCAACGAGAATAGAGTTATTTCAATTCGGATTGCGGAATTTTGAAGCTAGTTTCATCCGGATTCAGCTGGATGGAATGGATCTTTCGTAGAAACAAAGAATCACTATAAACATGGTGATTCATGGAGTCATGCAAAAAATCAAAATTTATGTGAGTATGCCATTGCAGTGAGCATCGAATTCAGGCGATAAAATATGGTTTGTTACTTCAGTCTGGAGATATTGACCAGACATTTTTGTCAGTTTTTGAATCCAAGCGCGTTGTCATTAGCTACCCTAACAAACATCAAGGTGGGTTAGCAAAATGTTTGAAACGCTAAAACTTTGCAATCGATTCACGGAATTCTACGGTTTTTGCAGAGATGGTAACATTATTCACAAATCAAAAGAAAAATCTAAATAAACAATTTTTTGAAATCGATAAGCTACCATGCACCCATGGTCAGATAAATAGCACAAGCTTAGAATGTAATAAAACTTTGATATAATTGATGCATTCAACAACTTGAACCCATTTTCGGTTTACGGGTCCAGGGATTTTCTTCCAAACAATTGTTTACAGCCTTTTTATCACGTTTAAATAAAGAAGTTGAAAGCAAATCTTTTTTTTGTGTAACATTTGATAAAAATGGCTAGCATCAATCGAAAATGTCACTATAATTAAACAAAGGATAGTGTAGCTATTATATTTTAAACGTGGCAAAAAAAAACATGAAAATGGGCCATTTTTGCCATGTTTAAAATTTCTTAGCCATCCTTTGTTCAGTAATTGAGAAATTACATGAATGTTGCACATCTTTCAAATGGTGCTAGCCATTTTTCTCAAAAGCTACACAGAACGAAGTTTTTTTGTTGACATTTTTTTTAAACGTGGTAAAAGGGTCCTTAACAACTTTTTTTTCAAATCGCCAGTTCCCATTAACTGCCAAATCGATTGAAGTTTTTATATGCACCAATACTTCTTTGCAAACTGATGCAATATCAAAGTTTTATCCAATTCTAGGCTTGTGTCATTTATCTGACCATGAGTGTAGATGCCTTATCGGTAAAAAAAATGTTCATTGTATTTTCTCTTTCAAGGTATCCACTTCTGCAAAAACCGTTTGTAAGCGTATCTTATGGCAACGGGGTTGAACTCAAAAACTGACAAAAATGTCTGGAGATATTGACATCACTAACGTAACAAACCATATTGTATCGCCTGAATTCGATGCTCAATGGAATGGCATGCTCAAAATTTTGATTTTTTGTATGACTCCATGAATCACCCTGTATATCATGATTCTTTGTTTCTACGAGAGATCCATTTCATCCAGCCTAATCCGGATGAAACTATAGCAAATGCCAAACAACTTTCGATCTACGTCATAATTGCCACCAAGCACGTTGTTATGAAGTTTGCTGGTGGCCAAATTTGGTCACCTGCAAATCACATAATAACTTGCTTGGTGGCAGTTAAACCACATTGAAATATCTCGATCTTCGTTGAAGATATTGGACTTTGAATTTAATCAAAAAATGTGCATGTATATGTTCGAGTGTCCAGCAGTTTAGAATGCAAGAAAATGAGACAATTTTTCAAATAAAATTATGTCTGAAAATGCTTCGTTTTCGATAGGTATACATGGTGTAGAAGTTTTTGAAAAAATGCCTTATCCAGATATTTCCACAAAATTTCGTACTCTTAGATTACATTTTTTTATGTGAAAATATCTACCAGTGGCGTTCGAACAGGATTTGTATTGAATTTTTTTAAAGAAGAGAATAGTACGCCACTGCTTTTTCTTGAAATCTAAATTATTTTAGAAATACGACGAACGGTTTTCGTTTAAAAAAATAAAAGCCATTTTGATGCATGGCAAAATTTGATATGGTTTGATTGAATTTTTTTTTTCTTTATTTTTCGAGAAAATGTTATTTGAGAAATTTGCTTCTTTTATCAAGTCCTGTCTTATGTTAAAAGGAAAACCCTAATTTCAAATACACCCTGTATGTGTGAGAAAAAACAATTGATAACCAAACTGTTTAAAAGATTGATATAGATATTACTTCCAAAATCCGCTTGAACTGTATTAGAAGTGGGTGAGAAGTGTTTCAATTTTCTCAACATTTCACTTTTTGGACATCTGTTGCTTTTCATATAAATGCTTCATTTACAGAAAACAGAAATCAGATCTTTACCTTTAACACCTTGTATCTTGAAAATGAAGTTGTTGATACCAGTTTATATGAACCTTTATCACTAACTCCGGGCATAGAATACATGACGTCTTATTTCGGGACACCCTGTCTACAGGGTGGCTCATCATTGCGAGGGAGTTCATTTTCTCCCTTGTCAATAGAGATAGAGAAAAATGTTCAAGACAAAACTCATAGGGTTTCAATGGGAATATAAACAATGATAACAATATGGCAGTTGAAGTTGGTTTGAGTAAGTTTGGAAACCAGAAATTCCAACTGAAGGTTGCTATTTTGACACAATCAAAGATTGTGAGATAACGACAAATGTTATGACATACATGACATGTGTTGTAATGTAATGGCAAAGTTGCAGAGTTTGGAGTGCTCAACAAAACTAGACATCAGCATACAGGGTGTTTCATTTGAAGAAAATGAGTTTCTTTGTCGCTAAATTCGTCAAGTTGTGCCCGCTGTGGAAAACTCTCTGTATAAGTTATCGCGAATAGGTTTTCAAAAAGCAATTAGGTTGCCTCCCACATTAGAAAATACGCATATTTGCAAGATTCAATATTAAATCCTTCGTTTTTGTAGCTAATTTACCAACATGATGTTTTTCCTTCAATGTTAGGAAATCCTCATTAGCTTGACAACGCCGCACTTTCTGGCAAATAAAAACGCCACGATTTTCTCCAACACTCTGTATACACAGTAGTAGTTTTAAATTGTGAGTTTGTTGAAGCCCAAGAAGTTTTGTCCTGAAAATTTGTCTCTATCTCTATGGACAAGAGAGAAAATGGACTTCCTGACACCAATGGGCCACGCTGTATGTAAATTCGATAATATTCTACCATGTAGCATATCTCCTGATTCCAGCTTCTTGGCAAACCCGAAATCAGTTATCTTGACATTCAAGTTATCGTCCAGTAATATGTTTTCTGGCTTCAAGTCTCTGAAAGAAGTTATGAAAAAATTTATTCTATTTCAATCGTAAAAGCAAACCTATGGACGACACCTCTTGAATGTATATATAATACACCTTCAAATACTTGTCTCATAATGTAACGAGTTTTCTTTTCACTTAAAGTAACAACTGATGTAAGGTAATCAAATAATTCGCCATGTTTACATAATTCAAATACTAGGAAAATGAAAGTTGTTGATTCAAAGACATCCTGAAGCTCAACTGAAAATTGAAATTGATTAGAATGAAATTTCAATATAACGGACTAAATCTGATGTTATCTTTATTCGCAAATATGGAAAAGATACCCACTAATGTAAGGATGTCCAGCTACCATCCTCAAAATATTAACTTCTTGTCTAGTAGCTTCTACCGATGAGTCATCATTGCTCAAGTCAATAATTTTGGCAGCGTATTCTTTGCCAGTCTCTTTTTCAATACATCTTCTAACTGTTGATGAGATTCCTCTAGAAGCAAAAAATCCAAATATTGATATGCATGTTTTTCCTACAACTAAAGAAGGATTATGTATAACAAACTCTCCAATGCTCAATGTCTACTTTAGCCATCACTGATTGTATCATCTGGACTCGGTGCATATCATGATATTCGGAGTCGAGTGAATTGAAACCTTGACGTATTCGCGAATGTCTCTTAAGCCTAGATGTTTTGAATTACATGTTTGTCATCCAGGTGATAGTACACAAATGTTATTCAAATGAACTCGTTGTACCCTTCACAGCTTCACTGTTTTGAAATTTAAGTTGATGGCAGGATTTGTCATAATCAGATATTGAAGGAATCATCTGATGATAAATATAATATAATTTATCGCTTTTGATCAAGACCATATATTTGATTAGAATCCTTGATAATTTGAAACTCTTTTTTCGGAAATCTTTGTATCGAATATAATAAACACGGTGTCATTTGTAAAAAAAAGAGGTATACCATGTAAACATGGATAGGAGTAACCCTTTTCAAGATATTTGAGTTAAACTAATCCATGCAATGTGGTTTCTAATGGAAAATTTTGAAAATAAACATAGGGGGCATCGAAAACGCCGTTGTCAAGGTAATTTTGACAAGTGACTCGATGTTCAATGTTTCTTATAAAAAAAATCAAAAAAATGTTTAAAAAAAAATCATTTTTTTTTTTTAAATATAAAATCAGATTATTTTTTTTCCATTCAGGAAACATTGCGCATTCAAGGTAATGTCAAAATTACCATGATAACGCCGTTTTCAAACCCCCTATGTTTATTTTTCAAATTTTCCCTTTAAAACCACATTGCATGGTATACTTCAAGTTTAAACATCTTGAAAAAAGTTACTCCTAGATACTTCTACAAAGTATACCTTTTTCATGTAAATATGATGAAAATATCAGTTTTTCAATTTAAAAAAAATGTACGAGTGCGTACAAAAAAAATTATGACTACTTGAATTAGTGAAATGTTGTGTAAGTGGCGCCCCCTACAAGTAAGAGCAATTCCGTGCTTAGATTTGAATTTAACATGTTTAACAACCCCATATACCAAATTTCATCGATATAATATCATGATTTTCAACTTTGCAATTTCATCCTCAAAATGTTAAATAAAAAGGGGCGTGGAGTGATACCTTATTTTGAAGGCTCTTTGACCCTGATTACAACTGCCGAGTTTCAACCCTCTGCTGTTATTTCTGTTGATACTGTCAAAATGTTGTTTTTCTATTTCAAAAATTAACCGCAAGAGTTAACTTCTTTAAAATGAGGAGATATGATGAGGGACAGAACATCTTCAAAATGAGCTATCACTTTCCTTTTGATAAGGATGTGTTTCACCCAAAAAAAAAAACTTTCCGGGTTAGGATCAAGTGATTTTTTGTCCTTCATCATATTTCCTTTGTTTAAAAAAAAATGGATAAAAAATATTTTGACAAGCTGTAATCAGGGAAATCAAGGGCCTAAGTCGAAATTAGTGAAAGGTAAGTATGTATTCATTCTATCAATCCCATTTTTTCCGACTCCGATTATGTAATGTATCATTTCCCGGATTCAAAACCAGTCCAGGAAACTACACATTAAAGTAATGTGCTTTAGAGTACCAAACACGGTTTTATGTATAAGTGACGAAAAAGCACATTCTCTTTTTAAACAGATTTAAAAAAATAGTCACAGTATGAAATATAACATTGTACAGGGTGATGCATTTTCAGCGACGAGAACTGGCACCCGTTCTCGTAAACTATTCATCATAGTGACCCAGGAAAAAAAGAGAAAATGCTGGAAATATATTTCAAGCTTCTAGGATCGCCGCAAGGGGGCGTAACGGTACTGTGAAAACAGAAAATCGATATATTTTCGTTTTTTTTCCGGTGAACTACCAAATAAGAATATGGAAACAGATTTTGGAAGATATTCTCTACAAAACTGCTCTCTAAGTTGTCAAATAAAACAGCTACAGGTTAATTTATTTTTTTTTAAATATTTTTGGAATAAGGTGTTTACTGGTACACCGTATTATTTTTGGCGAGTGGTGCACTGTATTCTACTTGTCAGCTACTCGTAGAAAAAGAAACGGAAAATAGTTGGCATTCTCACTTATAGGCTCTCTTTTTCAACTTCAACTTAAGAAAATTTTAAACGCGAATCAAAACAAATCTGATGTGTATCTTTTGGAAACATTGAAATTTATAGGGGCTGTTTCAACAGTATTCCTCGCGGGATTCCTGATGAAGTTTTCGTAACTCATCTATTCAAAAGATATAGAAAAATGATCTGTATGAAAGTGATAGGGAATTATCCAAATAACAAGATGGAGGCATCTATTTAGTGGGTTGGCATTTGAAAATTTCGAAAAAACCTCAAATACAGATTTGACTTTTACAATTCCAATATCCAAATAACAAGATGGAGGCATCTATTTAGTGGGTTGGCATTTGAAAATTTCGAAAAAACCTCAAATACAGATTTGACTTTTACAATTCATGTTTTGTGGTCGGCTAAAGCAGATAAAATCGACCTCGAGTACATACACCAGAAAGAGCAGATCTTCTTTGAAATGAGCTAAAGAACAGTCAAATCGGTTAAGGAATTTCGAATTTATGGGCAATTTAGTGACATCAAATTTGACGGCTTGTAGCTGTCTCATTTGACAACTTAGAGAGAAGTGTCAGGGTAACAATTTTGTAGAGAATATCGTCTAAAATCTGTTTCCATATTCTTTTTTGGTAGTTCAATAGAGGAAATTTCGAAAATGTGTTGATTTTCTGTTTTCACAGTACCGTTACGCCCCCTTGCGGTGATCCTAGAAGCTTGAAATATATTTCCAGCATTCTCTCTTGGGCACATAACTCTACAGATTTTTTTCCCTGAGTCTCTATGTTGAATAGTTTATGAGGACTGGCACCCTGTCGCTGAAAATGAATCACCCTGTACGATACGCTGCCCTGAAATGGGATTAAATTACTCGTCTAAAAATTCCATGACATGTACAGGGTGGCCAACTAAGAATGCGAGGTACTGGTACTGTATCTGGAAAACTAACCATCATCGTAGAGGCTTGCGGTGAAGAAAATTATCACTAAATGGCCAAGAGAAAAACCTGGAAAATAGTTTCTGAAATGGACGCTTGAGGGCGTAACTGCAATCTTGAATCTAGAAATGGATGTTTCTGTGAATCTCGCCAAAATAACCTGATAAAAAATACCTGATCTTCAAAGTCGAGGATAATCTGAACCTTTTTTGTTTGACACTTTTTGATGTATTGCAGTGGCAGCTACTCTTTGAGGCCGCATGGCCACGCGACCCTCCTTGAAAGTACGAAGGAATAAAATCTTGATCAAAAATATTATTTATCTAATTATTTATTCATTTTATAAATTTTCCTATGGTCTCAAAGCATACTATCAGTAATAATGATAATATCATTATGTATCCTCACTGGATTTGCTCTATTAGGTAAAACTAATACTCTAACTCAGTTGAGTGCTGCTTATAGGGACAGTATCGTAGAGCATAATAATAAAGTGAGAAAAATCGACATATCCTGATGAGGATAATCAGCAGTGTCAAATTTTGTGGTGCTTTCGAACTAGCTCTTAGAGGGCACCATGAAGGGGAAGTCTCAGAAAATCGTGGGGTATTCAGAGAGTTGGTCGATTTTACCGCAGAACTTGACAATACATTGAAAGGACACTTACAAAATTCGACAGTATTCAAGGGAACATCTAAAACCATTCAAAATGATATTTTAGAATGCATGCTACATGTTTGTAGAGAACACATTTCCCAACAAGTTGCGAAGGCTGATTTTTTATCTACTCAATGTGACGAAACCACAGATGTGTCCAATCAGTGTCAAATGGTGATAATGTTTAGATATTTTTGTGAAGGATCAATCCATGCACTTTTGGGGATTTGAGTGTGCCAAGGACAAAACGGCGTCCGGTCTAACAACAATTATTGAGACGGAAATCGATCCTTTGATTTTAAAAACCCCTCAAAAATTGATTGCTCAAACTTATGATGGTGCGAATGTGATGAGTAGCGCTATCAATGGTGTGCAAGCACAAATAAAGCAAAAATATTCCAATGCGCATTTTATACATCGTTATGCCCATCAGCTAAATCTTATTATGCAGAAAGCAGCTTCACAAAATTCCAAAGTGCGCGTATTTTTCAATAACTTATCTGCCATTCCCGCGTTCTTTTTGAACTCCTCCAATCGATGTGACATCCTGGAGGAGATTGTCAACAGGAAAATGCCAAAAGTAGCTGCTACTAGATGGAATTATAATATTCGCACTGTGAATACCGTTTATGAAAATCGGGAGAAATTAATAGAAGTTTTTGAAGAGATTGAAAGCAAATGCGAAAAAAATGTTACATCGAACGAAGCCTCTGGTTTAAGAAGAGCGTTAGAAGACCCTGAATTGAATTTTTGGCTTACTCTATTTCAAAAAATTATGCCACATGTCGACATCCTTTACAATCAACTCCAATCCCGAAATAAAGACAGCGTTGTTTTGCAGCAAGACGTACAGATTTTTGAAGAAAGTATAGCCAAAATCAGAAATGAAACTGATGACATCAAGCAAAATATTGAATCTCATTTTGGAACGGCTAAAAGACGAAGAACCGATGATAATTTGAGAAGTATCATAGCCAAGAAAGTATGCGACATAATCACAACACAAATGAAGGACCGGTTCACGTATCGAGGCCATTTACAGGCAGCTGAACTATTCAACAAAGACGCACACCACAAATACTCAAAACACTTTCCTTTGGAAATTCTGGACACTGTAACAACATTTTATCCAATGTTAAATAAACAACGGTTAAAAACTGAACTGGAAGTTATGTACTCAAGATCAGATTTGAACAACATGGTTGGTGGAATGAACATTATCTCGTCTATTTTGAATAATAATCTTGAAGAAACTTTTTGCCGAACTGACAAAACTGCTAAACATAATTGTCACAACTCCGATGACGAACGCAGTTTTAATTTTTGTTCTCGGTATGTTACGTATTGGATTTTTCAAACCTTCTCTGATCGAAGGTTGAGTCTGAAACACGATGTCCTTCTAGGTCTCGTGATCGCGCAGGCCATGGATTTCCTCTTCCAATCCATCTCTGTTGAAATACTGTATTGATATGCTCTTGCACATTGACAGCAAAATGAGCTGGGCACCCATCCAAAACAAGTTTTGCCTTGTTTTCAGGGGTATATCTTCCAACAACAACGGTGATTGCCAGGGAGATTGATTGGCCAAAAAGTCAAGAAAGACATTGCCATTTGGGGATTGTTCAAACAAATATGACCCAATAATCTAAGGGGGCGCTCGCTGATTGTGGGGGCGCCAAATTTTGAAGTTTAGTCGTAAAAAAATTATGAATTAAAATATTTAAAAAATATTTTAACTTTTTTTTTTTTAATACTCGAATTCTTTATCAATTCGAAAACTACGAAAGTAGATAATATTTGTATAAATAGGATTTCTAATATATATATTATATCATCCAATAAGTAAATTGTGATACCTTACATTCTACGTGGGTTTTTTAAGACGCAACAAAGGGATTCTCATGTTACGTTTTCAATGTAATGTTGGCAATATTTGTATTCAAAGTACGCAGCTTAAAATTGCCGGAGATAACCATTGGCGCTTCGAGATTATGTTTTCATCCATTACGCCCAAATAACTTGCAAAAAAAACTTAATTTATAAGAAAGTGATATTTTTTACCTGCCTTGTACATGACGGTGACAACCAAATTTCTGACGTTTCAATCTTAAATGTCATTTTCATTTCTATGACCAATTAGAATGATGCAAGGGGACACTCTGAACAGTTTATCCAAAAAATAATGTTTGATTCTCATTATTGAATCATGCTATTAGAAATAAGTGTTATTACAATTTGGCAATCGAAGTCATTGGTTGATAATGACATATGCAAGGTATATGAAATAGTATTACTTTCCAATTATTATTAAAGGCATTTTTTAAATCTTTTTTCTAGTTATTCTGCGCTAATTATTGATAAAATAACATGATCTCTAGGGACCAAGGTTTATCTACGGCAGGTTTCAGTTGTTTACTCTGAATAGAACTACTATGGCGCTGTTTAAAATTTTAACATGCGGGAATTCCTATATTGCATCTTTAAAAAAAACGCTCTGCATACAGGGTGTCCCAGAAGTATTAGGAGATACTTGAGGGAAGGTTAGTCGAGACAAAAATATGTCTTGAATGTTATATAAAATGTTTTCGTACGACCCTTCGTTTGGGAATTATTCGTACTTTTAAGTTACACCCTGAAGAAGGTTATTCTATGATAGCTCCAAAACGGTGAAATCAATTCTAATGAAACTTGGACAGTATACGCCGGCTACTCTTGGAAGCCTTGGGCGGACCACCCCTACCATAAAATGCCCCTAAACTCTGATATATATATATAATGGCTTAAAAACCCCAGGCGGGGTATCGCCGCAAAAAGCTTTCTAGATCTATTTAAATAGGGGTAGATCAGTCCCCAGTCTCTAATTCAAACACTTTCACATATCTGTCTCCATATATCTCTGTCCCCTGTCTTCTTCTGCCAGTTACGTACTCCGGCCCTGCTTAGGTCAGCTTGTACCTCTCTCATCCAGCTTGATCTTGGTCTTCCCCTCCTTCTTCTTGCACTAGGTTGCCATTCCACCATGCTATATATTGTAGATCTGCTTCCAGCTCTCCACACATGTCCCAGCCATCTAATTCTTTGTCTTTTAATCCTCTTTATCACGTCTTCCCCTTCTAGTTCCTCCAATATTTCTCTGTTCGTCCTTATTTTGAACTCACCATTTTCCGTCCTAACAGGTCCTAGTATTGCTCTCATTATCTTTCTCTCTTGTACTCTTAGCTCTTCTTCCTGTTTCTTAGTCATTGTTATCGTCTCCGCAGCGTACATCATTGTAGGTAGTATTATCGTCCTGTATATCCTCATTTTCGTTTTCTTGCCCAGTGTTTTATTTGTTAATAACTTCTTGTTTGCTTGATATACCCTGTTTGTGTTCCTTATTCTCTCCTTTATCTCTGCTCCTTTATCTCCATTATTGGTGATAGTCACCCCCAAATATTTGAATCTATCCACTTCTTCTAGTTTGAGGTTGCCTATTTTGATTTTATCATTTTTACTTCCTACTGCTTTATCCATTATCATCATTTTTGTTTTTTCTGTGTTTATCTTCAGTCCCATCTTTTCTCCTTGCCTCACAATTTCTTCTAACAGGTTCTCTGATGTTTTACGGTTCTTTGAAATGATGACTATGTCATCGGCATACGCTATTATTTGTCCTTCTCTTGTTCTCAACGTTCCTTTGTTTATTTTTCTGACCACATACTCCAGAGCTATATTAAACAGTGTGGTCGATAGTGTGTCTCCCTGCTTCACTCCCTTATTAATTTCGAAGTCCTCTGTGTTTCCTTTTTGTGTTCTTATGCTAATTCTTGTATTGGTCATTGTCATCTGTATTAATCTTTTCAGTTTTCCTTGTACTCCCATTTTCTCCAAGACTTCCAGTACCTTGTCTCTGTTCAGCGAATCAAAAGCTTGTTTAAAATCTACGAAAATTAGCTCAGTATATAATTTATAATCATGAGCCTTTTCTATTATTTGTTTGAGGGTGTGTATTGCGTCAGTCGTTGATCTGCCCTTCATGAATCCACATTGATACTGTCCAATTAAGAGCCTTGTTTTGTCCACCAGTCTGTTTTGAATTATTGTTGACAGTACTTTGTATGCCGTGTTTAGCAAGGTCAATCCTCTATAGTTACTGCATATCTGCTGGTCGCCTTTCTTATGTATAGTTACGACTTGTCCCATCTCCCACTCGCTTGGCATTGTCTCTTCTGTCCAAACCCTCTTTATAAGTTGGAATATCTTCTTTTGTAAAGATTCACCACTATACTTTATAAGTTCTATGTTGATTCCGTCTCTACCTGGCGCTTTGCCGTTTTTAATTTTGTTGATAACGTTCTTTATTTCTTCTCTACTTGGGATGTCATCTGAGTCGTTTGTGTTTGCTACGTAATTTTCTTCATTTTCAGATAGCGTCTCTATGTGGTTTGGGGGGGTTTCGTAAAGTAATTCTGTAAAGTATTGTTTCCACACTTCTTTATACTCCTCTTCGCTTTCGGCTACTTTTCCGTGCTTGTTTTTTATGCCTTTTGATTTTCCTTTATAGTTTTTGTTTTGTTCACTGATCCTTTTATAGAATCGTTTTGTATTTGAGTTGCGACTTTCTCTTTCTATTTTATGTATTTCGTTTTGTATCCATGTTCTCTTGGCTTCTCTTATTACTTTTTTTGACTCCTTCCTAAGCTTGTCATATCTTTGTTTGTCTTGCTCTCTTTTACCATTTAACCATTTCAACCTAGCTTCTGCTTTCTTTGTTATGCTTTCTCGGCAGTCTTCATTGAACCATTGTTTGTCAGCCTTTCTCCTTGCTCCTATAATTTCACCTGCCACTATATTTATGCATTTTTCGATTTGTTGCCATTCTTCCTGTATATTCTTCTCCATTTCGCTTTGGTGTTCTAGAATTTCATTCATGCGTGCTGCATATTTCGTTTTTATTGTGCCACTTTCAAATTTTCTCAAGTCCCACTTAGTGGTTGTTCCCATTATCCTCCTTTTTACTTTTTGTGTGATCGTTGCCACCACTAGAAAATGATCGCTATCCGCGCATGCACCTCTGTATGTTCTCACGTCCTTCAAGTCTGATCTTTTCCTTCTCGATATGAGCACATGGTCTATTTGGGTGTAGGTTTTTTGATCTGGTGCTGTCCAGGTAACTTTATGTCGTGCCGGGTGCTTGAAAATCGTGCTGCCAATAATTAAGTTCATTCTAATCGCCATGTTCCATAGTCTTTCGCCGTTGTTATTAGTTTTTTCGTGAATTGTGTGTGTACCCGCTGTTTGTCTTAGGTAATCTTCTTTTCCTATTTGGGCATTACAGTCTCCTAATATAATGATTGTATCTTCTTTTGGTATCTTTTCGTATTCTGCTTCAAGTCTTTCGTAGAACTTGTCTTTCACTTCGTCTTCGGCGTTTTCCGTAGGAGCATATATGTTCAGCAATGACAGGTTAAATGGTTTCATTTCTATTCTCAAATAGGCTATTCTTTCACTTATTGGTTTGAAATCCACTATCTTGTCTTTTAGTTTCTTCATTACAATGAAGGCTACCCCATACTGGCCTTGTTTTTCATTTCCCGAGTAGTATACATCAAAGTTTGCTTCACTTATTACCCCATGCCCCTTCCATCGAATCTCCTGGATTGACGCCACTTCAATTCTATATTTTTCCAGTTCTAGCGCTACTTCCTGCACTTTCCCTGGTTCCAGCATCGTTCTCACATTCCATGTCCCTATCTTGATTTCTTGCTGTTTTCGCCTTTTGTTTGCATTGAACGTTTCAATAACTTTTTTGTCTTTCAAATTTTCTTTGTTTTTCCAATCTTCGTCGTCTCTTTGTTCCTTGTAATCAATATTCAAGTCCACTTCGCTGCCATTATCGTTCCGTTTTTCCAGTCCAGTTTTTTCTTCTGCTAATAGTTTTTTTTACTGCTTGTTCTAGTTATTTTCCTTAATTGTTCCAAGTCACTATTTGTCTCCGGTGACCTATCAGCCATTGTTCGTTTGTATGTGTTTTCAATCTCAATGTCGTTCTCCTCCCTTTCCTGCAAGCTATATCCATCATACACCATCCCATCGACTATAAGTTTGTCGTACTTCAGAACAGCTTTTTTCCCCTCTGCTCTTGCCTTTTTGAGGTGTGGTATCAGAGTGTTTCTGTCTCGTTGAGCCTTTTTCGTGAAGTCATCACTTATCCATATATTAGTTCCTTTTAGTCGTCTTGCAGCTTTTATTATGTCCATCTTTTTGTCCCACTGTATAAATTTAATTAGTATTGGTCTCCTTTTGTTTGGTTGATATGTTCCTATCTTTTTGATTTCACTAGCTGCTGTATCCAGTTTTATGTTGACTCCTATTTTCTTCAGTAATTCTTCTACTTTGGCTTTCAAGTGGTCCGAGTTTACTTCCTCGCTGTCCTCAATTCCCTGTATTATTATATTGTTTCTTTTCATTTCTCGCTCCATCATTTCCATCCTCTTCTCTTGCTCACTTAATTGTTCTCGCAGATCCCTGTTCTCATTTCTTAATGTCTGCATTTCCACTGTACTGTTATCAATCTTGTTTTCGATTGATGTTACTTTATCCTTAAGAAATGCAAACATTTCCTTTATTTCTCCCAAGTCTGTCATTTCTTATTCTGGTTCTCGCACTTCGTAAAGGAAAAAAGCGGAAAAAGTCAACCCGGATTACTGTCCAAGTCCACTAAGAGTTGTCGTAACTCTTGGCAACACTGCCGCACACAGGTGTCCAAAGGAACCCACTTCTACGATGATTAAGTTAATTAACTTGCATCGGTTCTAGTTTCTAGTTAACGGCAGAATGGAGCGCAGCGAATGAGGTTATGTTGGTCTGTTTTGTTTGTTTTGATGGTGAAAGATTTGAGAAAGACGTAGTTTCCCGCACTTCAAAAAGATATTTTACTCACGGTTCATGATATATGCGTTAGGGAATGTTATCTTCGGGTGTGAATATTCAGTTCCCTTGTTGAAATACGGTGCAATAACTCTGATACTCTTCCTTTTTTTTGAGTTTCAATTTTTGATTTAGGCTCGTCAAATAATTTAGAATAAAAAAGGTAATCTTCATACATATCGAAAATCGTTTTCAAGAAAAACGACAATTTATTGAAATGTTCATTCAGAACACAATGTTATTACTCATTGAACATACATTATCTTCCGTTTTTTTCATAGATCTGGGTTATTGCCAAGTGATTCATAATAACTAACTGGACAATTTGATGAAAATTGGTGTTTTTCTTGAAAACGATTCATTTCATTGATGGCAATGAAGAGTACCTTTTTTGTTTTAAATCAATTGATGAACCTTGATCCAAAATTGCAACAAAAAAAAGCGTATCATAGTTTATGGGATTTTATTGAAGGGTTAGTACGCCCCAGGCTTCCGAGACTAGATTGAACTATTGCTATGATCTCAAATTTTCAGTTTCATTATAATTTATTTCACCGTTTCGGAGCCATCATGGAAAAACTTTCTTCAGGGTGTAACTTCAAAGTAAGAATAATTCCCAAAGGAAGGGTCATACGAAAATATTTTATAGAACATTTTAGACTTATTTTTGTCCCAACTACCCTTCCCTCAAATATCTCCCAATACTTCTGGGCACCCTGTATGGGCGGGGGTGGGAGATGAAAGGGCGCCAAACCCCGAACCCAGAGTTCGCCCCGAGCGCAGTTTTTCGTTCGCACGGCACTGCGGGCACCCCACCACTTTATTTTTAGAGATATAGCAAAAAGTGTTAGACAAAAAAGATTCAGATTATCCTCGACTTCGAACATCAAGAATTTTTTTTTTAGGTTAATATATCGGAATCAACAGAAATAATATTTTTTAGATTCAAAATTGCTGTCAAGCCCCATAGCGGACATTTCAGAAACTTGAAAATATTTTCTAGGTTTTTTTCTTGGCCGTTTTAGTTATACACTATCGCACAAAAGTAAAGCAACTCCACTCCTATTACAAAATCGAATATTCAAATTTTTGAATTATTATTAGTTGCCAATGCAACGTAAAAATCATGGAGGTTAAAGAGTCGTAGTAGGCCGCTGTCATAGGCAAAATGAGATTGTTTCCAAATCACAGCTAAGGAAGTATGTGTCAATTTATCCCTACGTTACGCTTTATTAGTGCGACAAAAGTACAGCAACTCTTTGGATACGCATAAAAAACGAAGTTTTACAACAAAGGTAAATGAGAAATACAATTTCTTCAGGTCACTTGATATTAATATGTCATATTTTCGAAGCAATAAATATGCCAAAAGGATAACTGATCTCAACGGAGTTGAAGAAAATGGTCGTCAATGCCTTTTGGCAGGCAAGCCTCAAATTGTTATTTCCACGCAGTTTGAGTTTCTCAAATACAGCGTGTCAAGATCAAATTCACATTATAATGAAAGAGGACATGTAGAACAAATGCCAAAATCAGGTATACCCGGGAAAACTAAATTTTTGATGGATAGACCAATCAAAAAAATAAATAATTTCGGAAATTCCCGAACTGGATGTTGGTTCGAGAATTGTTTAGCGTCGATTAGTTGATGCGAGACTCTACAGCAGACGTTCAGCCAGAAAACAGTTGATTGCCAAAAGAAATCGCCTAGTCGAGCATGAATTTGCACGACGTCATTTGAACTGGAGAGTGCAGGACTCGAAAAATGCATTATTCAGCGACGAAACACGTTACGAAAATTTTTATTCTGACGGAATGAAGCGGGTAAGACGTCACGTCGATAAAAGATTTGATCCAAAGTACGTTACCCCAACAATTAGGCACGGAAAAAGCATTTTATTTTTATGGGGTTGATTTTCGTGGAATAAAGTAGGTCCATCATACTTCTTAGAGGAGATCATGGATCGCTTGGTGTACAGGGATATAGTCGAAAACTTCATGTTGCCCTATGCTGAATGGGAAATGCCTTTGCGATTTGTGTTTGAACATGAGAACGACTCAAAGCATTCATCGCGCCTGGTTGAAGAATTGTTTCAGAAAAATAATGTTCGGGTTCTCCAGTCTGCACAATCCCCGGACCTTAACCCCATTTAGAACTTATGGAAAGGAGTGGAACGTCGTATAAGATTCCCAAATAAACAGTCATTGATTGATAAAATTAACGAGGTGTGAACACATATGACACTTCCATCCAAACGTTGATTCCATCTATGTGGCGTCATTGACAAAAAGTTATAGGTAACAATGATGGTTATCCCATCAATTATGTTGCAATGACCTTTCAGCCCAATTTCTTTTGTAAAAGTTGAATAAAACTTGGTTCTTTGAAAAGTTGCTTTACTTTTGTCGTTGCAAAAACGTGTATTCTTGAAATTAATTATCACCTACTGAAAAAAATCACAATCAAGAACAACCATATCTAGCTTATAAGGGCATCTTACTATGGGGCTTCAAAATAGACAGTTAATGATTTTTAGATTCATGTATTTTATTTTCAATATTCAAATATTTGATTTTATCATAAGCGTTGCTTTACTTTTGTCCGATAGTGTATACATTTTTTCCGCAAGCATGTACGATGGATATTTTCCCAGATACAGTACCTTGCATTACGTACTTTATTATGTCATTTCCCGGCTTTGTACCGTGAATAACTATTATTTCATACTGTTCCATAAAGTATCATTCACCGGACCCAAAACCAGTCCGGTGAATGACACTTCACATCATCAGAGACTGTAAAGAAAAATTACTTGACTACTCCAAAAATGACATTTTGCATCATCAAAGACTGTGATGGTTTGGCTGGCGCCATCTCATGATTTTAATCAATAACTTGACATATAGAATGTTGGTAACATAAGTGACCTATCTATCTCATTCAAGTGGTGACATGGTTTGGCTGGCGCCATCTCATGGTAAGAATGTGAGGCGGACTGCCACTCTAAGTGTATGATTTTACAAAAAACGCTTTGAACCGATATAAAAAAAATTACAGTATGAAACAAAACATTGTACGATACACAGCCGTTAAATGTCATTAAACTACTTGTCTAGGAATTCCATACTCGGCTCCTTCGTCGCCTCGTCCAAAAACATCTCGACTCGTAATTTAAAAAGTCATTCACCGCATTAGTAACGGAAATTACTATTGGTTTTGGTCGAGGTTTTGGTGAATGCGTCAAAACTGACAAGGAAGGTGCTGGGGATTTTGTATTTGATCAACAATCATCATTTTTTCAGTTTTAACAACCGTTTTCTTCATCTGCGCAAGTGATTTTGTACTCACAATCAATAAACACTAAAAAGTGTCTATAAAGGCAAAACTGCTTATAAAAGTGTAATAGGAAAAAAACATTTTGTATAAATTAAAAGACCATATCCCTACTTATATATATTCAATGATTTTCAAAATAAAAGCATCTAAAAAAAAATAGAGAAGAGAATATGTTGTTGATTTCTTGACTGTTCATGTTAAAAAAAAGTTTTATACAAAAAAAACGTTCCATGTGTTTTGTATTATGATCAGAAAGTTAGGTACATACCGAGGTACATACCTATTCAAAGTAGGGAGAAAGCCGGGAATTGAATTTTTCAAATGACACTAGGTATATTTTTTACTCGATTTTTCATTACATTTTCGAATTCTGCGTAGATTTCTAGATAATTTCAATATAACATACAACATACTATATCCCTTCACTCAATGGTTTTGATGACTTACCCTGTATTTTCATTGGTGATCAGGGAGTACCTACAAGGGAAAAAGCGAAAAACCAACAGAGCTCAAAAATGAAAACATCCATAAATTCGAATCGGGTAACCATTTGAATACCTACATTCTGTTCGCCGTGTATTTTTTTATGACAAATCTTCAAGAGGATCCGAGTGAGGATCGAACTAGATATAAAAAAATGTTTCTTTGAAAAAGCTCCAAGAATGTCTAATTTCTATCATTTTAACTTTTGTTTTTTGAAAAATATCCTTTTTGGACTCTGTTAATATTTTCCCTGTACCCTTCAATTATTATCGAATACTATTCAAATATAGATACCTTCCAAGAATATCCTTTGGTTCATATTTAGCATAAAACTCTTTGGCAGCATCTTTATCTGGTAGTTTGTCATATTCCTCCTCCTTAGCCATATCACCTATTATGTGACTCAAGTTTATCAGTTATCAATTCACCTGCCAGGAAATAAAACCTAAAACCAATAACCTATTAATAAACCTGTCTCACTGAAGCGCCCAATAACTTTTAGAGGTTATACCCAGAGTGTAATAATTTTCACAAGCAAAGTATAACCCATTATTATTTGAGCCAAATTTACCGTTCTATTGGGTTATTGAATGTAGTCAATCAATTTAACAGCAACATGGACGTTCTAAATAGAGAATAACAGCAACAACTTATTCTTCTATACATAAATAAATATGGCAAACATTGTAAACAAAGGATTCACTAAATGCAGAGTGCTCCGGCTCCGGACAAGTATGACAGATATGAATTGCGTCATTTGAGTTAAACGTTGCCAGCTCAAAGATATTACTATTTTTCTCTGATTTTCTGTTCGATCATTGAATTACAACTCCTTTAGGACTACTAACTCACATGCACATAAATAATATATTATTATGAATAGATAAAAAATATATGTTATGTAAGATGATTTCCAAGGAATGTAGGCACATGCCAGAATGGAGACGTTCGTAAGTGTTATTTCCGTAACTCTGATTTATGATCTAAATGCGTTATTTATTCGAATATTCCAACATTTAAGCAGCAGAGATGAGGGATTTGGTCGACGTATCTTGTGTGTCTTCACTTTTGGAGGGCTTTTGTGTTCTAACTCTACCATTGTGTGTATATGTAATTACCTATGTAATAATATTATAATTATGGGGTTTTAGTCTTATTAAATACAGTGGCCGGCTAAAATATTGAACAAATTAATTTTAAATTAAGGGTTTTGATTTTTTGGAAAACGGACACGTTGATTTTTATTTTTGGATGCGTTTCCTTTATGGCAAATTCAAAAATTAAAATCAATAGTAAAATAAAGGTATACAAGTTCATAATAATAATGGTTGACAAAGAATGAGTTACGTAAATTTTAGACTTGTCAAAAATGAATGATTTTTCTCCATTTTTGAAGAAATCATGAAAAATTGGTCATTTTTGGCAAGATTAAAATTTCGTAGCTATAATATTTTTTGTTCTATTGTGAAATTTTCAGGAACTACATACATTTTGCCCCTCTTTCGAATGATGCTAGCCATTTATCAAAATTTATACAAGAAAATGTTTCATTTTTAACAATTTTTTTGAACGTGACAAAAGAGCCCTAAGCAATTTTATGGAAAAAATTGTCAGAACTTATCGTACTGTGACGTTGCATGGTGAATGCGCCGCCGCAGCCACCACATTGTGTAGAATTGTTTGGCATTCTGGTACATTCTAGCAAGGCTAGATGGCGTCGAACATTCTTCGCTTTTCTAAAAATATCTGGATTGTTCTCTCAATCCTGGCGAGGGTATAAAATGAGATCCGTCGTTTCAAGAGTTAGTTTTTCGGAGACACACACGGGTAGGACGAGTTTTGCCGCGATCCTACCCTGTGACCAAGAGGCCTTCGGAAGGTAACCCGGTACCAAAGAGCTAAAAATTAAGTGAGAGATTGGGACACTAAAGGGCTTATCCCTGACGTCCTAATGCGTGGGTGGAGTTTAGTGGGCGAACCCCACACTACCCTATGGTCTCGGATCATAGGGTGTCTGGTTTCAGATTCTCCACCCTTGGGCCGGATCCCATAAAAAAAAAAAAAAAAAAAAAAAAAGAGTTAGTTATCGATTAGCCGCGTATTATAATCGTTACAACATAAATATACGCTGCGATTGTGATAAATATTTGTGGTTGTGTCAGTGACTTTAAATAAATTAATTAAAACTGGATAAGTGTTTTCTATAGCGAAACTCGTTACATTGGTGTCAGAAGTGGGATTTATTGTGTGCTATAGAAACGGACATAAATATTCACTGTGATGGCTGCAAAACTAGTCTTGTTAACCGGATTGAAGGTCGCCGAGATGAAGAGGGAGCTGGAGGAGCGTGACCTGGATAGTAGCGGTAAAAAAACTGATCTACCAACAAGGCTTCGTGAGGCTTTGATGGAAGAATGCATGGATCCTGATACGTTCTAATTTGAAGTTCCCGATCCCAACGCAGTAAAAAGATTATTGGAAGAAAACTCTAGGAGATTGGAAGATAAATTGGAAGAGAAGTTTGTAGAATCTTCTAGAGTTATGGAAGAGAAGCTCGCAGAGTCTTCTAGAATTATGGAGGAGAAAATTAAGGAACAGTTGGCAGACAACTACAACTTCTGGAAGGATCAGGTGGCGGAAAAAATTGAGAACCTTGAGCTACGACTTGAAGCAAAACTTGGAGATACAATGAAGACTTTTGAAGTAGAAATCGAGAAAGTGCGAAGGGAAGTAGCAGTAATTAAGAAACAACCAGAAGAGACATTCGGGAACCAAGGTGCTAGTGCCAAGATATAGAAGCTGATACCATCAGAATCCACATGAAAGCCCCTCAGTTTGATGGCAAGCTGTCCTGGAACAATTACCATCGCCAGTTCGAGACAGCAGCAAGGGCAAATGGATGGACCGCAACCGAAAAAGCTCTGGCACTAACTCTGGCGCTTCGTGGGGAGGCAACGGAGATCCTGCAGACATTCAACACCCAGGAACAGAAGGACTACGATGTGTTCGTCAAGCATCTGGAGCTGCGGTATGGTCAAACTCATTTGGAGCATGTTTACCATTCCCAATTAAAGAACTGCATCCAAAGGCCAACGAAACCATGCAGGAGTTTAAAGCAGATGTTGCTCGTCTGGCAAGACTGGCTTATCCAACCACGCAAGAAAATGTGATGGAGAGGCTGGCAGTGCAGGCCTTTTTGGATGGTCTTCGGGATCAGGAGATAAGGCAGTCCCTGATACTTCGACCCGACAGACTTGTCTGTCGACGCTCTGGCCAAGGCCTTGGAATTTGAAAGCAAAGCAGTCCGCCAAGACACCTGCGCGCGTGCGAAGGATGGGAGAGCAGGATCCCGCACAGGAGGAGATCGTCGAAGCTACTGTGAGGAGAGTCGTCAAGGAAATGGAGGCGGCCAAGCAAAGGGAGCTACCATGCTGGAATTGTGGAGAGCTTGGCCACATTCGTAGCCGATGCAAGAAGGAAAGACGTTCATCTTCTTCGGCATAGGAAAACTAGAGAGGGTCGATGCGAAGGGGCAATCGTCGACCTCTATCCAGTATGCCCCGAAGAAAACTGCCATAGTTGCCTCTTCAGGACACAAACTAGACAGCGTGTTTGTGGATGGCTTGGATAATGGAGAGAAACGCACCATGCTGCTGGATATAGGTGCGACGAAGTCTATCATCAGGCCCGACATTGTCACAACACCGACAATGATTAAACCAGCAAAGTGGCGACTACGGACGGCAACAGGAGACTTGGCTAGGATACATGGTGAAGTGGAGGCAGCAGTGACTCTGGGAAGCACCAGCTTCGAACATCCAATGCTGGTTGCCGATATTGAGGAAGAAATCATAATTGGAATGGACATCATGAACACCCAAGGCTTCCAATTAGATTTCAAATATGGAACACTGAAAACCAACAACGAAGAGGTGATAATGCATGGTAGAGAGGAAGAGACAGTTCGTGTTTTGCTGGCTGGGGATTCTTCAATTCCTGAGAGAAGCGAGATGATTTTGTGGGCTCGCCTGGAAGGGAAGATGAAAGAAGGAAGCATCGTGATGTTTGAGCCTAAAATACACGATTCTGAAGTAGGACGAGGCATTGCATGTGGAAAGAGCCTGGTACATGTGGGAAAGACTGTGCCCGTGAGAGTGATGAACGTCAACTATCACTGTAAGTTTGGCAAGGGACACAGTTTTGGGGCTCTGCTCGTCAATTTCCTCTGTGGTGCGACAAGTATGTGAGACTGAGCAAACCATCTCTGAGTTCACCGGAGAGATGGAGAAGTTAGTTGTCACCTCTTCAAAAGATCTGGATAAGAGACAAAAACAACGATTGAGAAACCTGATAAGGAATTACGGCGACATATTCGACAACGGGACTGGGGAAAAGGGCCGAACGAACGTGGTGCGGCACACCATCAACACAGAGGGAGCACGACCGATCCGCCAAACAGCTAGAAGACTACCTTTGGCCAAGAAGGAGGAGGCGGACAAGATCATCAAGGACATGGAGAAAGGCGATGTCATCGAGCCTTCTAGTAGTCCGTGGTCATCGCCAGTTGTTCTGGTTAAAAAGAAGGACGGTTCAACTCGATTCTGTGTGGACTATCGACAGCTGAACAACGTGACGAAGAAGGACAGTTACCCGCTATCATGGATCGACGAAACTTTGGATACCTTGGCCGGATCGAAGATCTTCTCAACCCTGGACCTCAAAAGCGGATATTGGCAGGTAGAAATGGCCCCTGAAGATCGAGAGAAGACTGCTTTCAGCGTTGGAGCTGGGCTGTGGCAGTTCACTGTTATGCCATTTGGGTTATGCAACGCACCTGCTTCGTTCGAGCGGCTGATGGAGACTGTGCTCAAAGGACTATCCTGGTCAACATGTCTTGTATACCTGGATGACATAATTGTGGTTGGCAAATCATTTGAAGACCATCTGAAGAACTTGGA
This sequence comes from Orchestes rusci, assembly GCA_958502075.1. Classification (NCBI taxonomy): domain Eukaryota; kingdom Metazoa; phylum Arthropoda; class Insecta; order Coleoptera; family Curculionidae; genus Orchestes; species Orchestes rusci. The sequence continues at coordinate 53,322,912 of OY293303.1, read as the reverse complement.
GGAGGTATTCCAGAGACTCAGAAGTTCCGGTTTGAAGCTGAGTCCAAAGAAATGCCAACTGTTCCGGAGGGAAGTACAATACCTGGGTCATATCGTGTCGGCTGAGGGTGTAGCCGTTGACCAGCAAAAGGTGGAGGCAGTTAAGGAGTGGCCAGTACCAAAGAACCTCCACGAGCTAAGAAGTTTCTTGGGTCTGTGCACGTACTACCGGCGTTATGTCCAGGGATTTGCGAACATCGCCCGGCCTCTTCACAGGCTCACAGAGGCACAGAGACGCTTTCACTGGGACGAAGATTGTCAGGAGGCCTTTGACACGCTTAAAAGGGCACTTGCCACCGCGCCCATCCTAGGCTACCCACTACCTGAGGGGAACTTCATCCTGGATACAGATGCCAGTAATGTAGGACTTGGTGCAGTGCTGTCCCAGATCCAGCAGGGACACGAAAGGGTGATCGGCTATTTCAGCAAAACCTTGTCGAAGCCGGAACGGAACTACTGCGTCACGAGAAGGGAACTACTGGCAGTAGTCAAAGGGGTAGAGCACTTCTACAAGTACCTCTACGGAAGAAAGTTTCTGCTGAGAACCGACCACGCCGCGCTCAGATGGCTCCTACAGTTCAAGAATCCGGAGGGTCAAGTTGCTCGTTGGATTGAGAGACTCCAAGAGTTCAACTTTGACACGGAACATCGAGCTGGATCCAGCCACAACAACGCTGATGCCCTATCCAGGAGACCTTGTCCAGAACAATGTAAGCACTGTCAAAGAGCCGAGGAAAAGGAGGCGAGCACTTGCAGGACGACTGTGGTGGATGATTCCTGGCAGTCTAAGGCGCTTCGCGAGGACCAGGAGAAAGATCCAGATCTGAAGCTTGTCATCGGATGGAAACAGGCAGGCCAACGACCAACCTGGCAAGAAGTGGCGCGGTTCTCGACCACCGTGAAGTCCTACTGGGCTCAATGGGACTCGATGGTTCTTGATGACGGCATCCTGAAGAGGCTGGTGAAGAATCTGGATGGCACGGAAGATCGGAGGCAGTTAGTCGTTTCTGGAAACAGACAGGCAGAGGTGATGAGAGAGGTCCATGATGGCGTCACGGGTGGACATTTGGGTGTAACCAAGACGCTGGGAAAGCTGCGAGAACGGTTTTACTGGGTTAACTGTCAAGCCGATGTAAAGGAATGGTGCAGAAAATGTGCCGTATGTGCGGCAAGTAACGGACCCCATAAACGGCCAAAAGCTCCTATGCGCCAATACAACGTGGGAAGCCCCTTTGAAAGGATCGCAATCGACGTGGCTGGACCGTTCCCTGAAACGGACAAAGGAAATAAATACATCTTGGTCGCCATGGATTACTTCAGCAAGTGGGCTGAAGCGTATGCCTTGCCAAACCAGGAGGCAGCTACCGTTGCCGATGTCTTGATTAAGGAATGGTTTTGCCGTTTCGGTGTCCCGTTGGAGCTGCATTCGGACCAGGGCAGGAACTTCGAATCGACGCTATTCCAGAACGTCGGCGATGTCTTGAAGATCAAGAAGACAAGGACAACGGCGTTACACCCACAATCGGATGGCATGGTGGAGCGAATGAACCGAACCATCAATCGACACTTGGCCAAAGTTGTCTCTGACCATCAAAGAGACTTGGATCAACATCTTCCCCTATTCCTCATGGCGTACAGGTCAGCAGTTCATGAATCGACGGGCGAAACACCTGCCAAGATCATCATGGGTCGTGAACTCCGGCTGCCCTGCGATTTGAAGTTTGGCTGTCCACCTGGTGAGGATGTCGCTGGGGAAGACTACGCAAGTGATCTTCGTAGAAAAATGGACGATATCCATCAACGAGTCCGACTAAACATCCAAAGTGCCAGCGACAGGATGAAGGAGGCGTACGACGTGAAGGCCGAAGAAGGAGGGTTCCAGGTTGGGGATTTGGTTTGGCTTCACAACCCACAGAGGCGACGTGGATTCTCCCCAAAACTGCAAAGTTCTTGGGAGGGCCCGTATGAGATTCTGGAGCGAATCAATGACGTCGTCCACAGGATTCGAAAGCCACCACGAGGAAAACCGAGGGTTGTTCACTTCAATCGTTTAGCTCGGTATGCTGGGAACCACGACGATCAGGACGCTGAAGTGAGGCAGATCAGGTCAGCCAAGGAAGACATGTCATTGGAAACTTTCATGTCTCTACACTCCAAAGGCCAGAAAGTCCAGAATGGCGTTGTCCAAGAGAGGCGGCTGGATTTGTTTGAAGCACCGGCCGAATACTCGTTGGCTCACTGGGTCACTGAAGACCTCAGTATGAGGAGTGGACTTGCTGCAGCTTTTAAACGAAAATTTGGACGATTGGACCATCTGCGACGACAAAAGCCAGAGGTAGGGAAGCTGCTCCAAATCACGAATGGGACACGACACCTGTTCTACCTTGTGACGAAGAAGCTTCCACATCATCTGACCACCTACAGTGATGTCTGGAAAGCCCTCAGTCATCTTCGTGACTTGATGCTGTCACAGGACCTGACCCATCTAGCAATTCCGAAAATGACGAACGACCAACTGGACTGGAGAGTAGTACGGAGCATGCTGGAGGTAATCTTCAAAGAAAGCGGCATTGACATCCTGGTGTGCTGCTATCCTTCCCGGAGGACGAACCAGAGGACAGTGGATTGCTACTTCCATAGGACATCAGGCTGCCGGTTTGGGGACAGTTGCCGATACCGACATGAAGGCAATTCGGGACGAATTGCCTTAAGAAGGGGGCAATGTGACGTTGCATGGTGAATGCGCCGCCGCAGCCACCACATTGTGTAGAATTGTTTGGCATTCTGGTACATTCTAGCAAGGCTAGATGGCGTCGAATATTCTTCGCTTTGTGGTGGCTGCGGCGGCGCATTCAACATGCAACGTCACATTGCCCCCTTCTTAAGGCAATTCGTCCCGAATTGCCTTCATGTCGGTATCGGCGACTGTCCCCAAACCGGCAGCCTGATGTCCTATGGAAGTAGCAGTCCACTGTCCTCTGGTTCGTCCTCCGGGAAGGATAGCAGCACACCAGGATGTCAATGCCGCTTTCTTTGAAGATTACCTCCAGCATGCTCCGTACTACTCTCCAGTCCAGTTGGTCGTTCGTCATTTTCTGGAGTTCTCTTCATTCTTTCTAGAATTTTCTTATCAAATGGTTTGAAGTTCTAAAATGCACCATATTTTCTTTGATCACTGACGCGGTATCAAAGTTTCATCAATTTTTATCCATGTGCTATTTATCTGACTATGCATGAGTGTATATTCAACCGTTTCCAAGAAAATGGCATTTAATATCCATATGTTATTATTTAGAAACTGATCAATGTTTGTATTGGTTGAAAAATTGGAATTAAATGTTCATTTAGCATCATAAATAATTGGTAGCTACCTAAAAAAAAAATAATCGCTGTCGACAAGGGCCTACCCAGGGTCTGAACTGGGGGGGTGTGGCAGATTGACAAAAAAACGGTCTAATAATTATTATTATATTCAAAATATGCGCATTCGCCATAACATATAGAATTTCTTTTTTGTCAATAAATTTTTCTACCAAATGAATGTGATATATGGACTCCTTCAGAAAAGAAACAATCAATGTTCCTAAAATGTTTCCAATCAATTAAAAATCAAACTTCCATATTTAAAAAGGATATGCTTTGTACTTTCAAGATTGATTTACCTGATCTTTCTGGGTATTCCGCCGTACCCTTTGAAAACATTCTCACAAATGCCGCAGCCGTCCTGATAACTTCTGCCGGTATGTCATCTGGTCCTGGTACTGCGGAATGCTCCCAATACTTCGGCGAATGTTTTTCCCTTTGCTGGCTTGATGAGAATCGCATCTGTTCTTTGCTTAGCTTGCCTTGATTTCCTCCTATCTTTGGTTTTGACATTCTCTTTTGTCGGTGTCGGTTCGGCCGGATTTTCGCGAACGAGTTCTTTTCTCGCGATGCCCAATTTTCTCCGGTTCTCCAGTTCCACCTCTCGTCTGTTGATGACCTCGGTACATCCGCTCTCTCCTGTTTGCCTTCTGCTCCGTTTGTCTTCCCTTTTAGCATAGGCGTCTTCTTCCGTTGCCCGGTTTTTTTTCAGGGTCTGCGTGCTAACTCTGCCTGCAGGAGCTGTCATCAGGACTGTCATGCGCTCCAGAGCATTTAGGCGAAGTGCTTTTCTGTTCCTGCAGAGACTCGAGAATCCCCTCGAGGGTTTTTTTTGCCTGCTTTGATACCTTTATTGACGTTCGGTTGTCTTTTCACAGTTTCCTTGATGCTCTTGAGTGTCCTTCTCATTTTCTCGAACTCTTCTTCTTCTTTTTTTTCTGCCTTTTTCAGTATTTTTCTGAGGTCGGTGAGTTCTTCCGTTGGTTCTGGCATTACCAGCCGGTGTTGGTCCTGGCTGGCCCTGTCGCCGCTTTGGTTGCTCTCAGCGTACTCGCTTAGGCTATCAATGCTCGAGCGGCTTCCGTAGAGATGTAGTTTCTCGATCTTAGAAACACTCCTGTGCGTTGCGCCTTTGTGCCCCTCCCCCCAGAATCCGTGGGGCCTGCATCAGTCACCCGGGCTTTCACCGGATCGGAACTGACGGCGGATTTGCTCTGCGAGTTTACCACCTGGGGTACTTGTGTTTCATTGGCGTTAATCGTTACAACATAAATATACGCTGCGATTGTGAACATAAATATTTGTGGTTGTGTCAGTGACTTTAAATTAATTGATTAAAACTGGACAAGTGTTTTCTATAGCGAAGCTCGTTACATTGGTGTCAGAAATGGGATTTATTGTGTGCTATAGAAACGGACATAAATATTCACTGTGATGGCTGCGAAACTAGTGTTTTTAACCGGATTGAAGGTCGCCGAGTTGAAGAGGGAGCTGGAGGAGCGTGACCTGGATAGTAGTGGTAAGAAAACTGATCTACAAACAAGGCTTCATGGGGCTTTAATGGAAGAAGGCATGAATCCTGATACGTTCCAATTTGAAGTTCCCGATCCCAACGCAGTAAAAAGATAATTGGAAGACAACTCTAGAAAATTGGAGGACAAATTTGGAGCCATGGAAGAAAAATTGGAAAAGAAGTTTAATGAATCTTATAGAGCCATGGAAGAGAATTCGAGGAAAATGGAAAAGACGCTCGAAGAATCCTCCAGAGCTATGGAAGAAAAGCTGGAAGAATCTTCCAGAGCCATGGAAGAGAACTCGAGGAAATTGGAAAAGTGTGAAGAATCTTCTAGAGCTTTGGAAGAAAAGTTCAAAGAATCCTATAGAGCTATGGAAAAGAGATTGGAAGAGAAGCTCAAAGAAACTTCTAGAGCTATGAAGGATTGCAGAAGAAATCGGGAAACAGCTAGAAGATACAGTGAAGACTCTGGAAGAAGAAAGAGAGCAAATGAAAAGGCAAGTAACAGTGATCATGAAACAACCAGACGTCCCATTCGAGAGCAAAGGTGCTAAAATGGAGTCTGATACCGTGCGAGTCCACATGAAAGCCCCTCAGTTTGATGGCAAGCTGTCCTGGAACAATTACCATCGCCAGTTCGAGGCAGCAGCAAGGGCAAATGGATGGACCGCAACCAAGAAAGCCCTGGCACTAACTCTGGCGCTTCGTGGGGAGGCAACGGAGATCCTGCAGACACTGAACACCCAGGAACAGGAGGACTACGATGTGCTCGTCAAGCATCTGGAACTGCAGTATGGTCAAACTCATTTGGAGCATGTCTACCATTCCCAGTTGAAGAACCGCATCCAAAAGTCCAACGAAACCATGCAGGAGTTTGAAGCGGATGTTGCTCGCCTGTCAAGACTGGCTTATCCAACCACGCCAGAAATCGTGATGGAAAGGCTGGCAGTCCAGGCCTTTTTGGATGGTCTTTGGGATCAGGAGATAAGGAGATACTTCATCGACCCGACAGACTAGTCGACGCTCTGGTCAAAGCCTTGGAATTTGAAGCGGCAAAGCAGTCCGTGAAGACACCTGCGCGCGTGCGAAGGATGAAAGAGCAGGATCCCGCACAGGAGGAGACCGTCGAAGCTACTGTGAGGCGAGTTATCAGGGAAGTGGAGTCCTCCAAACGCAGGGAGGTGCGATGCTGGAACTGTGGTGAGCTTGGCCACATTCGTAGCCGATGCAAGAAGGAGAGACAGGCACCTTCTTCGACGTCGGAAAACTAGAGAGGGTCGATGCGGAGGGGCAATCGTCGACTTGTAGCCAGTATGCCCCAAGGAAAACCGCCATAGTTGCCTCTTTAGGACCCCAACTGAACAGCGTGTTTGTGGATGGCTTGGTCAATGGAGAGAAACGCACCATGCTGCTGGATACAGGTGCGACGAAGACTATCATCCGGCCCGACATTGTCACAACACCGACAATGATTAAACCAACAGAGTGGCGACTACGGACGGCAACGGGAGACTTGGCTAGGATCCATGGTGAAGTGGAGGCAGCAGTGACTCTGGGAAGCACTAGCTTCGAACATCCAATGCTAGTTGCTGATATTGAGGAAGAAATCATAATTGGAATGGACATCATGAACACTCGAGGCTTCCAATTAGATTTCAAAAATGGAACACTGAGAACCAACAACGAAGAGGTGGTACTGCATGGGAGAGAGGAAGAGACAGTTCGTGTTTTGCTGGCTGGGGATTCTTCAATTCCTGAGAGGAGCGAGATGATTTTGTGAGGTCGCCTGGAAGGGAAGATGAAACAAGGAAGCATCCTGATGTTTGAGCCTAAAATACACGATTCTGAAGTAGGACGAGGCATTGCATGTGGAAAGAGCCTGGTACATGTGGGAAAGACTGTGCCCGTGAGAGTGATGAACGTCAACTATCACTCTGTAAGTTTGGCAAGGGACACAGTTATGGGGCTCTGCTCGTCAATTTCCTCTGTGGTGCGACAAGTACGTGAGACTGAGCAAACCATCTCTGAGTTAACCGGAGTGATGGAGAAGGGGTTCGTTGTCACCTCTCCAAAAGACATGGATAAGACACAAAAACAACGATTGAGAAACCAGATAAGAAATTACGGCGACATCTTCGACAACGGGACTGGGGAAAAGGGCCGAACGAACGTGGTGCGGCACACCATCAACACAGAAGGAGCATGACCGATCCGCCAAACAGCTAGAAGACTACCTTTGGCCAAGAAGGAGGAGGCGGTCAAGATAATCAAGGACATGGAGAAAGGCGGTGTCATCGAGCCTTCTAGTTGTCCGTGGTCATCGTCAGTTGTTCTTGTTAAAAAGAAGGACGGATTCTGTGTGGACTATCGTCAGCTGAACAACGTGACGAAGAAGGACAGCTACCCGCTACCACAGATCGACGACACTCTGGATACCTTGGCCGGATCGAAGATCTTCTCAACCCTGGACCTCAAAAGCGGATATTGGCAGGTAGAAATGGCCCCTGAAGATCGAGAGAAGACTGCTTTCAGCGTTGGAGCTGGGCTGTCGCAGTTCACTGTTATGCCATTTGGGTTATGGAACGCACCTGCTACGTTATGCGGCTGATGGAGACTGTGCTCAAAGGACTATCCTGGTCAACATGTCTGGTATACCTGGATGACATAATTGTGCTTGGCAAATCATTTGAAGACCATCTGAAGAACTTGCAGGAGGTATTCCAGGGACTCAGAAGTTCCGATTTGAAGCTGAGTCCAAAGAAATGCCAACTGTTCCGGAGGGAAGTACAATACCTGGGTCATATCGTGTCGGCTGAGGGTGTAGCCGTTGACCAGCAAAAGGTGGAGGCAGTAAAGGAGTGGCCAGCACCAAAGAACCTCCATGAGCTAAGAAGTTTCCTGGGTCTGTGCACGTACTACCGGCGTTATGTCCAGGGATTAACGAACATCGCCCGGCCTCTTCACAGGCTCACAGAGGCACAGAGACGCTTCCACTGGGACGAGGATTGTCAGGAAGCCTTTGACACACTTAAAAAGGCACATGCCAGCGCGCCCACCCTAGGCTTCCCACAACCTTAGGGAAATTACATCCTGGATACAGATGCCAGCAATGTAGGACTTGGTGCAGTGCTGTCCCAGATCCAGCAGGGACATGAAAGGGTGATCGGCTATTTTCAGCAAAACCTTGTCAAAGCCGGAACGGAACTACTGTGTCACGAGATGGGAACTACTGGCAGTAGTCAAAGGGGTAGAGCACTTCTACAAGTACCTCTACGGGAGAAAGTTTCTGCTGAGAACCGAGCACGCCGCGATCAAATGGCTCCTACAGTTCAAAAATCCGGAGGGTCAAGTTGCTCGTTGGATTGAGAGACTTCAAGAGTTCAACATTGACACGGAACATCAAGCTGGATCCAGCCACAACAACGCTGATGCCCTATCCAGGAGACCTTGTCCAGAACAATGTAAGCACCGTCAAAGAGCCGAGGAAAAGGAGGCGAGCACTTGCAGGACGACTGTGGTGGATTCCTGGATTCTGGATTCCTGGCAGTCTGAGGCGCTTCGCAAGGACCAGGAGAAAGATCCAGATCTGAAGCTTGTCATAGGATGGAAACTGGCAGGCCAACGACCAACCTGGCAAAAAGTCGCGCGATTCTTGGCGCCCGTAAAGTCGTACTGGGCTCAATGGGACTCGATGGTTCTTGATGACGGCATCCTGAAGAGGCTGGTGAAGAATCTGGATGGCACGGAAGATCGGAGGCAGTTAGTCGATCCTGGAAACAAACAGGCAGAGGTGATGAGAGAGGTCCATGATGGCGTCACGGGTGGACATCTGGGTGTAACCAAGACGCTGGGAAAGCTGCGAGAACGGTTTTACTGGGTCAACTGTCAAGCCGATGTGAAGGAATGGTGCAGAAAATGTGCCGTATGTGCGGCAAGTAACGGTCCCCAGAAACGGCCAAAAGCTCCAATGCGCCAATACAACGTGGGAAGCCCCTTTGAAAGGATCGCAATCGACGTGGCTGGACCCTTTTCTGAATCGGACAAAGGAAATAAATACATCTTGGTCGCCATCTATCATTACGCCCATTACTTAAGCAAGTGGGCTGAAGCGTATGCCTTACCAAACCAGGAGGCGGCTACCGTTGCCGATGTCTTGATTAAGGAATGGTTTTGCCGTTTCGGTGTCCCGTTGGAGCTGCATTCGGACCAGGGCAGGAACTTCGAATCGACGCTATTCCAGAATGTCGGCGATGTCTTGAAGATCAAGAAGACAAGAACAACGGCGTTGCACCCACAATCGGATGGCATGGTGGAGCGAATGAACAGGACCATCAACCGACACTTGGCCAAAGTTGTCTCTGACCACCAAAGAGACTGAGACGAACACCTACACCTATTTCTCTTGGCATACCGATCTGCAGTTCGCGAATCGACAGGCGAAACCCCAGCAAGGATCATCATGGGTCGTGAAATCCGGCTCCCCTGCGACCTGAAGTTTGTCTGTCCACCTGGTGAAGATGTCGCTGGGGAAGATTACGCAAGCAATCTTCGAAGAAAGATGGACGACATTCATCAACGAGTCCGTTTGAACATCCAGAGTGCCAGCGACCGGATGAAGAAGGCCTATGACGTAAACGCCGAGGAAGGCGGGTTCCAGGTTGGAGATCTGGTTTGGCTTCACAACCCACAGAGGTGACGTGGCTTCTTCCCAAAACTGCAAATTTCTTGAGAGGGCCCGTATGAGATTCTGGAGCGAATCAATGACGTCGTCTACCGGATAAAGAAACCACCACGAGGAAAGCCGAGGGTTGTTCATTTCAACCGTTTAGCTCGGTATGCTGAAAACCATGACGATCAGGACGCTGAAGTGAGGCAGATCAGGTCACCCAAGAACCACATGTCATTGGAAACTTTCATGTCTCTATAGACTCCAATGGCCAGAAACTCCAGAATGGCGTTGTCCAAGAAAGGCAGCTGAATTTGTTCAAAGCACCGGCCGAATATTCGTTGGCTCACTGGGTCACTGAAGACCTTGGTATGAGGAGAGGTCTTGCTGCTGCTTTCAAGCGGAAATTTGGACAACTGGAACATCTACGACGACAAAAACCAGAGGTGGGGAAGGTACTGGAAATTATGGAAGGTACACGACATCAGTTCGACCTTGTGACGAAGAAGCTTCCACATTATCTGACCACCCACAGTGATGTCTGGAAAGCCCTCAGTCATCTTCGTGACTTGATGCAGTCACAGGACCTGACTCATTTGGCCATTCCGAAGATGACCAATGACCGCGTGGACTGGCGTATGGTGAGAAGCATGCTGGAAGTGATCTTCAAGGGGAGTGGCGTTGACATCCTGGTGTGCTGCTATCCTTCCAGAAGGACGAACCAGAAGACAGTGGACTGCTGTTTCCACCGAACATCACACTGCAGGTTTGGGGACAGTTGCCGATATCGACATGGGGACATTTCGGGACGAAATGCTCTTAGGAGGAAGCAATGTGACGAACGCCCACGAATGCCCACTGGGCATGTCAGTGCACCGGCCGAATATTCGTTGGCTCACTGGGTCACTGAAGACCTTGGTATGAGGAGAGGTCTTGCTGCTGCTTCCAAGCGGAAATTTGGACAACTGGAACATCTACGACGACAAAAACCAGAGGTGGGGAAGGTACTGGAAATCATGGAAGGTACACGACATCAGTTCGACCTTGTGACGAAGAAGCTTCCACATTATCTGACCTCCCACAGTGATGTCTGGAAAGCCCTCAGTCATCTTCGTGACTTGATGCAGTCACAGGACCTGACTCATTTGGCCATTCCGAAGATGACCAATGACCGCGTGGACTGGCGTATGGTGAGAAGCATGCTGGAAGTGATCTTCAAGGGGAGTGGCGTTGACATCCTGGTGTGCTGCTATCCTTCCAGAAGGACGAAACAGAAGACAGTGGACTGCTGTTTCCACCGAACATCACACTGCAGGTTTGGGGACAGTTGCCGATATCGACATGAGGACATTTTGGGACGAAATGCTCTTAGGAGGAAGCAATGTGACGAACGCCCACGAATGGCCACTGGGCATGTCAGTGGAACGAACTTCCAAGGCGGTCGACAGCGGACACGACGTTACAACCATTGCATCTCGCCATCAAATAACTCGGCTTTTGTCTCGTTTGTCACAAGCCCAATCAACTGTTAAGTTCTAGAATAGCAAGGTTTATTCGGTTGCCTACACCTAGAATATTGGAGAACTTTCGCCATCTGTCGAGGCATTGAACAGGCTCTATATAAGAAGCTCCGCCATTCGGACAGGGGAGTGAGATATCGATTAGCCGCGAATCTTAAATCGTTACAACATAAATATACGCTGCGATTGTGAACATAAATATTTGTGGTTGTGTCAGTGACTTTAAATAGATTAATTAAAACTGGACAAGTGTTTTCTATAGCGAAACTTGTTACAAAAATTTCATCTTCTGGGGTTCAACTACGGAAGCGCTGAGAGACCACACAATTTTTTTTTATCAGGCTCGTGGCTCGAGCCCGATAATAAGTGGCTCGAGCCAGATATTATCTGACTAGAGCCAGATAATAACAACCGGCAACTGTGGTATCCTCGGGAGTAATACTACACTGCTCAACAATTGAAGTGGACATTTCAAAATCTCGTTTTTTTTTTGTTAATAATTTAAAATAAATTTGAAAATCATGTAAAAAACATACAATTTATTGAATAATTACATGAACCAAAAGAAAAATGAAAAAAAAACAAGTCTTCAATGTAAAATTTAACAATAATTACAAGAAAACTGAAATCGAAAAAAGTAACATACAAAATGCTTGTATCGCGCAATTCATGATATCCATATAATAAGATTAATATCTTGTTGGACCTCCCCTGGCCCGCCTTAGTGCTGTCACTCTAATTGGAAGGCTCATTATTAAATTATTGATAAATTCTTGAGGTATGATATCCCAAATTTCCTGCAACTCATTAGCCAACTGTTCCAAGGTTTGAGGAGGCTGTTGAATCTTGTTTAATCGCCTATAGACATTTCGGCCCAAACGTGTTCAATACAATTCATGTCCGGTGAACAGAGTGGCCACTCCATTCTTGTAATTCCATGATATTCAATGCGATCGTTTACAATTCTCGCACGATGAGGACGGGCATTATCGTCAATAAAAACAAATCTTTCACCTATTGCACCAAAAAATGGTACAATTATGGGCTCTCTGACCCTGTCCCGATATCGTATGGCAGTCATTGTCTCATTAATTAGGGTCACTAGATCAGTGCGACGATTATATTATATGCCAGGCCTCCCCAGACGCAAACTGACCCACCACCAAAAAGAGTTGTCGGGGCCATTAAATTTTCGTTGTATCTCTGTCCTCTTTCTCTCCATACCATTATTCGACCATCACACGTATACAAACGAAATCTGGACTCGTCGGTAAAGAGGCAGTGCCTCCAATTTAGAAAAGTGCAAAGGCTATGTTCTCTCGCCCACCGATATCGGCATGCACGCTGCTCCTCCGTCCTCCGTCAGTCTTGGGTGTGTAGCGCGACGTCTAGCTCTCAAGTTACATGCATGCAATCTTTTTCTGATAGTCTGACTAGAAATCACTCTTCCAGTAGTTCCAGTAGCTTATTGTCTAAAGAATCTGTGAATGTTCGGTTTCTTCGTGCAGTCAGGACTTTAAAGCGGTCTTGAGCAAGAGTTGTAGCTCGTTCTCGTCCTCCCCCATGTGTGTACGCTTCAGATCCAGTTGATAAGTACCGATTCCATGCACGACTCACGACGCTTTGAGAAACATTCAGCCGCATGGCGACTTCTTCTTGGGACAAACCTTCCTCTATCCACCGCACTAATTGCTCGAGTTACACTGCTTCTAATCTCCGTAACGGCATATTCTTTAAGCGATTACACAAAATTATTGAGAACAGTAACCAAATCAAGTGAGCACAAAGGGTTTTGTACAACTGATACTTTAAGATGTTTGAACAACATTCCTGCATATTTTCGTGAAAGAGATAAGATCATCGACAAAAAACAAAAACCATGTGAAAAGTAGGTATTCGCTATGAATACTGATTATTCATAATATAGGACACTACTTTTTTGAAACATTTTTAGATATGAATTTCAGGATTTTTGCATATATCCAGTTCAATTGTTGAGCAGTATTTATTCTTTACTTTTCAATCAAACACCGACTTGTCGCCTATCTGGCTCGAGTCAGATATTATCTGGCTCGAGCCACTTATTATCTGGCTCGAGCCACTTATTATCTGGCTCGAGTCAGATATTAGGTGTGTTTGTTATGCTCCACTAGTGCACACTTTTCCACACTACAACAGTCAGTGTGGCTTTGTTTGTCAAATGTTTGTTCGTTTTTTAGGATAGAATATCTTCACTAAACTAGTACAGATATTCTATCCTAAAAAACAGACAAACAATTCACAAACAAGGCCACACTGAGTATTGTAGGGTAGAAAAGTGTGCACTAGTGGAGCATAACAAACACACCTATTATCTGGCTCGAGCCAGATAAAAAAAAACTTGTGTGGTCTCTCAGTGCTTCCGTATTCAACCCTGCTTGGGTAGAAACTAATTTGTGTCTTAATTTTAGTTTCGAAAAATCAAGCATGTCTTGGATATTATACCTAGAAGGTATTTTTCTCACTAGTGAAGTGCTTCTTCTATTGGCGATTCAAACAGTCAGCGAAGCGGCCTCTGGCATTTTGTGCTCGAACTTTCGAGAGCGTGATAGACATCAGCTGTCTCCATGCTGTTTCTATTGGGATCTTGATAACTTGAAGATATATTCCCGATTTTGTTATTATTTATGCAAAGATTTTGATAAACCACGTTGGTAAATTATTATAGTGTGCTAATTGAATGGTATTTTTCGGGTTTTGTTATTATTGTTGGAATCATAAACTTATCGGCAGCAGTCTTAAGGGTGTCGATATCAAAAAGCCTCAAGTGTAGTGGCTTTTAGTCAAGAAAATATACGATTATAGTGCATAGATCAAAGTAATCTACTCTTTTTAAATGTATAATAAAAATCATCATCAACAATGGAAGATCATACGTATGTTCGACGATATCCGAAGAAACTTCGTAATAGGCATAGTTGTCGCGTACCTCACTGCAATGAGAAGACAATCATCTGCATAATTTTTCAAAGGACCCACGTCGTAGAAAAACTTGATCGAATCCCGACCACACTAAATTTTCCACAGCTAATCTTCCTTCACGAAGAGGCCGGTCAAATCCATTCAGAGCGTCCAATAAATGTTCCAGTTCATTATAGGCGCTATTTCTCAATTGACAACACTCTGCCGATACAAAACACTCGACTGATACGAACAACAAAAATATAAATTCACGCGCGAAAACCTAATACGGGGTATGAATAAAATGCAGTTGTCACGCTCTCGAAAGTTCTCGCGCGTTCCGCTGTGGCGCTGCTTGAGCTGTTTGAATCGCCAATAGGAGATACGACAAAATGTTATTGAACAAAGTTGTTCAGAATAAAAAACTGAGTTAGGGCCCGATCCTCGAGTTAGGGAGCAATCACTCCCTGGGAGTAAATTGGGCGTGATTCTCTCGAAAATAATGATGCCTATTCTTGAAAGTGGGAGCGAAAATGTTCTCCTGACTTTTGATAGAAGTCTGTTCTATTGACTTGAGTCAGTAGAATTGTAGTGGAACTGTCAAATTTCCGCTTGGCAAACGGTAATGATATGCTACCATCCACATTGAAGTTGGCGTGAGCGTGACTTTGAACACAAATACAATGTAGATGGTAGCATATGATTCCCGTTTGGCAAGCGGAAATTTGACAGTTCCACTTAACTATAGCCTCCCACGTTTCGAGAATAGCGAAAGTCTGGGAAAGGGAGGGATGGAGAAAATAATGCGATGGAAGGAACTAGTCTGCTGTCTCAAAAATATTCTCCCTTCTATCAAGTTCGAGGAAGCCGTTGTTCCCTAAGTCGAGGATTGGGTCCCAGCTATGCGTAACCTCCTATATAGGAGATGATAGAAATCGGAATGATGTAGCCTACCTTTTGATGTTCCCAGTTGGCTTCAACAAATTTGGCTGCGGCAGCTTTTGTAGTCGTTGGCAATGGGTGGTAGAGTAGGGTTTCGTTTTGATTATGTTTAAGTTTATAATAAGAGGGCGCCAGTTTATTTTTTTTATAGGTGAAAACAAAGAAACCTTTTGAAAAACAATTCACTCTGATGTATGGAGTGGAAGAAAACACTGTGTGTCCCAAAACACTATAACTATAGCATTTATTTACATAAATATACAAGTTGTCGAAGAAAGTTGAAATATGGGTGTTTCTCACACCAACCCACTCACTGAACTTAAATATAGGTAGTTCAAGTGGTTAAGTAATGTTACAAAGTATTTGAAAAAATTTACCGATAGGTACTCTTATAGCTATCAAAATAAATAAGAATCAAGTATTGAAAAAGGATTTAAAATCCGCAAAAGTAAAAAGGGTGAATTAAGTTTAATTTAAACCGGTACTACAGGAAGTAAAATGTTCATGAACCTTTTGGGGTGTAGTAATACGTGGATATCAATAAACGGCGCAAGTACCACTCGGTTACATAAAAAAAATGTTATAAATCAATTAGTAATTAATGACAATGAGTACAACTGTAAAAAGGTTGATACTTTAATAAGAAAATAGTTACTTTAAGAAAATATTTATGAATTAAATAGTGAAATGTTTACAAACTCGAATGTGAAGGGTTTTAAGAAAATCGTAATTAGTATTAGAAGTAATTGTTGATAAAAAGATTGAAGTAGTAGTATTTAATGAAAAAAAACTGGCCTGTTACTGTTGCTGCCTCAAGACCATCAGCCATCAACGGTTTCTGTTCGCTTCGGCGGTGCGGGTAATCCCAACATCACAAAGTGCCATTCCTGCGATAGATTCCAGCAGCATCTGGAGGACTCATACAGCCAAGTTTACGACAAGGTGATAGTCTTATTTGAAGAAAAATGTGACTAACCACTCTTCTGTAAACTTAGTGAGAAAATTCATTTTGGCCAGCCTGACAATGTTTTTTTATTAGCGAAAAATCTGGTTATCGCTGCGTTCTCTAAATAATATCAATTTTGACCAAAAGTTTTTTCTAGTTTACGCCAAGTTTACGACAAGGTGATAGTTTTCAAACATCAAACGATTTAGCCAGCAAAGCATCCGTATGATATTTTAGTAATGTAGTTGATTGGAAAGATTCGAAGAAGGAAAACAAAAAAACCCTAAAATTATGTCTATTCTCAGTAACCAACTCATGGTGAAGAGTGGGGTTAACGCACCTCGTTAGGTTAATAAGAATTCGGCAAATATCTATGCCATCACTGGATAAATCACACCCATTTCTTCAGGGGTGGTCCATAGACATTATAAATGTGAAATATCGTTAAATCTCAACGATACATTCGAATATTTAAAGAGAAAAATGCCGCTCAGCACTTTAACGTCTAGCACTCCTGGCTGACGGGATCAAAGTCAAGGCAGTGTTGCCAGATAAAATATGAGAAATTCACCAGCAATGGGTTCAAAAATTTGTCAGATTTCACCAGATTTTATATGTATTTTTTATTATTATTTTTTAGGGGATATAACTCAAAAATTCAATTGAGTTTTTTATTTTGTCCCAAAATTTGATAATCGATTCATAATAAATTATTATGATGATAAATCCAGTGTTACGTTTCTTAATGAAACAAAACAAGAACAAAAAAAAAGGCTCTTGATAAGGAAAAAATAAGTTAGCAGGCATACGTGCATCGTAAATTAAAGCATTATTTTTAAGCTGAATGGTAAGTTGAACGATTCACAGATCGATCGCAAGGTGACATCTACACCTTTTTCAAGTGTAATTCAGAAAACGGAAAATGTAATTGAGAATAGGAATATTATGTAATTCAGAATATGGAAATTGTTATTGAGAATAGGAATATGTAATTCAGAAATGGAAATTTGTAATTGAGAATAGGAAAATGTAATTCAGAATTTGGAAATTGTAATCCAGCAATGGGAAATTGTAATTCAGAAATAGGAAAATGTAATTCAGAATCGCTGATTATGAGTTGATTTTTTTCAAATCTTGTGCACCGTATTTTATCACCAATATGTAGAGTTTCATAACATAAGTTTTAAAAATTATTTATTAAATAGCATTTACATAATATAACATCATGACAACTCAACATTAACAAAATGACCAGAAAATATACAAATATCTTAATATGTAAATTGAACTTTCACCGTCCAACTGGCATATCTTCTAATGCAAGCGCTGTGGCATGGAATGTGGTTGAATGTTGGGCTGCACGTGCGCAGTCGCCTCCCATGATTGTCTCTTTACTTACATCAATGATTTGCTCCAGATATAGCAACCTCTGCTCTTGAATTCCTGGAGCCACTACCTCGGGGACTCTGAGATTTGGTTTTGACTCCCATTTTCAATTTTGCCCAGATGGATTCTATGGGGTTGAGCATCGGCAAATACGGAGCTAATCTCAATAATGTGGCCTCAGTCAAATCAATAACCGTCTCTAGCCTGGAGTGACAGGGAGCATTATCACAGACAATGACTATGTAGTTGCCGAAAATAAAAAAAAAAACAAAATCGTAATGAATAGAGTTAGCACTAGCAGGTTAACGCATTAAGCCGACGATAAGCAATATGTAATGTATATAATGTAATTGCCCTTCCGAATTTCCCAATGACAAGATTCGTGACAAACTGACAAACGAACTAATACAAAGCAAAAAACAAATCAGAGTAATCCTTTGACTATAAGTCAAAGGAGTAATCAGACCTCAGGACCAGACGGCGAATTACAGACTTGGCCAGTGATTCCCCGACGATTGCAAACGCTAACGCGAGCGTTGTTGCCGGTACCTTCAATTGAAAATTTGTTTTTTTTATTATTCTATTCAGTAGATTCATATTTCAAATAAATGTGATCCGGCTAACCAGAGGAGGTATTATGTTTTTGAGTAGGTGAGGTCAGGTCGCGTATCAGGTAAAAAATCACCAGATTTGGTAGTTTTATTAAAAGTTTTTCACCAATCACCAAAGAAGATCGAAAATTACCAGATCTGGTGAAATATCACCAGACCTGGCAATTCAGGTGGGGACAGGAAATAGTACCATGTACCATCGACCAAAAGTCAAGTTGACATTGTCAAGCTGTCAAGTGTCTGACATAGAGTAATAAATCAAATGGACAAACAGCAAATGACCCCAAAAGACTACACCTAATTGCCATAATGCAGACCGAAAATGGGAAACATTGCAACCCGTGCCGGAAACATTGAACTCGATACTACGTAACTGGAAGGGCCCCTGTCGTGTCGACAACTGAGGCAATTTTAGTCGTATTTTTTTGGCGCATAGGTATATTTTGGTTGGACTCAAAAGGTGTTGCTATCTTTGTCACACTCATTGTCCTTATGCGAAGTCGGAGGTTTTCAAATAGTTTGAAGATAAATTGAAAAAGCGGTTGATTTGCTTGGAAAAAAATTACTACAATTCTGTGCATACTTAGTAGTCTTAATTTTCATGATATGATGGATCTATATATTTCAAATAACTATCTGGAAAAATGCAAAATAAGAAACAAATTAGTAAATAATGAAGTATACTTAGATGATCCGTAATTCGATTAAATAGTTGAGAAAATAAAGGGTAGGTAGTAGGTGCAGGGTGATTTATATGTTTAACCTGTGTATTGAGTAAAGTAAAGGTATTAAGGTATAAACTTGTAAGACTATAATAGCTTAAAATAAAAATGAAAATACTTTTATTTTTGAGGTCACATTAAAACTAATAAATATTGTGTTTTTTGATAGGGGGCTTGAGGAATGTCCAAATAAAACTTTTGCATTTCTTGGAGTGTTTACCATCGTCAATTTCTAAAGGGCCCTACTCACACGCCTGCAGCAGGGGCAATCTAGGAGGCAGGGCGATTGGGGCAATTTCCTAGATCGCCTTCTAATCAGGGCGGTAAGGGCCCCTTCATACCTTCCTAGCATTATTTCAAGCAAGATATGAGAAAACAAACTTTGGAAATGATGTTAGTAGTACCAACGAACTCGAACAGGATGTGAAATTGTCACATTTTCAAAACAAAACGTACTTTACAAGGAAGTTTCTCCTGCGGCAGGCCTAGATTGCCCCTGCTGCAGGAGTGTGAGTAGGGTCCTTTTAACTAGGACAATTTCGTGTAGGTATACTTAAGGTGCATGCCCTTGTCCTTAATAATTGGAGTTATATCACTTAGCCAAAAAATGAAATCTGCTTTTCTGGAGTGTATTTATTACCACACCCAAATGCACTGTATAAATTAACCATTTTGTTTGGCACCCAAACTATAGAAAGCTACATATTGATTGAACATAATATTAGCTGCAACACTCAGTGTGGCTTTCTTCGTGAAATGTTTGCCTGGTTTTTGGGATAGAATATCTTTACTAAACGTACTAAGATTCTATCCTAAAAAACAGACAAACATTTCACAAACAAAGGCACACTGAGTGTTGCAGTGTGAAAAAGTGTGCACTAGTGGTGCATAACAAACACAGCTAATATTATGTCAACAGATATGACAAAGATAGACACCCCTTTCTGTCTCTATCTCTTTCTAGTCGAAAATTTGTCTTCAGTCAACTCGATGTAAACAGCACGGATGGGTCCCTTCCAGGTACGGTAGTATCGAGTTCAATGGCCGGAAACTAACAGCTGTAAAATATGAAGGTTAAGGTAATTTGTTTGTGGCAACACTGCTGATCCTGAAAACATGTTGGCAACCGCCAAGGATTATAAACTACACAGGATTGCTCAATTCCATTTAACGTACGTTTGGCAGTTTTTGTGACGTCACCATTGGTTTGTCTATTTCATTGACCTCCAACCAACTTAGAGGTCAATGGTTTATTTTCATTTAGCCGTTGATCGTGTGTCTTGTGTTGTGAATTTGTCCAATAGTTTCTGTTTTTCCAAGTACTTTTAATGTAGTTTGAGTTGCCGAAAATATACAAATACATATTTTATTCGTTTCGTTGTGTTAACGATTGAGGGTGTGTAGCAATAATTTGATTTAGCACAAGAAGGAGCATTTTGTTCACACGAAGGTAAATTAAATGGCCACTACTCTCTGAGCAAATAGGCTTCTTGTTTAATAATAATTAACTCCAGTACTATCATAATATTATCTTAATCCCCTGTATATTGTTACCTTTTGACATAGGTTGTCATTCTGATAATTCAATAGTTGTCAATATCTTTATACGATTGTTAAATATAGAAATATAAAATATACAAAAGATATAACAAGTAGTAAACATTATTTCAGTTCATTATGCCTGGGAGAATATGTGCCGTTGCTGTGTGCAAAAACAATCAATTAGCTCTTAAAAAGCAAGGCTCAAGCATAGTATTCCATTATTTTCCAAAAGGCAAGGATTTAGTGTCTTCTACAATACAAAAATAGTTGGGTGCATCGCTGCAGAAGAAAAGACAAGTTTAATATAGATTATTCGACAGTTTGCTCCGACCATTTTACAGTTAGTGACTATGAAAAAAATTTACAGCATGAGTTATTGAGTAAGTACCTCTCAGATTAATGAACTGCTATCAATCTAGTCAGGTATGTAGACGGCGAACTGCCTGTGGGGCTCCCAAGCGGTCACTCATCCAATTACTACCCACGCCCGACGTTGCTTCACTTCGGTGATCGAACGGGAACCGGTGTTACCACGTGGCTGGCAGTCGCCCCAGCATCAGTGGTGACGTCACAGCGAGTTTGACCTTGCCAGACAGATTCGGCAAACTGAGCAATCCTGTGTAGTTTATAATCGTTGGGCAACCGCGTCAAGATCTAGATAGTTGGGAACATTGGCCAGGGTGACGGATGACAAGAGAAGTTACTAGAATATTGATTTTGGAGTTGTAAACAATAAAAACTAATAAAAGTTCGTTTATTTTGGAAAAGGTTGAAAAGCAAGTGAGTGTTTTAGTCAACACGCCTAGAACCCCCACAAGTGGTGACCCCGCCTCAAAGAACGCAACGCCCCGACATTCCAGCTGTTTTCACTGCCTCGTGCCGTACAGTTTTGTCAATTTGCGATTTACGATGTCTGAACCTGACCCAGCAAACGCCAACTTTCCACCGATCAATCCAGAAGTACATCGTGTTAGTTTTAAAGCACCGGAATTTTGGAAATCTGAACCAGAGCTTTGGTTTCACCGCATTGAGTGCCAATTTCGTACAGCTGGTATCACTTCCGACAACTCCAAGTTCGAATACACGGTCGCCAGCCTCAGTTGCGAGGTTTTAAGTGAAGTAGCAGAGATTGTGAGAAATCCACCAGCCGCAGATAAGTACAAGTCATTGAAAGAAAGACTCGTTGCACGTTTTGCAGACAGCGATGTTAAGAAAACTCAAAAACTGTTTAGTACACTTACTCTCGGTGATCAGAAACCCTCGCAGCTCCTTATGAAAATGCAAAATGTAAACGAGGGTAGAGTTTCTGATAAAACATTACAAACCTTATGGCTCGAGAGACTCCCTACTCACATCCAAACAATATTACTGGTGTCTGGTGATGATTTGTCACTACTTGGACCGATTGCAGACCGAATACATGAAACCGTTGGCCATAATCACATACAGTCAGTCTCAAGCAAACCTGCAGAGCAAAATACAATTGAAGCTTTGCAAAAACAGGTGTCAGAGCTTACATCAGCAGTAAAACGACTGTCCCGAGACCGGTCAACCTCAAAAAATCGTTCTTCAAGAGGAAATAGTACTTCTAGAGGCAACAGCAGTACTGGAAAGTGTTGGTACCACCGCCGATTCGGAAGTTCCGCCACAAAATGTGTTTCTCCATGTACAGCGAGCCAGGAAAACGCCAGCGAGGAACGATAGTGGCGACAATCGAACCTCATGCGACACCCAGTCGCCTATTTGTTGAAGACAAACTCTCTAAAGTTTCTTTTCTTGTGGATACTGGTGCCGAAATCAGCGTACTTCCAAACACTAAGTTTATTGGGTCAGTTAACACTAATTTAACACTGTATTCCGCCAGTGGATCCAAAATTCAAACTTATGGGACAAAAACGTTGAGCCTAAACATTGGATTGAGACGAAAATTCACCTGGACATTCATCATTGCTCAAGTGACACATCCGATCCTTGGCGCCGATTTCTTGTCACACTTTGGCATACAAGTCGATGTTCGGAATAGGAAGCTTATTGACAATGCCACCACCTTGTCTACAGCCTGCGTCGCAAGGATCGTCCAAGCGTGCGACGTGAAAGTGACATTGGGAGGGGGTAAATACCACGAAATACTTGCAAAGTATCCAAACTCACTCCGCCCATTCCCTGTTTCAACACAAACCTCAGACGTTTGCCACTACATCGAGACCACAGGACCGCCAGTCTTCAGCAGACCTCGACGATTAGCTCCAGACAAGGCTGCTTCTGCAAAAGCTGAATTCCAGAGTATGGTAGACTTGGGAATCATAAGACCGTCATCTTCACCATGGGCGAGCCCGCTGCATCTTGTCAAGAAAAAGGATTGCTCCTGGAGGGCCTGCGGCGATTACAGACAGCTCAATGCGATAACAAAACCAGACCGGTATCCACTACCCCATATACAGGACTTCAGTCAAAATCTGCATGGAAAAACAGTGTTTTCCACCATCGACTTGGTTAAAGCATTCCACCAGGTACCGATGCATCACGATGACATTCAGAAGACAGCTGTGACAACACCCTTTGGCTTATTTGAGTTCCTGAAGATGCCTTTTGGACTCAAAAATGCTGCTCAAACGTTACAAAGATACTTGGACCAAATTTTTCGCAACTGTTCTTTTGCCTACGTCTATGTTGATGATATTTTGGTGGCATCCGTCAACGAAGAAGAGCACTGGGAACATCTGGAAGCCGTTTTTACACTATTATGCGAAAATGGCATAGTTATAAATCCAGCAAAATGCACATTTGGAGTCGAAACAGTGAAGTTTCTTGGTGTGCTCGTCACAAGCAATGGCATAAAACCACTTCCAGAGAAAGTTGACGTCATCAGGACAATGTTACCTCCAAAAAACGTCAAGGAATTACGCCGATTCCTTGGCATGCTAAATTTTTACAGACGTTGGCTCAAGAATGCTGCAACAATACTGAATCCACTCACAAACCTCCTGGCTGGTACGAAAACCGGCAAAGAAGCTATTGAATGGACCACAGCCTTACAAGAATCATTCCACAATGCTAAAGAAAGTCTTGCTGAAGCCGCCGAATTAAAATATCCAAATCCTGGGTATGAGTTGAGCATCGCAGTGGATGCTTCCGACAACGCCATCGGGGGAGTTTTGCAGCAGGAATCATCAAACGGAGAATTTCAACCCATAGCATTTTATTCACGAAAATTGACCGCCGCTGAACAAAAATACAGCACATACGACAGGGAGTTGTTGGCCGTTTACTGTGGTGTCAAGCAATTTCGACATTTTCTGGAAGGAACTGATTTTACAATCTTTTCAGACCACAAACCATTGACATTTGCCTTCTTGCAAAAGCACCAGAATGCTTCACCAAGACAAGTCAGACAGCTGAATTTCATCAGTCAATTTTCAACAAAAATCGTGCACATTCGAGGAGAAGACAACCAAGCAGCTGATTGCCTATCAAGATTAACAATAAACTCAATTGTCAACAATGAGTTATTAGCTCAACAGGAAAATGACCCGGAACTAGTACAAATCATCTCCGGAGAAGTCGATTCTGCATTAAATCTTCAACTAATGCATGTTCCAGATGTCGACAATCCAGTTTATTGCGACGTTGCAAACAACAAAATCAGACCCTACGTTCCAAGCCCGCTGAGAGACAAGATTTTTAGAAAATTTCACGACGCAGCCCACATAGGACGAAGAGCCACTTATCGGACAATAAGCAACCGTTTTGTATGGAAAAACATGAAACGAGACATTTCAAAATGGGTCAAAGAATGCTTACAATGTCAAAGAGCAAAAATAAACCGTCATACAAATTCTCCCATAGTGAAAATCAATATGCCAGATGAACGATTTGCTCACATTCACATTGATATCGTAGGACCATTACCACCATCCGAAAACCATAAGTATTTGTTAACCATGATCGACAGATTTACCCGATGGACAGAAGCTGTTCCCTTGAAGGACATTTCTGCATAAACAATCGCTCGAGTGTTCGTCGATACTTGGATTTCGAGGTTTGGTGTACCATCGAAAGTTACAACGGATAGAGGCCGTCAGTTTGAAAGCTGTTTGTTCAGGCAGTTATCTGAACTGTTGGGTGTTCAACACATCAAAACCACTGCTTATCACCCACAAGCAAATGGATGTATTGAAAGGTTCCACAGAACTCTAAAAGCAGCTATAATTGCCTCCAACACCCCGCAGTGGACATGCAAGCTTCCTTTGATCATGTTAGCACTGAGAAACACTCATCGAGAAAACATCCAATGCACACCAGCAGAACTTGTATATGGTACAACCGTGAAGTTGCCTGGAGATTTTTTCGTAAATGCACCAACCAACGTTGATGAGCATGAGTTCGTTGACAAACTCCGGAAGGTAATGCAAGAGCTGAAACCTTCAGAAGCCAGCAACCATTCTGCAAAGAAAGCATTTGTCCATCCAGACTTGCAAACAAGTACCCATGTGTTTGTAAGACAAGATAACATTCGACCATCTTTAACACCACCGTATGGAGGGCCATACAGAATCCTGAAAAGAGCTGAGAAGTATTACGAAATAGAAGAAAAAGGAAGACCCAACAACATATCAATAGACAGACTGAAGCCAGCCTACATTCCAGCCAGTTACACCGTTACTGAAGAACACTCCTACGCCAACTGGACAGCCCAAATTTCGACAGGACAAGACAGCCCCGTTGCACAAACATCAAGTCAACGATCCGTTCGCTTCAAAATTCCCGCCGGCAAGCTCACGCGGGGGGAGTATTGTGGCAACACTGCTGATCCTGAAAACATGTTGGCAACCGCGTCAAGATCTAGATAGTTGGGAACATTGGCCAGGGTGACGGATGACAAGAGAAGTTACTAGAATATTGATTTTGGAGTTGTAAACAATAAAAACTAATAAAAGTTCGTTTATTTTGGAAAAGGTTGAAAAGCAAGTGAGTGTTTTAGTCAACACGCCTAGAATCCCCACATGTTGATAAATAATGAAGACACGGATTTAGAAGATTTCTTGAGGAGTGGAATTTTAGTGGAAAATGTGAATGCTACATTTACCCCCTTCCTTAAAAGAAATTGTACCAACAGGACAATTTATGTTCAACATGAAATAAAACTAGCCAAAAAAAAAAAAGAATTTCCAAAGAAAAAAGAGTATTGGATTCACCAACATTATACCTAGAACTACGAGATAATGTTGATCAGAATTAACGTAGTCACGCATCAATCTGATAAGCGTATATCTATCACATCTTGAAATTGTCCTCACTGCTCTGTTTTGTATTTTTTGGATTTGTGACACTTTATAATCTTGTAAATTATACATAATCGACGAACAGAACTGTAAGTGAGGTAATGCAATAGCGTTGTATGAAGTGATTTTTGTGCTCATACTCGACTGCTTCCCTACTCTTCTAATGAAGCCAACTTTTTTAGAGAATTTCCTAGTTACATTATCAGCGTGCGACTTAAAAGTTAAGTTTGAGTCAAGGGTTCCTAAATATTTCATTTCTTTTTCGAAGGTTAATTTGTCGTGATCTATGGCTACGTTGAGAGTTGTTGTGTCAATTTGTGATACATGTGATTTTTTCCAAAAATGCAAAATTTTGATTTTTTAGTATTTAGACTAAGGTAGTTACTACAGCTTGTTCAAGGCTTTTCTGCGGTCACGTCACAGTATTTGACGTTTGGTAGTATGTCGTAGATTCGTCGCTCCACATGTGACATTTGTCAAATTGATCCGAAAGACCCTCGTCCAGACGTACGTGATTTTTTTTTCAATGTGTAAGAGAGAGGCGGAAAAGTATGACGTAACCGCAAGAAAGCCATGAACAGACTATACATAACCATGTAAACAGTTTTTTGAGTTCCTGATTTATGACATTTTGCATTTCGTCGATGTTCTCACTCACTACATAGACCATTGTGTCATCGGCAAACATTATGATTTCACTTTTGTTGGCGATTTTAACAACATCGTTGACATACAGCAGGAACAAAAGTGATCCCAATACGGTTCCCTGCGGCACTCCAAATTTCACATTTATTGGGTCAGAGCTACAGTTCTTGAATCTCACCTTCTGTGTACGGTCTGATAAATAGTACTCGAACCACTTCAAAACGTTACCCGCCATACCCAAACAACGTAGCTTATGTATCAAAATGTTCTTATCCACGGTTTCAAAGGCACGTTGCAGATCCAAAAATACAGCAAGAACCATCTCTCCATCATCAGCAGCTTTGAGGAACTCGTCACGTATATGGACAATAACAGCTTCACTGGAATGAGATGCACGGAAGCCAGACTGGTGTTGTACAAAGATTTTGTTTGTTTCACAATATGATAGGAGCTGTTCTTTGACACATAATTCTAAAAGTTTTTCACAGTATGGCATTGTGTTTATTGGGCGGAACTCAAATAGTTTTTGTGTCTTTTGAACCTTGGGAACAGGAATTATTGTTGACAATTTCCAGGCTTCGGGAAACACATCAGTGGATAAAGATGAATTTATTATGTCTAAAATTCGATCTCCTGCTACAGCAATCACATCGCATAAAACCTGCTTAGACATACCAGTATCTCCTCCTCTAACCATTTCCATGGACTTGGCCAGCTTCTTCATTTTAGTCATAGTGACGTTTCGGAATCTTGTGAAACTAATGAAGTGGTGTTCCTCTATAGTTGAAAGATCAAACGCAGATTCAGGGATTTTGTGAATAATATCATTTTATAATATAGTCTTATTATAAAATGATAATATGTTCTATGCTTTGGAAAAAAAAAAAATTGAAGCTCTCAGCAATATCGTTTTCATTTGCCAACATACGACCATAAAAGTTGATTTTTCCAGGAACATATTGATTTTTTCCAGGTAGCAATAGCTTCAAGTTTTTCCATAAAAGGCGTGGATTTTGTTGGTTCTCATCAATAGTGTCTTGGAAGAATTTTTCTTTCTTGGTTCGAATTTGGGCAACTATTTCTTGCGTAGTCTTTTGAATGAATTCCAAATATCATCATCTTTCTTATAGACAGCTTTTTTATACAATTTATCTCTTATGTTCATCTTTTGTCGAATATCTGCCGTTATCCAATTTTTGTTTACATAGCTGTCATTCAGAGTTAATACGATTTCTGGGCACATAGTATTTAAAAATTTGAAATATCATTCACGAATGTGTCTGCCAGTATGTTTACATCCGAAGTATCTTTATCCCAAGTTATTTGTCTGATGGAGGACTGCATTTTCTCAGCCGAATAATTCCTCATTGGGCGTGTGTGCAAAATGGTCTTCTTGTTTCGTTCTATATTTGTATTCTTCAATTGAGGGGAAATAATAGATTGGTCACTTATTTTGGGCGTCAGATGAACTTGGTGCAAGGTGTCTTTACAATTTGTTATGACGTAATCTATTAGTGTTTCACTTCTAGGTAGGATTCTTGTTGGTGACTTGATTATCTGATTGAATCCGTTTGAATATATGAAACTTAGTAATTTATCACTATGAAAAGACTTCTTTTGTATATCGAAATTGAAGTCACCCAGAATATAATTGGGTCCATCAAAGTCAGCCACTTCATCCAAATAACCTCCCATGAATTCAACAGATCTGGAATCTTCCTTTTGAGGTGGATGATACAATACGGAAAATAAGTGTTTGTGATTTGATAAATTGATTTCAACTGCCAGCAACCAAACATAATTGTTCATACATGTATTAGTTCTGACACTATATTTGGTATCAGATCTAATCAGCGCCATCACCCCACCAGTTCTTCGATTGTCCGTGTCCGTCACACTTTGTTCCAAACGATAGTGCTCTATTTTCAACTCAACATCATCAATATCATTTGACACGTGAGTCTCAGACAACAATACGAGTTCTAGTTTCCACTGATTAAGAAGCACTTCAATTTGGTCCTTGTTATGGAGATATAATCCCGCTGGCCGTATATCCCATAGAACCTACATAGTAACAACACATTTTTTTTGAACTTTTTTTAATTTATGTATTTTTTTAAAATTCTTTATTTTTTTTCCCCCGCTGGTCGTATATACCCCATAAAACCTTCATATCAACAACACAGACTTTTTTATTTTTTCAAATTTTTTTGATTTTTTAATTTTTTATTATTGTTTTATTTGTTATTTTTTTTCCTAAACCATCTTTGAGTAGAGGCTAATGACTGTGCAAATTTTCAGATAATTCTATGGTTCAAAAGCCTTAGGAAAACAAACAAACAGACTTTCACATTTATAAACAAAGAAGACGTGAGAAAAATCGATTTTTTTCAAACGTAATCGCAATAAACGTTGATTCTAGATCGCCATAAAATAAAAGCATGTACACTCCCCGACAGTAAATTCAGGACAAGAATAATTTGAGTCAAATTGATATCCCTATAACTTTTTTATTTGTTGTGAGATTTGTAACAATGTGTAGCCTGAAGCCTTATGTCTTGAGATATTACCCTTGCAGAAGCTGCTTTTTACTCTAAGTTTTGAGCACCCAGTGAAAAATTGAGTGGCAAAATTTAGCTCCATTATATTCTGATATGGAGTGCGTTCTTTTCTCGACAAAATGTTTTTTGGTCATGTCAATATCTGCTTTTTCAGAGAATAAGATAAAGATGTTTGAAGAAAATGCTGCTGTTTTTTGATATTTCATCAACAATGAATAAAAACATTTTTATAGACTTGCATAAACACATGTTCTTAGATTAATAATGCGTATTGTCACCTCGTATCACTGTGACTTCTGCCATGCGAATGGCATGCTTTCCTTGGTTAATGTGGAGTTATCCATAAAAGCTAGCCATAAAATCTTTTTC
This sequence comes from Orchestes rusci, assembly GCA_958502075.1. Lineage (NCBI taxonomy): Eukaryota > Metazoa > Arthropoda > Insecta > Coleoptera > Curculionidae > Orchestes > Orchestes rusci. Next base: position 53,293,862 of record OY293303.1, on the reverse strand, counting down.
GTAGTGCAAACTGTACCGCCCGGCCTACTAGGTAACTCTACACCGGATTACTGAACAAGAAATTCAAAATATGGTAAATCCTTTATAGAATGAACGAAAACGTATACAGGACTGAATGGTCTGTTGTACCAATGGCAAGGATATTGTATCCTATCAAAAACAAACGCAATAAGTAAAGAATATTCGATATACTTGGATTGTAAGATAGGGTTAATTATTTGTATTCATTTAATTAGTCAGTAAGTGCTCGTTGATGATTTAAAAAAAAACATTATATATCAACGTGGGAAGTTCGCGGTACCACCAGAATTCATTGTCACGCCGTCAGGGTGCCTCACAAAATATAGAATTAAATTTAATTAACTTCAATACTTTTATTATGGTAAGTGTTCGTCGATGATTTTTTTTTTAAAACATCACTTACTAAAGAAGGAAGTTTACGGTACCACCACCACCAGAATTCATTGTCACGCCGCACAGTGTTCCAGAATTTAAAAAATATGCCGCATTGGGTCTATAATCGACACATACCGATACACATTCTTTTATCCGACAAGTGGTAGAAAAGGATGTGTTTTTATCAAAATACTACAGGCTTCTTTATTTTATCTTGAATGGAATCAGTAATCAGTCGCCTTTTGTGTGAAATTTGTAGTTGCGGCAATCAATCTATTTTCATTATTTAGTTTTATTTTGGGACGTTGGAAAAATCTACCAATAACGTGAAAATATGGATGTTAAAATATCACGTATTTATATTCTATATCACCTAAAAATCAGCCAAATAATGAATTTTGTGGTGAGGTTTCAAAGATATAAAAGACAATAAAAAATAACGACCAAATGGTTATTATACAGTGAAATATCTTTAGAGGGCTATTGAGAGCTGCCATAAATCTTCCATATCTAGAAGTATTGGAGTCTCCTCTAACTACTAGACCATTGTTTTCATCCATCCTGCAGTGGGATTCTAATTCGACCAGTCGTTACGTCTCGTTACGAGACCGGCAGTCGAGATCGGTGTTGGTATCGAGTGAAATGCGATTCTAATTCGGTCTTGTTTAACGTACCGTTTTCATTCGTAGCTGCCTAACTTCACACTTATTATTTTTATAGGTTAGATGAATATTTTTATTTAGCAAATACGATTACCTATCCCAAATAAATATAGGGCTGCCAGACCTCCCGATTTCTTACTGTTCCTCCCGCTTCTAAGAAAAGTCATAAAAATCCCGATTTTGATTAAGCGAACCCCCGAATAATCCCGAATCAATAGATTTTTCCCTAAAATCGGCTTATTTTGGTCCCAGAAATATGTGGTGAGATTTTGTAAAAACCTTTTACAGACAACCTGTCTGTACCATGGAGAATACCTACTTGATTTGTTCAGGAATAGTGATTTTTGAATTCTATTTTCATATTTTATTCTATTTTTTTTTGTATTATTGATAAAGTAACCATAAAAGTTCATAATATTTCTAGATCTATCTTCTTATTACAATATAGCCAGGATTTTTTTTGTGACGAACTTTTTTTCAACAATCAAACCTCCCGCCTCCCGCTTTTCATTTTTATAAATCTGACAGCCCTACCTAAATAGATGTTGAAAATTATCATAAATATCATATAATGTTTGTGAAGGCTTCTGGAAACTCGATTTTCAGAAATATGATGTAAAAGAGCTTACTGAGGCAAGAGGCAACCACGGCTACTTCTTACTTGGTATTTTTAAACTCAACGTTGGTTTGTATCACAAATTCACCAAGACTATCTTTAAAAATAGTGAATTTCAGTTGAGACCTTCATGGAACAAATCCTTGAGTCAACAGTAACTGTTTTGTTGATAGTTAATGCAATAATGCAACAAGATTCCAACTTTTGAGAAACTATTTTTTTTTATCTGATGCGGGGTCATTGTGCTTTCTTTTTCTTTTTCTTTTTCTTTAAATCGTAGTTGTCCATCAGCATAAGCCGTCCGTGGCATAAGACTCTTTGGCATAAGCATACAAATAAATCAATTAATTACGAGTTGAACTATCCTCATGCATCTGATATTGAGGAGCAAATTGATTTTCCACTCACGGAGTGACGTGAGGGATCATTATTTTTTTATAATTCGTTAAGAGTCAATGAGATAAGAACTAATATCGTTAACAACTTATGAAAATGGGTTGGTTTTCTTCCAAAACCCTCATAGGGGCCTGATTAATTCTTGAAAGTATAAAAAAAATAATAACCAAAATCAGTAATCACCACAATCAAACTAGAATATGATCATAATAATGTTTATTCACTCACAATCTCACTTAAAAATCGAAAGCTACTGTCAAATATTTTAAAAAGTGGTGAACATTTCTGAAAAGTGAGGATTATTTTTCCATTTCGGGACCTCTGATGGTCTCGTCTGATTTGACATTTCAAAACGAGACGTGGACGAGAGCTTTCGACGATTAGAATCGCAAACTGGCCGTGGTCGTGACGTGACGTCTCGAAATAGCGAATTAGAATCCCAGGGCTGATCCGTCTGATGACATTTTTTTTTGTTTTTTCTTATATTGTTGTTAATTTTTTCCCGGCAAATACACATAATACTCATGGGATGTGTAACCTTACGTACAAAATTCATTTAAAATTGCCTGTCTTATTCATTTTAACATAAAACTGTCATTTAAGGGAGGATAACATGATATGATTTGTGTACAAGATTTTTGAATGGAGGTTTCAATAACCGACAAGAATCTGCTATAACGGAGGAAATAGTTCTATACTTGAACGATCAGGGCATACCAGGAAGGATAACTGCTAAGCGGAATAAAATAAAATTATTCGTTAAAAACTGGACAAAAAGATGGATTTTGCTGGAATAGATTTGAAATCAAATATGAATCATGGCTGGATGAGAGCATAGTATTTGAGAGTCCCGACACAGAAGAAATACCTACCGCAACTGTACAAACCCGTATGGTAAGTAGAATACCATTTTCGGCTCTATCAAAATCACATAAGGAGAGAAGGACTAAAGGATTCCATGAATTAAAAGAACATGGAAGAACAGAAAGTGGAAAAACAGAACATGAAAAAACAGACCACGAAAAAACAGAACAGTGAAAAAACAAGACGGTGAAGTTTGTCAAGGCTCTGTTACTTCAGTGTTCTTTTTTTTCTCGCTTCTGTTTTGTCATGGCTCTATTTTTTTCTTGTCTTGTTTTATCAGTTTTTTTTTCCTTGCTATGTTTCATCGATGGTGTTCTCTTTTTTCACTGATCTGTTTTCTCATGTTATCTTTGTTCATGTTCTGTTCCGTCTGGCCATGGGACTAAAGTTACCTTATAGATCAATATTACTCTTTGAAGCTAACAGAAATATTAAAATTTTCATTATAAAAATCATCAAGACAGTCATACTAATTTTTTTTTTTGGGGTTGAAATAAATCCTTGTCAAAAGGTGCAAATGGTAATCACTCATTTTGAAGGTCATATGACCCCAATCATATCCTCTTAGTTTGGAAAAGTTAACTCTGGCGGGTAATTATTTTCTGAGTATAGAAAATTAAAAAAAGGACCAGCTGTCATTTCAACAGGAATGACAGCAGAGGTTTGAAACTTGGCAGTTGTAATCGGAGTCGCAGGACCTTCAAAATAAGTTATCACTCGACTTCTTTTTCCAATCAAGATTCCAGGGGTGAGCTTCACCCTGCCCAAGGGGTTGTTGATGAGGGGTTTGCTTTGACGCCCAATAAAGTGTCCCCCTGAAAAACAAAGTCAATTTGTCTTGGTCTTTTTTCTTAAATGACATTAAATTCCCAAAATAAATGCCGGTACGTTTACTATGGCCCATCCTGTATATTCCTGTAGTACTGAGCCCAAATATCCTGCATACTATTTCTGATATCAGTATGTTTGATTATAGTAGAATTTGGCAACTTAAATTAGGTCAAAACTCTTCAATAATTCAATGCGGCATTTTTACCCTATTCTGGACCACTGTGCGCCGTCAGAAAGCCTAAAAAAAATAAAATAAGATAAAATTCACTTTCATACTTTTATTGGTAAGTGTTCGTTGATGATTTTTTTTTGAAACATTGCTTACTAGAGAAGGAAGTTTGCGGTAACACCAGAATTCATTGTCACGCCGTCAGAGTGCCAAAAAAATAATAAAATAACATTAAATTCACTTTTATACTTTTATCGTTAAGTGTTCGTTGATGATTTTTTTTTTAAACATTGCTTACTGAAGAAGGAAGTTCGCGGTTCCACCAGAATTCATTGTCACGCCGTCAGAGTGCCTGAAAAAAATAAAATTAAATTAAATTCACTTTTATACTTTTATTAGTAAGTGTTCGTTGATGTTTTTTTTTTTTGAAACATTGCTTCTTCGGTGTGCGTAGTTTCTTTTTGTAAGAGCTACAAGCTACAATTATTAGTCTTAGATGAACTGGTATTGAATACAGTCGCATCAAAATTATTTCTCTCGTTTTATTATCCATAAACCTCGTATTATCAATAGGTTATGGGCCCAGTATACGCGAATACTGATGAATGGACTATATTAGTTGATATAAATTCTGTGCTACTTATTATTAGACTATTCGTCTGTGCCGTGAGCTAACGCGTAATTCTCCAAGTGTTTTTCAACGTTTCAACGGAGAAAACGAAACCGAGAAACGTTCAACCGTTCAACGGGAAAAAGTATAGTGTTTGGAAGTTTCGTGTGAAGTTACTTCTTGCGGAAGCGCAAGTTCTTTATGTGGTTGATGAAACACCTCCCGCTGAACCTGACGATCGATGTAGAAATCAATACGTATATGCAAAGGGAATCATCACTTAATATCTTAGTGACTCATTCTTGAACTTCGTGAAGGATAAACCAAAAGCTCGAGATGTCTTCGCAGACATGGATGCAATTTATGAAAGGAGAAGTTTAGCCCCTCAATTGGCATTACGTAAAAAACTTCTCGGTCTGAAGTTTCGAGGAGATCAGCAGTTGCTACAACACCTCACTATTTTCGACGTTATGATCACAGAATTATTAGCAGCAGCAGCAGCCAAATTGGATGAAGTGGACAAAATTTCACATCTCCTTCTCACGATGCCAACTGCTTACGAAGGTGTAAACACCGCTTTAGAGACCTTGGGAGAAGACAATTTTAATTTGTCATTCGTGAAAACGCGATTATTGAATCAAGAAGTAAAACTCAAAAACGATAACACGACAACAAGTCTCAAAGTCTAGCTCAAAGTGCTCAACACATTCAGGGGCACTCCAACTTATAAAGATTCCTGTGTATATGGCCAAAAACAGCACAAAAAGAAGAATTTTCCTAATAATAAACAAAAAGGTAATTTCAAAAAGAACAACAAAAATGCCTATAAATCATCAAATATCAAATGCGACCATTATGGCAGAACAAATCATGTGATTGAAGATTGCTACTTCCATAAACAAATGCTGGAAAAACAACGTACCATTCAAACAGTTGCACGCGCGCAATCAGATGGAAATGGTTTTGCATTTATGCTCAGAAATGATCTTTCAACAACAACGAAGCAGACTGGAGATGCATGGTTTCTTCTCGATTCTGGGGCAACAGATCATATTGTCAACCAAGAAAAATTCCTTTCGACAAAATATGACTTAACAAGACCAATTCAGATAGCTGCAGCTAAAAATAATACAACAGTCGTAGCCATAAAAGGAGGATCCATGGAAGTGATGACGAATTTTGAAGTCAAGGGGACGCTGGAGAATGTTTTATTCATACCTGAAGTACCCTACAACCTGATTTCTGTGCCACGCCTCCAGGAATGGTTGTCATCTTCGACGAACATGGAGTGACGATTAAGCGTAATGGAGAAACAATAGCCACAGGTGAACCCATCAATGGTTTGATAGGTATAAAATTTAAAATACCTAAACATTATGGGAATAAAATTAATATGATTGACAATAAAAACTATCAAAAATGGCATGAACGTTTGGGGCACCCTGGTGCTCAATCATTTTTGAAGTTAAAACGTTTTAAAATGGTAGAAGATGTCGATCATATCAATTGTATTGTTCCTGTGGATAATTCATTGTGTGAAGCATGCATAAAGGGGAAACAATCAAGATTACCATTTGCAAAGTTCAAATCAAAATTCTATGTCCAAAGACCGTTATTTATCATTCATTCTGATGTTTGTGGACCGATAACTCCTCCTACTGTCGAAAGCAAAAATTATTTCGTAACATTTATAGATGATTTCACTCATTATACTGTTGTATATTTAATTGGATTGAAATCGATAAAAGTCTTCAAAGATTTTGTTGCCAAAGCAGAAACACACTGCAATTATAAAGTTGTGAACATTCACTGCGACAATGGGGGAGAATATTTATCTAATAAAATGAAAGGGTATTGTGTTCAGAAGGGCATTTCTTATCACCTAACAGTACCTCATACTCCTCAACAAGATGGTGTAGCAGAGCGGATGAATCGTACTATTAACGAAAAGGCGAGAACGATGATCTATACATCGGGGTTGGATAAATCATTCTGGGGTGAAGCTCTCTTGACAACAGCTACATACCTAATAAATATTTTACCAACCGCCGCTCTGCAAGTTAATAAAACACCATATGAACTGAATGAACTGTGGCATAGTAAAAAGACCAGATTAGACAATTTGAAAATTTTCGGTTCTACTGTCTATGTACATGTTAAAAACTGAAAAACCAAATTTGATGAAAAATCAAAGAAAGGTATTTTAATGGGGTACGTTCCCAACGGGTATAAAATTTGGGATGTTGAAAAAGAAAATTTTATCATAGCTCGTGACGTCATAATCGATGAGGTAAATTATAAAGTCACTAGACCCATAAAAAGTGACATCGAATCGATATCTCCTCCCAAAGCCAATAAAACCGACTTAAACTCGGAGAAATTGGTGAACACAAAAATATTCTGAACACAAAAATATCCCATTGGACCACCAAACATCAAATGAATCGGAAAACTTCAACATTAAAAGAAGCGAGAGAATCAAAAATCATCTATTACCTCTGTACACTGATGACAACGATCAAGACATAAATGATGACATTTACAACAGTCACATATTATGCACACATACCCTGGTAAAAACAGTTCCAAAATTGTATCATGAAATTAAAACAAGGGATGATCGTTGTCAGTGGGAGGCTGCCATTAAGAATGAAATTGATTCGCTCAATTTTAATAACACTTGGACGTTGGTAAATAAACCCATAGGTAAAAATATTGTCGACAGTAAATGGGTATTTGCTGTCAAAATTGATGAACAAGGAAATCCCACAAAGTATAAGGCAAGATTGGTAGCAAAAGGATTTAGTCAGAAATATTTATTTGAATTTGATGAAACTTTTGCACCAGTCGCACGAATCACAACATTAAGAGTGATGTTGGCTTTCTCAAATCAATACAATTTACTTGTTCATCATATGGATGTAAAAACCGCATTTTTACACGGTAATCTGAATGGAGAAATTTACATGAAAATTCCTGATTGCCTGAAAGCAGACACTAATAAAGTTTGCAAATTGAATAAATCAATATAGGGTCTCAAACAGTCTTCCAGATGCTGGTATGAGCATTTTGATCAAAGAATCAAAAATTGTAATTTCTAAAGTTCATCAGTTGATCCATGTTTATATTTTTTGGATAAAGGGGACATAAGTAAGAATATTTATGTGATTCTATATGTTGATGATATTTTAATTTGTACAGCTAATAAAAGTACTATGTCAGGATTTAAAAATTATCTTATGAACAAATTTCAAACGAAGGACTTACAGGATGTTAAACTTTTTTTGGGAATACGAATTGTGAGAAAAGAACACACTATAGTTTTGGATCAAAGCTATTATTCAAAAACAGTCCTAAATAAATTTAACATGACCGAATGCAAGTCTGTGGCCACACCACTAGAAAATAAATTGAATTATGGAGAATTAAATAAAGATGAGAATTTAAATGTTCCATGTAGAAACTTAATTGGTTGTCTCATGTACGCAATGCTATATGTATACAAGGCCAGATCTTTGTATTGCAATAAGTATTTTGAGCAGGTTTCAAAGTTAGAGCAATAAAGAGCTTAGGGTATGCTTAAAAAGAGTATTAAGATATGTGAAGGGATTGGTAGATCTTAAGTTAACATATAAACGCAATGATAATTATGTCAATATGATTGAAAGCTACGTTGATTCGGATTGGGGAAATAATGAGTTTAACAGGAAAAGTACAACTTGTTATTCATTTAAGGCCTTTGATAATTGTACAATATCCTGGAACTCAAAACAGCAATCCTCAGTAGCTGCTTCTTCAACAGAAGCAGAATATATGACTCTTTTTGAATGTGTTAGGGAAGCTATATGACTAAGAAATTTATTACAAAGTATTAATTTCAAGATGCCATCACCAATAATAATTTTCGAAGATAATAATGGCTGCATACATATAGCAAAGAACCCTATAAATCATAAAAGAACCAAGCATATTGACATAAAATATCATTTTTCACGTGAACAAATCTTGTAGAAAACTGTGATGTTGAAATATATTTCAACAGGTGAACAGTTGGCTGATGCGTTCACGAAGCCACTACCATCAGTGAAGTTCCTTAAAATAAGAACTGAGATTGGCTGGTGCAAACAAAACGATTATATTATAACATATTATATACATACATAACCATAGTATAAGCATCTTCATTAAGCTCTTATAAGCATTATTATTGCTCATTACCTGTAACATTTTCTTAAACATAATAAATGAGATATTTTTAAGGACTAAGGATTATAGGAATATGATAAACTGATTGATTCTGTTTTTGAGTGGGAGTGTTGAAATTAGGTTTGCAAAAACTAATCAACCATACTCCGAAAGGTCTATCATAAATCTCATAATTGTGTCTTATCTTTTGAAAGTCCATTAGTAGAAATTGTACAAACATCCTTTTTGCGTCTTAGCAAAAAGGTACCTGTGTCTATAACTTTATCACCCTATAGAATAAGATAAATCATTTTCGGTGTGCGTAGTTTCTTTTTGTAAGAGCTACAATTATTAGTCTTAGATGAACTGGTATTGAATACAGTCGCATCAAAATTATTTCTCTCGTTTTATTATCCATAAACCTCGTATTATCAATAGTTAGTAAGTGTTCGTTGATGATTTTTTTTTTTAACATTGCTTACTAGAGAAGGAAGTTTGCGGTACCACCAGACTTCATTGTCACGCCGTCAGAGTGCCTCAGAAAACATAAAATAAAATCAAATTCACGTTTATGCATTTGTTAGTAGGTGTTCGTTGATGATTTTTTTTTAAACATTGCTTACTGAAGAAGAAAGTTCGCAGTACCGGAAGAATTCATTTTCACGCCTTTAGAGTGCCTCAAAAAAATATAAACTGAAAGTTTGGACTGAATTTTTTTTTTTAATAATAATAATTATTATTATTGTGAAGGATTTTATTAGCAAAAATTGCTATAAGTGTACAATATAAAAGCATATTATCACAATATTCTGAAATTATTATCATGAAAAAAAATTGAATAATATTCTGAATGTCACATGCACGCGAAAGTAGGTACCTATGCATCCAAAAAATATGGTGTGTGTCTATACAGGGTGTCCGGGAAAATGTGGGAGATCTCTCGGATTCAGATAGAACATTAAAAAATAAGATGACAAGTTCCCATATTTTTTTTTCCTAGCGGCCCTCCCTACGGAGATACGGCCCCCTAAAGGACCCCACTGGAAATCGGTTTTCTTGAATAACTTTTAAACGACTCAATATAATTCAATGAAAACTTGATATGATAAACAGTAGCAAGGACCTCTCAAAATACTTCCCTTAAAACATAATTAGCTTGTTTAGTTTACCAGGGACGGGCTAGATTGTACATTTTAACGCTCAAATTTTCAACACCCTGTATGATAAGGAGTTGAAAAAAATAAATTTGGATACCTTGAACATTAAGCTAAAGAAAAGGTACTCTTGTTCATTGTCGATAAAATGAACCATTTTCGAGAAAAAACAATTTTTATTAAACAAAACCTCGAAAAAAGCCATGACGAAGTGGTGCTCTTGACGAAATTGTAAACCTAACGCTAGGAAAAAAAATTATGGGAACTTGTCATCTTATTTTTTAATATTCTATCAGAATCCGAGAGATCTCCCACATTTTCCCGGACACCCTGTATAGGTACAAATAAAAAGGAGGCTGAACGAAAGCATAATAATATAACGCACGATTAATCAACAAATAACGATATGAGTATAAACAACAATAGTGTAAAATTTAAAATTTATGTATAACAAATACATAACAATAATTAAAAATACAGAAATTTTGCAAGGCTATAAAATGTTCAAAATTGTAATGTTGGACCACACAACACTCACTTAAGTCTAAAATACAAAACACATTGATAAATATCAAGAAAAGCTACCCGATAAGGTCGACAAAACAGTAACTTTACAATATTATCATTAATTTATTTATTTATTTTATTTCTTCATTGATATTCTCACAAAGACAAATCTACAACATGCAAGAAAGAAAGAAACATTTAGTTTAGTCTTAGGCTAACCAAAAATACAAAAAATAACAAAAACATTAACAGAAACACAATAAACGTTACCAAAATCAACACCAAACCCCACTCAAAAAATAAAAGACGCCAATGGAACGAAATATGAATGAAACGTGTAGACAAAATCCGATCGATAGGAAGGACCCAATCTTGGTGTGTTGCCGTACTTCAGCTTTTTTATTTTTCAGAAGAGAATACTGGTTTTTCTAAATGCCAAATACCTAAACAAATCTTTTCTTTTCTTTTCTGCCGACTTCTCGGGTAGTGGTTTCTGCGGGGGCGAGCGGGGAAAAAATGATGCGACGTATCGGGGCGGAGTTAAGCAAATCCCTTCCACATTTAAAACAGCCGCTTGACCACAGCCATAGCAAATATCAATAATTGTCAATTATTATTAGATGTACCGATTTTCGAGCTTTTTCACAGAAAAGGACCCATGTGTTTTTGTACTCAGATAGGTATAGTTATTACGGTAACGTTTTGAATACAAAAATGTTTGGTTCTCCTTGTTTATATCATGTTTTTGCGAAACAGAGGTAATTTTGCCAAGTTTAGAATTTAGGTAGGTATACATATATATCCTGCTTTTAATCAATGATCACGGATCAAAAAAACCTCCCTGGCTCTTATTATAAAATGATTTCACGAACGCTGTGGAAAAAAAAATCCAACTTATTTATAGAAACTGGATTCAAGATAAGTGAGTTGTTATGCGATACTGATTTTGAGATATCATGAAAAAAATGGAGTTATATATTTGGGGAAGGGGGTGGAAAGGCTTTTTCACTTGTGCCTTGTGGGATATGATGAAAAAGACCCAAGTACAGGGTTATTCATTATACTCTGACCCTCACCTACAGCTCTTATTATGAGTGGTGGAAAAAAACTTCAGGTACAAAAAATTTAGGTTTTTTTACGTGCATGGTATCTTTTGGTGATAGGGTAAATAAAAAATCTACTCCACTACATTGGAAAATTGTTCAAGTTAAACTTTCTAAAATGGAACAATCTGTATATTAGTGGGGTTTTCATCCAGTATTAGTATAATTGTTGAAGAAAAAAGGTTTCAGCTTTTCTTGGACAATATTGTCCAAGAAAAGCTGACACCTTTTTTCTTCAACAATCTGTATATTATTGGCTAAAATGATAGATCTTTTTCCTCTGATTCCAAAAATATATAAATTGGTTGGTATTTAGTTCTACCGATTTTGCGCTATTCAAGTTGAAAGTCACATTGAACCCATCCAGAAATAAACAGACTAAAACATTCTTGGTTTTTGTCACTTAATGAACATATTCATTCAAATACAGCGACTGGGAAAATAGGTCGAAATAAATTTCACCGCCCCCTGAACTAATACGGTAGAATCCAGATCAATGTAAGTCGAATTTTCATTTCCGCTATCACCAAAAGATGCTACGTGAAAAAAACCTAAAACTTTTGTATTAAAAGTTCTACCAGTCATAATAAGTGCTGTACGCGGGGGTCAAAATATAATGGATAACCCTGTTCACCAGTTGTGAATTCTGGAATAGGTGGAGAGAGTTTTTTGTGACTTCACAGTTTATTTGAAAAAGAGCAGAACTCATTATCACCGAGAAAACATTAATAGTCATAGAATAAAACTCAACTCAACCAAAAATTCACACAATAATATTTTTTCTAAAACTTCATTCGATTGTCAACAAAAAAGTTTTTCTGACTTTTTTCTCTCCGACGCACCGTTTTCGACTAAAAAACAATAAAAACCATCACTACTTGTGTCCTTCGAAAGCGTTGATGACCAAAAATTTTCAGTTTCGGGATCAGTAGGAAATCCTACTGTTCTACTCGTCGGAGAGAGAAACTCAGGAGACCTTTTTCATTGGAAATTGAACGAGTAAAAAACGGAAAAAAAACATAGGCGTGTATTTTTTCTCGTAAAAAAAAGCACCCTGTATTTTGGAAAAGACGCATTTGCGGCCATCTGTGTTATATCTCAAATCACTTATCTATGGTTCCTCAATATGCTCTAGAAGTCTGGACCAGTTGAGGGGACACCCTGTATACAGTATGTCGCCGGATCAACGAATCAATAGATGAAAAAGGGTTCAGCCCATAAAGAATCCTCTAAGTTCAGCACTTCTTGCATAGAAACTAATATGTGTCATAAATTCAGTTTCGAAAAACTAATTATGTCTTGGAAATTAAATAAGAAGCTATTTTTCTAACCAGTAAAGTGCTTCTTCTATAGGAGATACGAAAAAATGTTAGAAAGTGGTTCAGAATGAAAAACTGAATAAGAATGCAAAATTTAAAAACCCTCCGCCTACTTGGATATTTTATATTGTTCATCATTGTAGGTTATTAGAACAACATGGAAATATATGTTATCCTAATATTTTAAGCGTTTGCTTGTGTTTTCAATTTTGAAATACTTTTTTTTGCAGAATCGCGTAGTTTATCATTTGTTGTTGTATCATGAGTCCACAATTTTTAATGGCACTTTCAATAGACGTTCTAATTTTTCATTGGATCTATCCTCATTCTGTTTATTCCAATAACTTGCTTTTGATTCAAAATTCCGATATAAACTCGTCTTTACAGTGGATGCGCATCAGCTAGTGGATGGCTTCATTCTGCACACTTCCCCAAGTAGCGAAGCTCTCACTAGCTTTTTGCGAAATCGTTTTCCTTGATGATCCACTGAGGTCCACCTGAAGCTTGGTGTCTACTTCAATCTGCCAAAAATCATCTTCCGATCTGTTCAGTTCCTTCGAAAATACTTCTCTCATTTCCTGTAAAGTTCCCTCATCCAAATCCGGCGTTTGACAGTTTTCTTGTCCAGAGAATGTTATTTTTTTGCCCGAGAAAAATTGTTAGTAGTCGTAGTCTTCTCCAACCTCTTCACCATACCTACCAACTAGATATTTAATAATATTTATGGGGACCACTCAAAAATGATCACAAAAAAAATATTGTTTTTAGCAAAATAAGTCGTGAAAATGCATGAAGGATGAATAATTATGATCCAAATTATCCACCAAACTTAGAACGCACCTGTACCACAAACGATCAAACACTTGCCAGAGAACCCTTGCACTGGTAAAATAAGAACAACCAAATTTTATCATTATTATCTCCGGTGTCGAATATTTTGTCTAGTCGTCAAGACCGGTTAGTCTCCGCCCTTGCTGACAAAACCCGCTGACGATCACCTCAAATCCCGCCCACTCAAAAATCCAAAAATTAAAATATTCCATTTCAGGTACTCGGCAGAGGTTAATTATTTTCTTCGTTTTCAAGTTAATTTTCAACTTATTGAGATAAATCATATATTTTTGGAAAGAGGAAGGATGAATTAAAGATTCTGTTGTTGTATTTTTGTAATTTCGTGTCTTACTTTTCTTGAAATCGTCTCAAAAAAACACAATTTTTTAAAGAAATGTACCACCCGTTTTTTATCAGAAGATATGTGAAAATCGAGAAAGTATCACAATAGAAGCATGCAGGGGAGGATTCTATCAATATGGTTTTTGGTTTGATACTCTCTGTTGAACCGTTTTCATGTATATTAGAAAAAAAGTGACTACAGAGAAGCCTATACATAAAATATCGGCAGAGGCACTCTTAAGTACAGAGAATAGGGGCCAGTCGTCGGATTTTTGAAAAGACCCGTATCGCGCGTCAAAGCATGCCGTTCATAGAAGACCGCCCAGCGAAAATGGTTCAAAAACAAACAAAACAAGTTGTGTGACTAGTTCCAATACATTTTTTATTGTAGTTGAGTCAAAGTTTACTAATAATAAACAGTTGGACCACTTTCGAAAACGCGCGAAACCGGCTCCACCCTTCTACTTCGTTTCTCTTGGAGAGCCCAGTTCCCATTAGTTCGGAACGTCTGTCGGTCGCTTTGAACCATTTTCGCTGGGCGGGTTTCTTTGAGCGGCATGCTTTGACGCCGCGGCCGCGCTTGTATACGGGTTTCAAAGAGCCGACTTCTAAGTGACCTAACTTATTGTATATTAGTAAACTTTGGTTGAGTGTATATAGAATCCCTGTTTTTTTTTATGTTATTTTGTTGTTTTTAGGTGGTCTTTTAAATTTTGTACTGTTCTTTTGCATCGAGGGTAGTTTTAAGTCTTACTTAGTATTGTGCTTTGTCTGTGAAACTGTTTTGGTTTTGTGACAATAAAGCTTATTCTGATTCTGATTCTGATTCTGATTCAAAGCGGCCGACAAACGTTCCGAACTAATGGGCCCGAGAGACACGAAGTGGAAGGGTGGAGCCGGTTTTGCGCGTTTTCGAAAGTGGCCCAACTGTTTCTTATTAGTAAACTTTGACCTTTTCAACATCCAAATGGGACTAAACAACTTGCTATTGCAACGCAATACTTCGAAAGACTGTCCCTTTTCAAAAAACACATTCATGAGCTCAACCCTAATAAATCCATAAATATTCGTGATGGGTTTTCAAAACATCTAGAGGGACCCATTATAGACCAAGTAAACACGTTCACACTGCCCGTTGGCACGTGGTGTTGCCACTGAATTCAAAACGTGTTTGATGCCATAACTCTCACAAAAACACTTGAATGTTTTGGAAGTAAATGCTGTTCCACGATCAAAAAGGTACACTAAGTTCGTTAAAATGTTTATAACGTATTTGGTTTTCTGACTTTTTACAGACTCAATTATGCAAAACTTCGTGAAGGCTTCTACTATCACCAGGATATATTTGTTCTTTTTCTTGCTCGTTGCAAAATGCCCAACGTGTTCAATATGAATGATGTGAAAAGGCACTGGTGTTTTCTCGATTGGGTTCAGTTTACATTGTCTCTTACCTGATCCGCTCTGTTTATAATATGTACAGTTTAAGCAAGCGTTTACATACTTTTGAATAAATCGCCGCATTTTCGGAAACCAGTACTTTTCCTATATTCGTTTCAACGTTTTGTCTGCGCTCATATGACCTGCGTCATCGTGACAGAGACGGCAAATTTGCATCCTCGCTAACTTCGGGACCACCCAAGCCTTTAGACTATTTTCTAATTTCCGAAAAAGCTTATTGTTTTTAATCTCGTATTCTTCAAAATATTGTTTCGTTTCATTCGTTATGGTTCGTTCTTCAAGTATTTTTCTGATTTTTCGTAGCTGTTCGTCTTGCAATTGGGCTGCTTCTATCCATTCACTTTCCGTAATATCTATGGAGTATGTTTCATATTCGAATATTGGGTTCCTGCTCAATGCGTCTACGTGTTTCATCTGTGTCCCTGGTCGATATTCGATTTCAAAGGTAAACTCCTGAATTTCCAACCACCATCGTCCAATTCTGGGTAAAAGGTCCTTTTTGGTAAGTGTGGTTCGCAAAGCATTGCAGTCCGTAATAACTTTAAAGTGTTTTCTCAATAGATACACTCTAAAATAACGTAAAGCCAGTACAACGGCCATAGTTTCCAATTCGTATGCATGGTATTTTCTTTGGTCGTTCGTCGTTTGTTTGCTAAAATATGATATGACGTGCCTTATTTCCATCCGTATCAAACTGAAGTAACATTGCACCGACGCCTATGGAAGATGCATCCGTGTGAAGCTCCGTACGCAAGTCCCGGTCAAAAATTGCAAGAATTGGCTCCTTTGTTAGTAAGTCTTTTAAACGTTTGAAAGCATTTCGTTGACTGATGCTCCAAATACAAGTAACATTTTTTCGTGTAAGACGCGTAAGTGGTTCCACAATGACTGCATAGCTTGGAATAAACTTCCGGAAATTTGCCTAATCTGTTTTATATTCTTTGAGGCAGGCATCTCTAACATAGCTTCCAAATTCTCTTTTCCTGGTCTTACTCCTTTAGAACTAATTGATCTTCCCAAATATGTTATTTCAGTTTTAAAGAAAGAACATTTACTTATTTTCAATGTCAAGTTATGCTTAAAACAAGTTTTAGTCGTTCTAAACCTTCCTCAAAAGTGACAGAAGCAATGATGATGTCGTCAATGTATGGAAATGCTACAGTATTCCTTAGATCTCCCAATACAGTATTTATCAGTTGTTGGAAAACAGCTGGTGCATTTGTAATCCCGAACGGCATTCGTAAAAACTCGTAGTGTCCGTCAGGTGTTACAAAAGCTGTTTTTTCAATGGAACATTCAGCCATGGGTAGGTACTTGGTAAAACCCATTTGCTAGGTCCAATGTCGTAAAAAATTTATTTCCACCTCCAAGTCGATCTATTTGTTCTTCGATAAGTGGTAAAACACTTCTTTTCTTGATAGTTATAGCATTTAAACGTCTATAATCTATGCACAAGCGGTAATCACCCGTTTTCTTTTTTATCAAAATCACCGGACTTGCATACGGTGAATTTGATTGTCTTATTATGTTGTTTTCCAATAATTCAGTAATCATTTCTCGTAAAATATGTTTTTCCACTTCTGGAAGTCGATAAGGACAATAAACTACAGGTACATCGGTTGTTGTCTTTATCTCCATAAATATTGATTTCGTTTTACCTAGACAATTCAAGGAAAATGATATGCAGTCCGCAAATGCCCTTAAGGTGGGCGTTTTGCGGTCACGTGTCGGCAATGTAATTTAATGATTTGGCGGAAGCGTCAGAGGTAGATTATTCGAGGGAAAATAAACCTGACGTGTCTGACACCACCTCGACGCCGACGGAGAAATTCCATAATTAGAGATATTTTTCCAGGAACATACACAAAATTTTATCTTGTGGGCAAATCCTACACCCCCCCGCTATTACTTGGTTTATTCTGGGTGTGTATTCTTGTGAATATTATTTTCGGATGCGGATATTTTTTTGTGGTTGCCTTCGACCATACCAAGCGTGTATGGTCGAAGGTGGTTGCCGTTGAGTTTGTGGTTTTTGTGAACTTTACAAAGTTTTTCTGGATCTTTGAATAAACATTATAGACAATTAATTTTTACGAACATTGGAGTATTTTCCGTTGAGGTAAGTTTTTGAAAGAGTAATCATTAGATAAGTAACATAATATCACTATTTATGAATATATATTTCATATGTATGTACGAGCTCAATACATAAATATCGCGATTCATCAGTTAACGTGTCCTGGCGATTGTATTTTGCTCTTTTTCTAAAAAAACTTTTTTCTGTGTGATTTTTGATAAAAATGGCCATCACCGTTCGAAATATACTATAAAATTATATACTTTCTGAAAATTGCACAAAAGATAGTCTAGCTATAAAATTTTGAACTAGGCAAAAATAACCAATAATTATTCATATTTTTTTCAAAAATCTGGGTTGCTAAGATATTGTAGAATCCAGTTCAACGCAATGTGATTTTCATGAGACTTTGAACTTGAATAGGGTTCAAAAAAAAATTACTCAATCAATTTTTTCAATGTTGCAAATATCAAATTTCACCAACGATACTATATACACGTGAAAAAACCTAAAACTTTTTTATTTAGAGTTTTTTTCTATCATTTATAATAAAGAGCTCTGTAGTTGGGTGTCAAAATATAATGAATAACCCTGTACCTTCTATGTCCTCGATGGTCATCTTGTTCATTAATTGTCTATTCGATTTACTTAGTTTTACTCTAAAAGAAATTCGTATGAATGTTTTTTGATCCGTCAATAATTATAGGTATTTTAGTGTTGGGCGTTGGGCCATTATTTGCATGATAAATCGGGGTGACGCGACATATAGCGCAGTCGAAAGTAACAATTTGATTTGATTTAAACTTGAATCCTGTGTTGTGGGCGAGCAATTATGCTGCCACAAATGTTGTAATAGTAGACCAATGCTGTGGCGAAAGCCGCACGGTTTTATGAATAAAACTTTGAAATGTGTACTTCAAACTTTGATCTTTATTGAGTTTGTCAATATTTGCTCTTAACAAAAACTCAGAGATAACTTTCTTAGGAGGGCTTAGAAGTAAACTTATTCTTAGGAAGGCACGAGAATAACTTCTTCTTCACAAGGCTCAAACATAACTTCTTAACTATTCTAATCTTAATTTAAAATGTAAACTTTCTAAGAGTGGGAGATCCCAAACATAATTACAGCCCAGGCCATTCCAATGGTTTACAATGCTAGGTACATGGAGATGTCGGTATTTCCCAATTAGACGTTATTTACGTAAACAACCCTTACTGATTTTGTCTATGAATTAGGGTTCTAAAAGGGAAAATTTCCTACTTCCTTTGTTCCGTCTTCTGAATAGCAAATAATAAAATAATATGAATAAAAGGACATTTGGAAGATTGTAAACTATTGTTCTATGGCGACAAACTGGCGTCGACCAGAAATGGACATTAAAATATTGTTATCTAATTATTAATAATACTGTAGGTATGTAGGATCAGAGGATCACAACACCTCCCCTCTTAATGAGAGATTTTATAATAATGAAATGTTTAGAAAATCTCTAGGCTGAGATATACTTATATATATCATTTATATCTTACAACATATTATATCATAAAACAGTAATGGTAATGGCACTAAAGTAATACAATCTGGTTCACATAATACACAGAATAGCAAGACAACATACGATACTTTAAAACCTAATGAAATATAAACCTAAAAATTCAAAACCTTCCAAGTTAGTTTACTGACTAGTACATTATGTTCGTTTGATGGCTCGTCGTAGCGACGTTTAGTTCGGGTATGTGTCTAATTAGGGTTTTATAGTGTTCGTTCATTACAATTTCGGAAAAGTTCATTTTATTCTTCTTGACACTTTCACAGCACTCATCGTCTATCTCGAATGGTGGAACAAATTCACTGTACACTTCAGATTGGAATGTATTACCGTGAGGTACTAGCATCGTTGATGAACTGTAGCCCTTACATTTTTTTTCCAGTGTGACGCTACCACAGTTTCTTAAATTAATATCTAAAGGTTTCTTACTATTTATACAAGAGATAGTTAAAGTTTCCGTATGAGGTACTGCAAATAACCAAGTGTTGCTTGATATTAATTGAATAAAAATTCCCGTTTGTGAGTGAATTACTCGTTTATCACAAATTTCAGGTATTTTGGTGGTAACTTGTAGTAATTTTACTTTTAATCATAAAAATATTTTAATCTGTTTGCATGAACTGTTTGCTTATTTTTCCCTTTTTGAATGACATAGTTTACATCAGAGGTTTTATCTATTATAGAATATGGCCCTACCCATAAAGGGGAAAGCTTTTTACTTCTGCCTCTACGGACAGATTCGTCATGAAGCAGTACTTTATCGCCTACTTCAAAATTTCTGGAATAGGTAGCCTTATCATAATTGTTTTTGGAAGTGTGTTTACTATGCAATAAATTCTCTCTAGCTATTTCTCTGGAATACTGCATCTTTTGTTTAAGGTTTGCTATGAAATCGTCATAAGTATAGGATGTTTTAGGCGGTTGGGTAATAGATGTCGGTAAGATAGGACTGAAACCAAATAAAAGTTCGAAAGGTGGAAATTTTGTTGCTGTGTGAGTGGTCGTATTATAAGTAAATGTAGCGAAAGAAATCCAATTATCCCAATCTTGCTGAGTATCTGATATAAAATGTCGCAGGTATTCCTCTAAGACTCTATGAGACCTTTCTAATGCCCCATTTGACTCTGGATGGTAACTGGTAGTCTGAATTTTTTTTATCTTTAGTGTTTTACATGTATTTTTAAAGAGTTCGCTTAAAAAATTTGTTCCTCGATCGGTAATTAAAACTTCTGGTATTCCGTAAAGGCAAATTATATCTTTGACAAAGTGATCAGCTACAGTTTCAGCTTCTTGATTTTTCATAGGAATATTTATATTGAACTTTGTTAAATCATCTTGAAAAGTCAGAATGTATTTATTGCCAATTTCAGTTTCCGGTAAGGGACCGACTACGTCAAGAAAACATCTTTCGAAAGGTTTGGACGCGGTGGTTGTAATTATCATTGGCATTTTGGTTTTTCGGCTTAGTTTATTTTTTTGACAGAATTCGCATTTTTTTATAAACCTCTTCACGTCTTTTTTCATGCCTTTCCAGTTGTATAATTGCACAATTTTCTTGTAAGTACGGGATACACCTTGATGGCCTGCTAATGGGGAGCTATGGAATTCTACTAATATAGTGTCTTTCTCTTGTTCCGACGGGTTTATTAAATTATTGTTATATATTGTTATTTCGTTCTCTGTATTTTGAAAAAGATATCTTAGCATTGGATAAATTATTTCCCATTTAACCAAAGGGTTATAGTGATACTTTATGATTGAAAGGTTGATTTTAGAATTGTACACAAGTTTTCTCAAATCTAGTAAGCACGACCAGATATTTTCGTAACTGGTGTCGCTAAAAGTGTTTTCATTATCTATAAGCAAATACATATTGGACTCTTGATCATAGTGAGCCGAAGGAATATTGAAATCGATATCGTTATTAAAACATTTCATAAATTTATTCACAACTTTGTTATTTTCTAAAACTTTAAATTTTTCTTTATTCAAGTTTTTGGGTATAAACAATACCAATGGGTCTGTGGCTTTTGTCTGAAACAGGGTTGTATTTTTCTCTTTGATTTTAGAATTCAGGACAACATGATCTTTCAAGTGATTTTGAAATTCAGAATATTCCGTGATTAAGTTAGTATTTACAATATTAATCATTCTACTTAAGGCATCAGCGTTAGTGTTTTTCTTTCCGGCTTTATGAATTACTTCAAAGTTATACTCCTCTAGTTTTAATCTAAAACGTGTTAATCGAGAGCCCGGATCTTTTATATTAAAAATATAAAGTAAAGGTTTATGATCTGTTACAATCTTAAATTTCGTACCAAACACATATGGCCGAAAGTGTTTAACAGCCCATACTATTGCCGCTAATTCCTTTTCAGTAGTGGAATAGTTTTGTTCAGCCACATTTAATGTTCGACTGGCAAACGCTATGGGTTGGTCACTATTAATTTTGCCTTGTGATAAAATGGCACCTATTGCGTAATTACTAGCGTCCGTGGTAATGATAAATTCCCTAGAAAAGTCGGGGTACTGAAGAACAGGTGGGGAAATTATACTTTCTTTGAGAATTTGAAACGAAATACTGCATTCATTACTCCATATGAATTTCTCGTCCTTTTTCAATAATTTGGTAAGAGGTTTCGCTATTTTCGCAAAGTTCTTAATAAATTTTCTGTAATAGCCGACTAAACCTAAAAAAGATTTTATCTCTTTTGAGTTTTTAGGTTGGGGAAATTTTGAGACGCATTCTACTTTTGCGGGGTCAGGTTTAATACCTTCTTCGGTGATGATGTGTCCTAGATATAAGCATTCCTTGCGTAAAAATGAACATTTTGCTGGTTGAATTTTCAAGTTATGATGTCTAAATCTTTGAAATATTTCTGTTAATCTTTGGTTGTGTTCAGTTAAATTGTTTGCGTAAATGACCACGTCGTCTAAATAGATAAAACATTTTAAACCATTAAGACCACTTAAGACTGTATTCATCAAACGCTGAAAAGTTGCAGGAGCTCCTTTCAATCCGAATGGCATTCTATTATAAACGTAATGTCCGGTTGATGTACTGAATGCAGTTTTTAATTTATCTTCCTCATCCATTTGTACTTGGTGAAAACCGTTAGCCAAATCTAATGTCGTGAAATACTGAGATTTACCTAACTGGTCCAGAATATCCGTAATGTTAGGTAACGGAAATGCATCTGTTCCTATAGTAATATCGTTAATTTTTCTAAGGTCTACACATATGCGATATTTAGGTTTATCCGAGGAATCAGTTTTCTTTGGCACGACTATTAGAGAACTATTCCATGGACTACAGGAAGGAGAAATTATTCCGTCTTTTAACATTTGATCTGTTTGTTCGCTTATAACTTCGCGATGTTTGAACGGTAATCTGTAAGGTCTAGTGTTGATTGGTCCTTTAGAAGGATCTGTTGTTATTTTATGTTTAACTGTGTTCGTACAAGATAGTTTATCACCATCCAAGTAAAATATATCGCTGAAATTGTTGCAAATTTCTAATAATGAATTGGTTTCTTCGATATTCAAGCCTTCAAGATTGAGAGCATTTTTTAATAGTTTTAGGCGCTCAATATGATTAATATGAGTTGTTTGTGCAATTTCAAAGTCTTCACAATTGAAAGGTATAACATTAACTCTTGGCATTGACACTGTTAAAACTTCGTCTGAAATATTCAAAACACTCACAAGACATTGGTAATTTATTACTTTTGTTAAGGTAGATCCTAAATAAAGTTCCTCCGAAATTTGTTTTGGTTTTATTATTCCTTCTGTTTCTGCAATATTTGCCAAAGCAGGAATTATTGCTTCACAACGCGCAGGAATACTAGTGTAATTTTCTGAAGGTAAGATTTTAAAATAATTATCCTTAAAGGAAACAATCTCTTTGTCATAGTCAATTTTTGCTTTATGTTTCTGCAGAAAATCACGTCCTAAAAGACCATCATTTTTAATTGGGGTATCATCCGAAACTATGTGGAATGTGTGCATTAAAGTTGAGTCGCCTTTTAATTGGATTAAAATGGAACAAACGCCTAGAGTATAGGTTGGTAGTTTACTAATACCCTTCAATTCCAAAATTATTTCTTTATTCATTAGGCACGGGTCTTTTAAATAACTATTCTTAAGAAGAGAGACGTCGGCACCTGTGTCCAGTAAAAGTTTAGCTTTAGAATTCTTTAAATCGGGAGAATTTATTTCAATGATGTCTAATTGATTATGATTCTCGGACAGCAGAATAGTTTTGCAAGAGACATGATTTGATGTAATAGTGTTATGCGAATTATTTTTAGTGTTATCATTCGATCGATCAAATATTGTAGTATCCCTTTTTCTTGAACAGCTATCTTTCAAATTCACCATAGTCGGCTGTTCGCAGCTATGGCTTAGCACTCGTTTCCCGGAAAATGTTCAAGAGGCGCGCTAGATTGCGAAGTAGGTTTATCTTGTATTGTATTTTCTGTCAGTACTTGTACATTTTGTACGTGTGAAGTTGATGGATTATGTCTGTTAGTATTAGTCTGTTGATTAGAATGATTACGATGATTTTGTTGTCCAGAAAAATTTTGGTTTTGGTCATTATGGAAAGAATGGTTTTGCTGTGCGTCATAATAACTAGTGTTTCGATTTGAAAAGTTTTGTGGATTGTCTGGAAATTGATGTCTAGATATATTATTTTGGGAATATCGTTGATTATGATAGCTATTACGAGGATTATAATTATTAAAACGGTTATTAGGCATCTGAAAACGTTCCATACGATTATTCTGTGTTCCAAAATTATTAAAATTCCTTTGTTGCGTGGAAAAATTTCGACCACCACTGTATACACCTAAATTATTATTAGTGGTCTGGTTTCGTTCAAAATTCTGGAGTTGTCTACATTGAGATGTCAAGTGATTATTTCTATGGCAAAACATACACAAAGTCTGACTTGTACCTGGTTCAAAGTTAGTTCTGCGGCTATTTCCGACTAGATTAATATTTCTAGAATTTTGACCATTTTTGAATCTATCGTTTTGTTCTAACTCAAGTTCTATAGCAATAGAAATGGCTTTATCCAAATCTGAAGCATTTTCAGCTATTAAACGTACTTGAGTTTTCTCGTCATGCAGTCCTTTTCTAAATTTATTTACTATTATGGATTGAAGATTTTCTATTAGTACTTTAGCTTCGTTTGATGTATAATTTAAATTGCATGTCTCCTTGTATTTATTAAAAATAGTTTTGATACGTTTTCCATATTCTTCAATACTCTCTCTATAATTTTGTTTTATGTTCATTAATAAATTTAAAAAATGTGAAGGTGGTGTTTTATCCGTAAAATGTTCTAATAAAAAGTCTTTAATTTCATCCCAGTTGTTAAATTCGTTATATTGAGTTACCTCTTGTGCCTTTCCTTTTAGTTTAGTTGCAAAAATTAATTCAGCCAGATTATCTTTTTCAGTTGCCTTAACTATTTTCATCATAGCATCACAATTCTTTATAAAAAAATTTAGCGAGTTTGCATCTCCTTGCCCATCAAATGCTACAATTTGGTTTAAAACGTCAAACGCATCTTTACCGGCCATTTCTTTTTTTTTTTTTTTTTTTTTGCGTTCGACTCAAAAACAGACTTGCTTTACCAATAAATCGTTATTTGCAGTATCTCAAATTATTCAATTTCAATAAAATAATAGATACCTATCCTATAACTTAACACTAAAAAGATAGCGAGGAAAATAGCGTCACACGAAAAGCAAAGAAGGGACTTACGTTTTCATTCTCTTCTGTGGATCTCGGCCAAGCTGGAAACGTCTTTCCAGACAATGGAATCTTCAGTCGAGATGAAGTCAAGCAGGACCCTCAATTGCGATGGCTTACTGCGTCTTGGCGCACCTTTAAACCAATAGCACTTGCTTTTCGCTTCCTGGGATCTTTGCTGCGTCTTGGCGCACCTTCAAATAGCCTCTGGACTTTTCCTTGCCGCCTTTGGAACTTCGTGGATAATTGCCGCGTCTTGGCGCACCGTCAATTACACGAAGGGTTTCCGCTGCCACCAATGTTGTGGGCGAGCAATTATGCTGCCACAAATGTTGTAATAGTAGACCAATGCTGTGGCGAAAGCCGCACGGTTTTATGAATAAAACTTTGAAATGTGTACTTCAAACTTTGATCTTTATTGAGTTTGTCAATATTTGCTCTTAACAAAAACTCAGAGATAACTTTCTTAGGAGGGCTTAGAAGTAAACTTATTCTTAGGAAGGCACGAGAATAACTTCTTCTTCACAAGGCTCAAACATAACTTCTTAACTATTCTAATCTTAATTTAAAATGTAAACTTTCTAAGAGTGGGAGATCCCAAACATAATTACAGCCCAGGCCATTCCAATGGTTTACAATGCTAGGTACATGGAGATGTCGGTATTTCCCAATTAGACGTTATTTACGTAAACAACCCTTACTGATTTTGTCTATGAATTAGGGTTCTAAAAGGGAAAATTTCCTACTTCCTTTGTTCCGTCTTCTGAATAGCAAATAATAAAATAATATGAATAAAAGGACATTTGGAAGATTGTAAACTATTGTTCTATGGCGACAAACTGGCGTCGACCAGAAATGGACATTAAAATATTGTTATCTAATTATTAATAATACTGTAGGTATGTAGGATCAGAGGATCACAACACCTGCATCAGTTACTTTTTCATGATTACCTCAAAAATGGGACATTTTTTGCTAAGTCCAAAATTTCAAAGCTTACTAGCCTTTGTTCAACTAGAGGGGTGACAAATTATAAGAAAAAACCCTGTACCTATGTGAACGCTCATTTTTATGAAAATAATCTATAACGAATCTTTCTTTTTTCAATTTTCCTATCAATTATTATTTTATTCGGCGACTTTGTTCTACAGCAATTTATAATTAGAATCAAATCACGATAAAAATTGAAAAAGAAAACAAAATATTTGAGGTGTTGATACTTGCATTTCATCGTCATATTATTATCAAATCGTGGAAAATGTAAATAATATAATATTCTTTTTTCATTCCTATAAATCAAATAGGTATAGGTACTTTAGTAATTTGGAAAAAAGTCAATACCTGGAACCATCGATTTGTAGTCCTGAATATAAATAGGTAACTGTCAAATATAAAGCTGAAGTACTAAGTCATTTTTATGGAAAAGTAATTCATATTTTTTATAGGCAGAGTGTTTATTTAAAAAGTTACCATCCACGTTGTGCGAAACTAGACCGATTTTTAAAATTCGACGAAACAATTCACAAATCTATTGGGGGGATGTTTTATTATTAAAAATTGGATGGTGCTAGTTCAACCTCCCTAACCCCCAGTGCTTGATGGCTTGATGCCATTGGACGCGGGTGGTGATTTTTTTTAAAGAAAACCCTGTATTAGTATTCAGATTAGGTACAGAGTGTTTCATTATCTTTGATAACATTTTAATCAGCTGTAACTTCTTTGTTTTTGAAGGTATCGAATAGAAACAAATATCAGATTGTATAGTTCTCTAGCAAGTTTTTTTTCTGTACAAAAAATAATACAAAAGACTAACGATTTTCAGAAAAATTGACCTGACTTATGTTTTTTTTTAAATGGAATGCCCTGTATAATATTGGATATTTCGATTCCACACAAAATTCTAAGTATATTTTATAGAGCATCTCATATACCTATCTTCAACGGTTTGTGAGAAAATGACGTCGAAACATTTTGCAAAAATTGAATGGTTCACATACAGAAAATAGTGACAATCATAAAAACGTGTAATCACATAACACCTCGTGTAATGAGCAAACTCTGTGATTTGTCAAAGTATTTCAAAGGCGATATTGTAAAATCTAATTAGTTTTTATTGTTCATGGCACACTTTGCGATCAATAAGAAGACTTCAAAATTTTTGTGTGACAGGTTTCGACGCCATTTCCTCACAAACCGTCGAAGATAAGTATATGTTAGGCTTTATAAAATATACATAGAATATTGGGTAGAATAGAAATGTCCAATAATACAAATAGGTACAAGGGCATTTCATTTAAAAAAATATAAGTAAGGTTATTATCTCGGAAAAATGTCCGTTTTTTGTTTTATTTTTCAAACAGAAAACAACTTACGAGATAACTATACAATATGGTATTTGTTCCGTTTCGATACATTCAAAAACAAACAAGTTATAGCTTATTGAATGTTATCAAAGATAATGAAACACCCTGTACCTACCTATATTATTTTTCTATGGCCGTCTCATGAAACGGCTCACTCAAGTACATTTTCTACTATTATAGGTAATTTCATCACAGCACACAAAAAAATATATCATTTCTCTTGAGCCCATTCATCAGTCTCGAGAATCAGGTCCCAAGCAAACCCATGTTCTGTACTGTAAATACAAAACGTACAATACAAACATAGGTAATCGAGAATCTATGAATACGAATTTCCGAAACCCCCAAATCGATAATGTTCAAATTACAGTTTTCTCTACATCATCACTCGCCGCATCTATGAGTGAAAAGCTGAACCCCAGAAAAATGCCAAATCGTGGTTCCTACCTGACCTACCCACAGATGATTCCTTTCCATCTCTGTTATCCTATGCAATATGCCCATCTTCTTTCTTTGTCTACTGTAAACCTTGGAAAAATCCCAAAATATTTCACAAAAAGTTTCCCCATCCAAGAACGGATTGTTTGTTGATTAAAATCGCAATGTTATATTGACACGCAATCCATGTGCCTCGAATAAGTTATTTTGGTGATGAAAAATGAAGAAATAGCCGAGAAAACAGCAATTGATGTGACCGTTTTGATCTCAGATTCCTCAGTTCGATACATCCAAAAATAGGTCATTTTTGATTGCTCAGAAAACTCTTCAAATTGAATCTAGCTAATTCATGTTACTTCATTGGAATAGTACATCATTGTACATCATGTACATAACATGATCGCGTGTCAAAGTTGTGTTGTTCTCCCGAATTAAAACATTTAGTGGGTCCATGTCGGATATAGGAGAATAACATTGCGATACGCCCACCTTAATAGTTCCAAGCATATTGATTTATAACTGCCATTAACGTGCCCAAAAAGAAGGTCTTTTATTTGAAGTACGTCGTTCGTGAAAATATCAACAACATTCACAGATGGCTCGTTCAAACACGGCAAAGCTCTAAAAGTGACGACATTATTTTTCTTGATCATCAAAATATGGGACTGTTCAATGAAATCTCGTCCGACTAGCAATCAGCAATTCCTGAGATAAATATTTATGATGAACTATTATTGCATCTACGATCCCTGATACATCTGCTATATTTGAAAGGATAGTGTTTCCCGTGAAACCACGAAGAACATTTTCTTGAGTGCAGTTTTAGTTTTAGTTAGAGTTTTAGCGCTGCCTGTATCGACGAGACATTCACATTTATGGTCATTTATAAAAGCTGTTTTTATGAATATGTGTATGTGAGCTAATACTTTTGAGTTGGTTTGTATTTGTTGAACTCTTGACGATTTTGCAGGGCATTTGTCATGAGAATGTCCTAATTTTTTACACTTTGTATATTCTAAACGGGGTTTTCGACAATCTCTTGCATTATGACCATTGAGACCGCAATTAAAACAGGAACTTTGCTGAACGTTTCTTTTAGATGTAGGTTTTGAGGTAGAAGTAAGCGGCGGTGTGTTTGATCTAACAGTAACTGAAAAATGGCGGTTTGGAATAAGTCCACTTCAGGATCTCGTAACATGATTTTGTTCTTGAGTTGTCATATTTCCAAGCGTATTCAAATAAGCATAAAGTCTATCTGCATTCTGAATTTGTGCAGATCGTATAGTTCTAACAATATTTTCGTCGTTGATACCTCCAATTACAGCATCGACTAAAAATTCATCAGGAATTTTCAATTTCAAAGCGCGTAGTTTCATTAATTTTCTGAAAGAATAATCCCCCAAACTTTGCCCGGCTCTTGCTTCATAATCATAAGATCAAACGAACTTACCTGTGAAGTTCGATCTTGATTATATGAAGGCCTCGTTGAAGTAAATAAGGTGGAATGTAGTACCTCCGTCTCTGGCGTTATCAGTCACATATTTTAAAGTAAACAAAGAACTCACCCTTTCACCGCACACCCCTCGTCTCTCCGGCTCTCACATCAACCTCCAGTCTTCATTTACAGCCGACATTTTTGCAACTATTTGGGGATCGGAAAATTAGGGAGGGACCTTATTTACTTCAACGAGGCCTTCATATAATCAAGATCGAACTTCACAGGTAAGTTCGTTTGATCTTATGATTATATTCGGCCTCGTTTCGTAAATAAGGTGGAATGTAGATATTTAGAGTAAGTTGCAAAAAATAAGTTTTTTATTGGTAGGTAATTTTATAACATTCTATTGGGTACTAGAACCTACCCCAAGGTTAGAGATCTAACCGAGAACAAAAATAAACTGAACAAAGGAGAAAAAACGTAGAAACAAAACTAATTTTCTCAAAAAATGCAAACTTAACTGCTAGTGAAACAGAACGAATGTCAAAATTGCTAATGATACATAATAAAGTGTAGCAAGACGATCAACATTAAATTGTCAAAACTGCCTCAGCGAAAGTTTGAGTCGACCTAAGAGGCCTGTTATAGACCTGTGCAAACATTTTTGAGTTGCTAGACCAACCCGCTGATAGTCTGATTGTATCGAAATTGACACCTTTTCTGCTCGCTGCCGAGGTGGAAGCATGTCTTGTGCTGTGAGCAGAAAATTTGTCGGTATCAATACCACTTTTTCGCAGAATATTTTTTACCCACCGACTCAGCGTCTTTATGGATACTTCCTCATAAGGTTTGATTATTGAAATGAATAAACTTTTAATAATTGGTCCTCGCAGAAGTCCTGTTTTCTCTAAGTAAACCAGCAGGATCGAGGCTACGCAAATTTCCAAAAAGGAGGAAAGGCGTAAAAGAAAAAACTCGACCAATTTAACGTAAATGCATCTATAGCACTGGCATATGGGTCAGTCGACCATGACACATAGGCAAGGCATTTTGCATTCAAACGACTCGCAAATAAATCGATGTCGGGTTGTCCAAATTTGTCAGTTAACCTCTGAAAACAGGAATGATCAAGAGCCCATTCCGTGTCTACGTGAGTGTCCCGAGAAGCTTTATCTGCCTCTACGTTGTCCGATGATCTGATATAAGATGCAAAAATATGAATGTCCCTAATTTCGCATCACTGCCAAATCGCTCGAGCAAGTGTATTCAGCTTAGGGAACTGTACACTGGCCATCCTGTTGATGTAAGCTATCGCGGTGGTATACTATCAACCCTGCAAAGTATGGAGCAGCTCCTCAAATCGCTAGCGTATAACATCTCAAACCAAAAAATACTGCAAGCAGTTCCAAATAATTATTATGTTGTGATTTTTCCTGCTCTGTCCAAAAACCCTGCGAAGTATTGCCGTTGCAGAAGATCCCCCATCCTGTCTTCGAGGCATCCGGAAAAATTTTCAAAACAAAATCTTTTTTCTTTATGAAATTTTTACTGTATTTTAGGTTTCTTGACCACCAATTGAAATCTTCAATCAAATTACTTGGAATATGCATGCGTGCATTATAATCGCACCTTACTTTTTTAAGGGCTAAACATTTTTCACGTTCGAATAATTTTGTGTACAGGTAGCCGTATTTTATGCCAGGGCAAACTGACACCAATTTTCCTATAAACCTGGAAAAATCTCTGATTTTACAGACTGTGAGCCTCTGAAACTTTCTCAACATCAATATCAAGACATTTCGCTTATCTCGAGGGATTGAAATGTTGAGATTTTCTGAGTTGAACTCAAAACCTAGGTAAATACACGTCTTTCTGGGAATAAGTGTGCTTTTATCATAGTTGATAATGAAACCCAAGTATTCTAGAAGAGATATAGTCTGAGAAACATTTCGGACGCACTCTCCGTAATCTCTACCTAGCAATAAAAAATCATCCAGATATATAACCGAAAGAAAACCTTTCTTTCTAAGGTATTGAACCACAGGTTTTAAAAGCTTAGTAAATATCATTGGAGCACAGTTGATGCCAAAGCAAAGACAATTATATTTATAAATGTCGCCGTTAAAAGAGAATCTTGAAAATGTTCTGTGTCTCTGATGAACCGAGACTAAAAAATAAGCCTCCTGTAAATCAATTTTTGACATGAAGCAATGTCGGTCGACCAACCTAGCTGCCACTCTGTGGTCCTCTAGTTTGAAGTGACTCGTAACTATGTATTGATTCAAATTCTTGAGATTCAATATAAAGCGAGAAGAGCCATCTTTTTTAGGAATCAGAAAATATTTCGACACAAATTGGCCTTTGCAAGCTTGAACTTTGGATATAGCTCCGGATCTAAGCATCTTTTCTATAGAAACAGAAATCAACTGTTTTTCTGACACAGACCAATTTGGTTCTTTAGGCGCAGAAGCCTGGAAGGGTTTCTTAAGGAAAGAAAATTTAACCCCCTTTAGCCAAGATAAGATTTGTTTGTTGTTGGTCAGATTCTTCCAACGACTGGGAAAAAATCTCAACCTTCCCGCAGTTTTCCCTACCTCTACTTCCGGCGAAATCTCTTCTCGGTAGGGTACTTCTCTTGGCGACGTGGGCGGCCTGGGTGATGGTACCTGGTTGTGGGAACTTCCCCCCGATATCGTCCACCCTGGACTGTTCCCGGAAGCTTTTTGGGTGGACTCTTCATGTTTAAAGAACTCTTGCCAGAATAGACCTTCTTAACAGGCTGCTTAGAGACTTTAAGCTGTTTAGAAGAATTGCTGGATATTCTTGGCAATCTTGATCCTATCTTCTAAATCCTCCCCAAAGAGCCATTCGTCACTGATGGATTGCGAAAGAGTGTCCTTCCAATCTTTATTGAGATTCAGGGAAACCAAATCCCTACGTGTGACGCTTTTGGAGTGAAGCAGGTCCGATAAAAGACGCCCCGCGTCGCTAAGCCGTTCGATCATAGCTTTACTATCCTCGGCCACCACCTGTTTTGTCAATAATTCGGAAACTACTGAGCTTATAGCTGTCAAGGTTACTCCATAGACATAAGACGTTCATCTCTCTTCAACACAGAATCATTACTAGCTTGTCTAACCATTGGGTTTAATTTTGGCGCTTCAAAATAACGACTGTTGTCGGGTGCGGGATATTTTAATAACAGTTCCTCTCTTCTGTTGTCTTCCAAGCCTGATTTGAAAATGTGGTGCCATCTATCCGCAATCTGCTGATGTATTGGGGTCCCATAAACTTTTTTGGTGCCTACCTCATTACCTAGCACTGACAAAATATCTTTATCGAGGGTAGAGGTCGGAATTAACACGGCACTGCCGGTCTTGACCGGTCTCAACTACCTGAGGCCCATCTTTTTCTAGAAAGACAAAAAAGGGAAGGTCGTATAAACTATAAACGAACCAAAAAGAAAAGTTGAGTTGTCAATGTTATCAAAAACAAGAACAATCAAATGGCCACTGTGATTTGACTAGTTGAAAGTTGAAATTGAGGTTCAAAACTCAAGCATGACATCAAAGCATGCGTGGGGTGTTCATGACCTATCAAAAGGACGTGACATCTTCTGTTATCAAAAACAGGAACGGTAAATAGTAGGTATCCGATGATAAACGCTGAGGTTCATAACTCAGGTACTCCAGGATGATATCAAAAAACATGCCTGACCGGTCTTTCAACTGTTATCAAAAACAGAGACCGACTTCATGAACCACGGGTCACACATTTCAGCTCACCAACCATCAATGAGCAAATATGATCTGAATTACTGCATACGATTGGCATACATACCCAGTCCCGTGGCCAAAAAACAAAACCCAGAAAAAACAATTACATACTTTCCCTTATAATTTCCTCCGAAGATGAATCACTATCACTCGAAGAGTATATTCTTTGTCTACGATGTGTATGACGTTTTTTCGAAGGTGCATCACTGGAGCTTGAAGTTGAAGACTGATGCGAAGATTTATTTGAAGAAACCTTTTCCAAATGGTCCATTCTACGTTCTAAGTTCTTCAATATCCTCATAACATCTTTGTTCCTTCGTTGAGAGCGGCAACGCAATCTTTTTGGCATTGTAATCGAAAAAACAGAACAAAATATCGAAAAAAAAAACTATTTGGCGAACGATATTAAGAAAACACGTCGTGACCCTAACGCACAGAAATGAAGACTGGAAGTTGATGTGAGAGCCGGAGAGACGAGGGGTGTGCGGTGAAAGGGTGAGTTCTTTGTTTACTTTAAAATATGTGACTGATAACGCCAGAGACGGAGGTACTACATTCCACCTTATTTACGAAACGAGGCCGAATATAATTTGAGGCATCTTTTAACAGAATAGCAAATGGAACGGACTTACGAAAATGTTCCAGCATCCCTCGTTTCATTTCCATCCAGGAAATGTCGTCTTTGATTTGTTCGTGGTACCATTGTCGTGCATGTCCCCTGAGGCGGCTAGCAATAATCCTTATAATGTATTCGTCACTCCACTTATATCTTTCCGCAAAATTATCCACTTTTGTCACCCACATTTCGATCGTAACATCGTTTTTTAAAGCGTCAAACACTGGGATTGCTTGTTCATCAACACACATCGCGGTGGAAGTTGAAGCTTGACTTTGAAGTTCGTTAATTTTTTTTTTCATTACTTTTAATTGTTTTTTTAAGAGAATGAGTTTCACTGTCTGTGCTGGTCTGGATGACCGGTCGCGTGTTCGTTTTTCGCAAGATCGACGGTCACTTCGTCCACGTTTTGACTTTTTGTCCTTTTTATTCACTTCACGTTTTCCCATTTTGTCAGAAAGAAAATTTAGCCGCGGTCTTGGCAGTCTATCCCACTTCTGATATGTAAGACTACGTAAATTAAACCACTTTGCAAGCAATAATAACGAATCTATTATTCAAGCACCAAAAGAATATTCAAAATCGTATACAAATGCGGAACGATTCGATGCTATTGCAACGCAATACTTCGAAAGACTGTCCCTTTTCAAGAAACACATTCATCTCTTAACCCTAATAAATCCATACATATTCGTGATGGGTTTTCAAAACATCTAGAGGGACCCATTATAGACCAAGTAAACAAGGATATCATAATATACTTGTGGTGGTCGCTTTATTTCTTACAATTCCCAATTTCATTTTGTCAATTCCCAACTTGAAGTTGTTTAGTCCCAATTTGAAGTTGAAAAGGTATACCTAGTAAGAAATAAGTGAAATATTTTTGATCCAGTTTCCGGCATAGCCCGTCAAAATATTATCCATGCCATGTGTATAGATTTAGTAAAGAATACCATTCCGATCTGTTTTCTTAAACCGATATTATAATAATAAAATATAATATAATAACAGACAAAAGCACGATACACCTTACCTTGCTCGTTGCTGAAAAGCAAAAAACGCATAATAGGGTCTCGCTGCCTGTCATAACCTTTCCAACGCCTTGAGTGGAATAAAAAATAAAATGAAAATATCACTTATGGTGTCTACCTCAGGGTGGTCGATCAGGGGCCCAATCCTCGAGTTAGGGAACAACGGCTCCCTCGAACTTGATAGAAGGGAGAATATTTTTGAGAGAGCAGACGAGTTCCCATCGCATTATTTTCGGCATTCCTCCCTTTTCCGGACTTTCGCTATTCTTGAAACGTGGGGGGCTATAGTTAAGTGGAACAGTCAAATTTCCGCTTGCCAAACGGGAATCATATGCTACCATCTACATTGTATTTGTGTTCAAAGTCACGCTC
This sequence comes from Orchestes rusci, assembly GCA_958502075.1. NCBI lineage: Eukaryota > Metazoa > Arthropoda > Insecta > Coleoptera > Curculionidae > Orchestes > Orchestes rusci. Next base: position 53,258,998 of record OY293303.1, on the reverse strand, counting down.
ACGCCAACTTCAATGTGGATGGTAGCATATGATTACCGTTTGCCAAGCGGAAATTTGACAGTTCCACTTAATTCTACTCAATCAAGTCAATAGAACAGACTTCTATCAAAAGTCAGGAGAACATTTTTGCCCCCACTTTCAAGAATAGGCATCATTAATTTTGAGAGAACCACGCCCAGTTTACTCCCAGGTAGTGATTGCTCCCTAACTCGAGGATGGGGCCCCAGGCCGCGCGCTATTGGTGTTGCTTCCTCTTCACGGTATTTACAGCATATTATTATGCGTTGTTTGCTATTATTATGCGTTGTTTGCTATTAGCTTTTGAAACAAATTGATTTTCTTGGAGATGGGTTTATAATATATTAATGAGATATATCATTAGGATATTATATCAGAGGTTTTTTAGTTTGGGTCTTTAATAATACAGGGTGTTTCCTAACCTCTGTGACAAAATGAAAGGGGTGATTCTTCGCTTAATTTTAAGACGAAAATGTGGTATAACTTTTTTTCGAATTTCGCTTTGTTTCCAAAATACAGGGTGTTTAATTTTTTTTTTTTTGATTAGTTTTTTATTTTTAATTAATTTATCTTTTACTCGATTTTGTTGAAGTTTGGTAACGGTATTTATAGTGATAACGGGCTCATTTTGCCATGAACAAATAAAAATTATCGCATACAGTGGCGTCCCGAGCGGCACTTCAACCAATATTATTGGGAAAAAAATGTAGGCCACTGACTTTTTGTGTCATTTTCATTTTTTTCTCCGGTTATTCAACTAAAAACGCAACTTTTTGATCTCTTAAATTTTTATCTTATCTTGCGTAATTTTTGAGATAAACCACTTTATTGCATGTCTCTGGACTACACGAAAATAACAATATGATGCAAAGTATTGCAAAGTAGGCTTTTTGCTTCGATCCATGGCAACCACATTATTTGTTTTCTTCATGACATTTGCCTACTGTATGAAAGTTTCCAATAATGTATTTAAGTTACAATTGTTTTTCAATTTATTCGTAATAAATTACGTTCTCTTCATAATGGCTGAGTTTACCAATCAAGAAATGGCTCAAATGCGTTTTATGTACGGTCCGGAAATGCCCGAGAGGCGAGACGTTTGTATGCAGAACGTTTTCCTAATAGACAAGTACCATGTTCGGCAACATTTACAAGGTTACATCTCCGGTTAGAGGAAACAGGTAGTTTTGCAGCAAGCCAAATAGGCGCCCGACCACTTACAGTTAGGACCGCCCAACTTGAGGAAGAAGTCTTGATCATGGTAGAAGAATCTCCAAACATGAGTACTAGGAAAATTGGAAGTGAATTAAATGTGAGTCACAAAACAGTCTGGAGTATCTTAAAAGACTATTTACTCTATCCTTACCACATACAAAGAGTACAAGCTTTGTTGCCCGGAGACTTTCCAGCTCGCGTTGATTTTTGTAACTGCATGGTTTCAAGAAATTTCTTTACGAGTACCTCATTTTTCGGCAAAAGTACTATTTACCGATGAAGCCAATATTTCTAGAGATGGAATAATGAATTTTCACAACAACCATGTTTGGGCAGAAGAGAATCCTCATGCTATCGTCGAAGGACATCCAGTATACATTTTCATTTAATATTTGGGCAGGGTTCATTGGAGATGTCTTAGTTGGACCGTATTTTTTCCCAAATCGACTTACTGGTGAGGTCTATTATAACTTCCTTAGAGATGAATTACCCGAATTGATGGAAGCAGTGCCATTAAGAACGCGATCTCTAATGTGGTTCATGCATGACGGCGCTCCCCCTCACTTTGCAATTTGTGTTCGAAATTATTTAGATCAGCAATATCCTGATCGTTGGATCGGCAGAGGAGGACCTCACCCATGGCCACCACGTTCACCGGATCTGAATCCATTAGATTTTTATTTTTGGGGACATCTTAAGCAACTTGTTTATAGCACTCTCATTCAATCCGAAGAAGACCTACGAATGCGTATTATTAATGGATTCAATACGATTTCCGCCAGTCCCGAAATTTTCCGTGTGGTGAGAGCTAACTTAGCACGTCGTGTACATGGATGTTTACTGGCTCGTGGAGAACATTTTCAGCAGTTTATTTAACTTTTTTTATTTATTTAGTGTTTTTGAATTCTCCATTAAAATTATTATAATTGATTGCTGTATTTGTTAGAAAATTCAACATCAGGATAAAATTACTTTTTGCGTCAAAACTCACTCAACTAGATTTAATTTTTTATCTTAAAAATTAGGCAAGATACGATAAAAATTCAAGAGATCAAAAAGTTGCGTTTTTAGTTGAATAACCTGAGAAAAAAATGAAAATGACACAAAAAGTCAGTGGCGTACATTTTTTTCCCAATAATATTGGTTGAAGTACCGCTCGGGACGCCACTGTATTCGATAATTTTTATTTGTTCATGATAAAGTGAGCCCGTTATCACTATAAATACCGTTGCCAAACTTCAACAAAATCGAGTAAAAAACTAATCAAAAAAAAAAAATTAAACACCCTGTATTTTGGAAACAAAGCGAAATTCGAAAAAAAGTTATACCACATTTTCGACCTCAAATTAAGCGAAGAATCACCCCTTTCATTTTGTCACAGAGGTTAGCAAACACCCTGTATATGATTTGTTTATACGTATGTGGTCTATGTTGGGTTATTTCATATAAATAATCAAACAAGGAGTTAGTTTAGTCTATTATTATTATTATTATCATTACCTTTCATTAGTATTAGAACTCACAGTTTTAAGTTTTAAGTTAATTTGAGTTTAAGTCTTGGTTTCAGTTTAAAGAGTGTTTAAAGTCATTTCTTCGATTTTGTTTAAAGTTTTTAGTCCTCTTTTTTCATTTGTGTTATTTTCTTTTATATCATTGCATAATTATGAGGTCTAAAGTAGTAGATGTTGACAAACTTTCAAGTTATTTGAATGAGCACTATCCCTATATTAGTTTTTCTGATCTTCCAGGTACTTAAATCAGATAGCCAAATTCTAAAGAGTTTGTGTTTGCATCTATCAAGGGGTAAACCGCAGAGAATAGAGTGTACACCGTAATTCCTTTTATACCCATAATTCCTTGGAATTCCCTTGAACCTCTCTGGAATTCCTCGATGATCACTGGAATTCCTGAAAATTATATGGAATTCCTCGGAATTTCCCTGGAATTCCCTGGAATGCCTTGTAAAACCCTTGGAATTCATTGGAAATCCCTTGGAATTCATTGGAAATCCCTTGGAATTCCTTAGAGTTCCCTTGGAATTCTTCGGAATTCCCTTTAAATTTCTTGGAATCTCTCAAATACTTTGTAGTCTCTTGACATTTACTATTGTTTCGCTTATTATTTATTTAATGGTTACAAATTTTAATAATCCAAATCAATGAATCATATCACTTACAGAGAAAAAGCAACCATTGGGTTCACATGATCTATTCATTCAACAGTTTACATGAAGGAACAATATTACCATTTTTCCAGCCTATATGTATAGACTCTTTATCAATACAGGAAATGACTTCGATCTATACAGTAATACCACGGATAGAGCACCCTATAGGTTTAGCGTACAGTCAACAGCATAACATTTCGCATACAATTTTTGTAATATCCCTCGTATTCCGTCAAAATTCCAACCAATAAAACTATCCAGTGCTCTGTGTCAATTTATTATCAAGAATAAAAACAGTGATTAAACTGTTTTCATGAAAGAGACGAAAAAATTAGCAGCCGAATAGCATCTTATTAGACACTTTAAGCAAACCCAACATTTTTTTACGTATCCGTATCCGGATCCGTATACGAATCGACATACGTTAATCATATAAAAACCCGCTTAAGCAGCGATCGGTTCTACGCGTATACGAGAAGGATTGGTGAAACGTCAAAGTTGTCAAGCTTCGTGTTTTGTAACCTATATATTGATTTTTGTTTATATTTTTGGTTTGGTTTGGATGTTTGTGTATTTTTCGTTTATCCGTTTTGAAGAGCTTTTGTTATAAATCTTCGATTAGTTGAGATGCGTTCTCAGATACGGATACGATGAAAGGCCCGCAACGATACGTGCAACGGAACGAATCGGAACCTCCGCATCTATTCTGAGCATGCGCAGTATGATGCGGATACGGATCCGTTTGAAATTTAGGACGTGCTTAAAGTGTCTATTATAGCTGCCTTTATGCGCCTTTGCGCAATGTCGACCGGAAAGTTAAAGAGCTGAACCATCGGTAAGAATGGATTCACCTCGTGCAAACATCTCAATAGCCTTTGCTTTTCCATCATTGGTGAGGGTATAATAAGCCATTTTCGCAAAGAAATATTAGCTCGAATTTCATCTGATAAACCACTGATTCATAACAAGAGTTTGACACAACTTATGTTTAATAAATGAGTTTTTGACATTTTACGTGATGATGATGTTAACTGTAACTTAAAGTTACTAAAAGTAACTCGTCATAGAAATTTCCGCTTGGTTCAAAAAGTCTGTTGCCATACTTTAAATTTGAAAATATTTTACAAGGGGCTCGAAAAACAAGAAAACGTGAATTCCATTAGGAGTAAACCACCTTTATTTTTGGTTTTGGAGGAAAGTGTCGAATAAAAAAGAAATTTTGAATACTATTCAAGGGCTTTTTCTGAAATTTCAACTCAGAATTCCAAATTTCATTTTCCTGCAAAATTTAAAAATGTTTTTAATTTTTTTCTTTTTTAGATAATTTCACGTATCTTTCACCTTATGTATGCAGGCGAAGGTATTTTTGAATAAATCCGATATAATACATCTAATTTGCTATTAAGTTCATATTAAAAATTTAGAGAAATCTTTACAGCAAAATTAAACTTGGAACACTTACTTATAGTTGAAATTTTAGAATTGGTCGAGAAATTGGTCTTTGGATAAGATTTTTTTTTTTTAACAGCCACTTCACTCCAAAACCAAAACGAAAAATAAAAGTACCTAGTTCACCATTGATAGCATTTCACGTTTTCTTGTTTTTTGACCCCCTGTATAATATTTTAAAATTAAAGTTAGGCAATAGACTTTTCAGAACAAGCAGAACTTTTTGTGTGGATTGACTTTTGGTCGAAAGATGAAAATTTTGATTCATTATATCTATGAGTAATCTATCCGTGGACATTCTGTATAATATAGAGAACTATACCTAGGCAAATTTTAAAAATTTAGTAGTTCACTAATGTCAATAGTGGCAACTCGATTAAACTATTTTCAAGATGGTGGCTTTTCCGGCGATACCGAGGATGATACCAGAAGTAGGTGTCAACTTACTTATTTTGAATGGGACATTTTTTTGGATTTTACGTAAGATTTTGAGCAAATTTGGTGTGTCATGTCCTATACCTAAGCCCAAGCGTTTCTGACATATTTAAATTTTCACGTCAAAAACTGCGTTCTCAAGCCCTAAAATAATTAGCAATTTTTCCTATAAGCAAGACTTTAATATTTGACTTGGGTCTGATTCCTTGTTGAAAAGAACTTACTGTAAAAATATTTTTTCATCATTTTGATAATTTTAATACAGGATGTTCAATAAATTGGATTAAAAAAAAAAAGAAACTGCAAAACATATTTTTTTTTTCAAATAGAGACGCCCAAATTTCATAATTTCATCTTATTCAGCAATAAAATTAAGGGTAAGTCTATGTAAACTTGTTCATTCTCGAGTTTATTCTGGAAATTGTTGGTTTTTGAATTTTTTTCAATTTAATGTTTTTGTTTCATACTGTACTATTACCGGAAAAATTTACTTTACTTCTCGCTTCACTACTCCGCACTCCGCTAAATGACTCTTTGCATCATCAAAGACTGAAATTGCAATGGTAGCATGGTTTGGCTGGCGCCATCTCATGGTTTTAATTATTTACTTGACCTTAAATGTTGGCAGCATAGGTAACCTATCTATATTACCTAAGTAGTGATATGGTTTGGCTGGTGACATCTCATGGTAAGAATGCGTGAGATGGACTGCCATCACCTCAATGTGTGCTTTGACAATAAGAAATTACTTTTTCTTTTAAACCGATCAAAAAAAAAATGGTCACAGTTTGAAACGAAACAATATACGATACACAGCCGTTAAATGTCATTAAACTACTCGTGATGATGATTTTTTAAAAATATTTTCGAAACCTCTTGAGATAATTAATTGAATAAAATTTGGTAAAGTTAGTAAAGTTTTCACACTCTATCCTATGAATGAGAACATAGTACCTATTTTATGAACTTGAGTGAGTTGATATACAAGGATGGGTTCAATAAAACATGGCCCAAGATTTTCAGTAGTTTGGCCTACAAATTCTGAAAATCTGGAGTCTTAAACACAGATAAGGAACTCTTATCGTAGCTCACTGAGACGCACCATTTTCGAGAAAAATGCATGTGAAAATCATATTACAGACAAAACTGCGTATACCAAAACCCTCGGCGAAAGCTCGGGTTTACCTGTGATAGCCTTTCCAGATCCAGATGCAGACGGCTTTTTTCAGTAGAATCAGTGTACTAAACGATTTTCAAATCCATTTTTCTCGAAAATGGTGCGTCCTAGCAATGTACGAGAAGAGTACTTTATCTGTGTAGAAAACTCCCGATGTTTAGAATTTGTAGGCAAAACTAGTATAAATCAACAATTAAAAAAATTGGGCATATTTTCTTGAACCCGTCGTTGTATATCCCACTCATGAAGGTGATGAAAATGCAAAATTTTCATTCATTATACAGGGTGTTTCAGAATAACATGCTAATAATAAAGGGGGTGATTCTTGGGCTCATTTTAAGAAAAAAAATTCATATGAACGTATGTCCTAAACGCCTTAACTTTTGAGATACAGGGTGTCAAAGTTTTAAAAAATAGATACTTTTTTTACAATAACTTTGTCATTACTGTAGATATCTTTATGAAATTTGAGTCATGTATTTTAGGCATTAATACTCATTCTTTGATGCACCAACAATTTAATAAAAGTATCTATTTTTTAAAACTTTGACACCCTGTATCTCAAAAGTTAAGGCGTTTAGGACATACGTTCATATGAATTTTTTTTCTTAAAATGAGCCCAAGAATCACCCCCTTTATTATTAGTATGTTATTCTGAAACACCCTGTATATAGTGTAAAAAGTTTTGGTAACTTTACTGCTAAGAATACATTTTCTCCTGAATCAACCCGTACGACACATCTCACCTCAATATTTATTTTTAAATTATTCCTGAGTTCATTATACTAAGTAGTTTTTCCATATTTTGTATCGATTTTTCATCAGCTTGAAGAGGTTTCTGATATTCCCACCAATTACGGCATTTTCTCAAAAGTCAGTCGTTAGTTTTATACCTTTAACGTTGAAACATTTGTTGAAATTTGTTTTGTACTCTTTGGAATTCCTCTGTAATTCCTTGGAATTCCTTTGTAATTTCTTGGACTGGAATTCCTTAAAATTGCTCGGAATTCCCCGGAATTCCTTGGAATTCCTTTTTATTTTTTGGAATTCCCCAGTAATTCCTCCATGGTGCACACCATAATTCCTCTGCGGTTTACCCCTTGGAAAATATTAAAGAGTTTTTGATCAACAAGAAAACGGATGTTAATGCGGGACAAAAAATGTTCAGTGAAGTCCTAGGTGAAGCCGAAAAATTTAAAAAAGCAGTTTTGGCGTATAATATTGCCAAGGACGGACTCCTACGAAAACGATATTATAAAGCGTCTTCTTTTTATTCTGAAATATGCGAACATATGGAAGTTAAAGGTTCCATCAAAAATCGATGGTATAATGTAGATATTTTGCGCAAGAAAAATGTATCTAACTCACCAGAAAATATCATAAAAGTTTTGCCAAATATATCTTCTGAAGATAATCTTGAATTCTCAAGTAGTAATAGTTATGCTCTACGGATTGCTCGGTCCGAAGTGAATTCACCTATCTTGCAGACTTCCAACACTGCTCACAACATACATTCGACTGAGAACCAACAACAAGAATTATTATTTAAGACACCAGAAAAGAATGTGGATATACCGTTCAATATGAATGGTGATAAGCAACCTATATCTGCTAACTCTGCATCTCCATGTGAGGTATCTAACTCCCAAATTTTCCACGATCAAAGTTACGTCAGTTCAGACAAATATTCAATAGCAAAAGAAATACAAATGTTACAATATGAGCAGAGGCCAAATATAATTTTACCAAAAAATACTATTAACATGTGCGAGGTCAAATTTTAAAAGACCAAAATATGCTGAGTGTACTTATTTGGAAGGCACTTTTAGTTTAAGTATTGAAGAATACAATTATGTCACTGACGAAAACGATTTAGTTCCAAGAAAATATTCTTACTTAATTAACCAAAACTTACAGAATGTCAATACTACTTGTAAACTTAACTTCAAGGAATCTTTCTATTCTGAACGAAAAGGCATTCTGACGGTGTATAGTTATTGCATTCACCAAACATGTAAAGCTTTTAAATTAATCTTTCAAAATCTATATGATGTAACGAGTTTCGCTATAGAAAACACTTGTCCAGTTTTAATTAATTTATTTAAAGTCACTAACAAAAGCACAAATATTCATGTTCACAATCGCAGCGTATATTTATGTTGTAACGATTATAATTCGCGGCTAATCGATAACTAACTCTCCTGTTCGAATGGCGGAGCTTCTTATATAGAGCCTCTTCAATGTCTCGATAGATGGCGAAAGTTCTCCAATATTCTAGGTGTAGGCAACCGAATAAACCTTGCTATTCTAGAACTTAACAGTAGTTTGGGCTTGTGACAAACGGGACAAAAGCCTAGTTATTCGATGGCGAGTGCAATGGTTGTAACGTCGTGTCCGCTGTCGACCGCCTTGGAAGTTCGTTCCACTGGGCATGTTTCGTCACAATATGTATATCAAATGCTTCTCATATTAGAGTGAATGTTTACAGCAGTTCATTAAACTACAATCATTTAAGTAATATTACTTCCCGATTAAGAGGGGTAGAAAGAAAAATAGTTGGAAATTCAATGATTCACCTAAAACCCCTTTCAAAAAGAGAAAATGATGTGATATCATTAAAAGCCTCCTCAAGACAAGTAGAAAATTATGATGACGTTAAATCTGTATCGTCGTGTTAGATCTGAACAGTTGGCTAAAAATGACCGAGACACGAATGATTTTTTTGATCTGATAGAGTTCAAAAAAATCATCCAGAATATATCAAGTCTCTCGGTGCCCCTTATTATGTTCATATATACAGCAAAGAACAAGATATGTTAGTGCTAAATTGCACATCTCGAGTCCTGCACTTAGATGCAACTGGAAGCATAATAAGAAAGCCTTTCGAAAGCAAGCGTGTTTATTATTATGCAGGTATTATTCAAGTCCCTTTCAGTAACAGGGTCTGTCCAATTTTAGAAATGGTCACTTCCAATCATGACGCGGTTTCTATATCAACATGGTTATTTAACTTTAAAAGTTATTTTTTATCAAAAAGAAATCAGTGGCCCATTTTTGATATTATTGTAGTCGACTTTAGTTTTGCATTTATTAACGCTGTCGCTTTTTCATGGAATAATATGGATCTTTCAATGTTTTTAATAACGACGTTTGATTTTCTGCACGAATGTAAACCCTCGCCCAACAACTTTATCCAGATTCGTCTTTGTTGCTTCCATGTTTTTGAATTAATGTCCGATTTAATAAGCGAATGCTATTTAGAAGGACAAAGGAAACCAATGAAAGAGTTGGTAGCAGTTGCATTCACTGTAGATTGGAACGGTTTTCGTGAATGGTTTCATAACTTTCATTCTTTGACAACATTTAAATTCAAGAATATAGAGGTAAAAGTGCCCTTCATAAGATTGCAAAATTAGCTGCTAAACAAAATATTATCCTAGATTCAATAAAGACAAAATCAGGCATGAAAAACACAATTCCGAGTGAGTCTGAGTTTGATAAAAATACTTTTAGTTCTCATTTTAGAAAACTTATTGAATTAAATATTGGACAAAAATATACAGATGACCAGGAAGATAACCCAAATTATAATATACATTTTTTTGATACTTTTTTTAAACGGTATATTCCCTATGTCTCCATGTGGGGGAGTTTCTTGTCAGAAGGGCAAAGCTATAGTAATGCTGCCGTTGAAAGATGGTTTAATTTAACCAAGAATAATATTTTGGAGGGAGAAACAAACCAGAAATGTAGCCGAGTATTACGTAAAATTAGAAAACATGTATTATTTGTTTCTAAACAAGTGTCTCTGAAAATACGAACAAAGAGATGCACTAAGGCAACGCCTAAAGATAACGTGAGTCTATCCCAATTTGATCATGGGCTTCAGTCTCAGGAAATCTGGAATAAAAAATAACAGACGCCAAAACCCTCTAATTTTGATGGAAATGAATCAAAACAAATGCTTAAATTTTCGGATCAAGAGACGACAGAATTAGAAATTCAAAATATATCTCGTGTATACTGTAGATCCTATAATGATGAACATCATGACGGGCCAATCAAATGGTTAGGTTCCGACAGATGTAATAACTGGATGCACGATACTTAAGCCAAAAAAAATTGTTTGTCCATTTCTTCAAAAATCATTTTTTTGTTCAATTTGCTCTACCAAGACTTCGTCATCCGATTCCAATTCTCCAGAACAAAATAAATCAACCCAGTTTGATCCAACACCCTACGAATTTTTTTCTGAACAAAATCTCACAAAAAGTTTCGAAGAACTAATTCAAATCGGAATCGATACTCCAGGTCAAAGGGAAAACAAAGAATGGATCAAGGAACGAAAAAATCGAATCACAGCGTCAAACTTTGGTGTTATTTGTAAGGCGCCATCAAATAAACACTTAAGAGCAATAGCGAAAGAAATATTAAATACTCGATCACTAGATAATGTCCCATCAATACGACACGGCATTTTAAATGAAAATAGTGCCTTAGAAAAGTATGAATACGTAACCGGCGATAAATGCCAAAGAAGTGGATTAAAAATACATCCAGAATTTCAGTTTATCGCTGGATCTCCAGATGGTTTGATAGGGATCGATGGGATATTAGAGATTAAATGTCCATCATCCTTAAAACTTGGAAAGATTTCATATTGTGACCATGCCGGGAATCTTCGAGTAAATAGTGATTATTTTTACCAAATCCAGGGATTAATGGAAATCACTAGTCGAATATGGTGCAATTCTTTTTATATATACTAAACGGGGATATCATATCCAAAGAATTTAAAGAATGGCAGGTTTCTGGAATAATGCTTTTCGTAAACTTAAGTAATTTTTCTATTATCTAGTTCCCTCCATCTTGCAAAAAAAAGTCGTTGGAGAGCCTGTTAAGGGGATTCCAATAAAAAACATTGAACTCTTGCCTAATGGCCTAGTTAATGATTTCAATTATTACTTATCTGACATAAGTGAAAGAATATATACTGCGACATAAAATAAAGAGAGATTATATCACACTTACTGGCAAAAAATGGTTAAATAACTTTATTGTCGACATTTGCTTCTATATTTTAAGCGATTCGCTTGAATATAATTTGATCACTTGCAATTTATCGACTGCGATTCTGGTCAATGAAAATATTCATTAATACGTTGTGAAACAGATTGATATCTCACAAGATAAAATAATGATAATGCCGCTTTTGATAAATGCCAACATTTTTACAAAAGTCCAACTATGTAAATGGCACAAATATATTCCTTCACTGGACCAAAAAAACTTACGATTGACCCAGACATATAGGAAAGAATTGCTAAGTTCGCTACTAAATAATTCGGATAACGTTAATGATGAGTGCATTTATTGTGGAAACACAGACAAAAATAAGAAGTTTTCATTCAAATGTAAAGGTTGCAAGCGTAACGCCCATAACAAAGAAGGAAGAATTTTTATATGGGTTATGCAATTTATGTCAACAATATTAAAGATGATCAACAAAGCACAAACACAGCTGGTTGAAATGCTGCTCACAAGTCAACACATCAGGTATGTTCTTCGTTTACGAATTCTCTTGGGAAACTCCCAACCCTCCTTTTTTCTGAGTATTTTTGTTCAATAAGAATATCGTTTTTTCATTTTTAACATTGTCACCGATCATGCTGAACGCAGCAAAAAGTTTCACGAGCAGTATCGCAAAAAAAAAACCATGGGTTACAAGTATGAAAGTGAATTTAATTTTATTTCAATTGTTTTTAGAACTCTGACGGCGTGACAATGATTTCTAATGCTACCGCAGACTTCCTTCTTTAGTAAGCAATGATGAAATGATGAAATAATGTTTTAAAAAAAAATCATCAACGAACACTTACTAACAAATGTATAAAGGTGAATTTAATTAAATTTAATTTTTTTTGAGGCTCTCTGACGGCGTGACAATGAATTCTGGTGGTACCGCAAACTTCCTTCTTTAGCGAGTGGTGTTTCAAAAAAAAATTCATCAACGAACACTTACTAATAAAAGTATAAAAGTGAATTTAATTTTATTTTATTTTTTCTGAGGCACTCTGACGGCGTGACAATGATTTCTAATGGTACCGCAGACTTCCTTCTTTAGTAAGCAATGTTTAAAGAAAAAGTAATCAACGAACACTTAGCAATAAAAGTATGAAAGTGAATTTTATTTTATTTTATTTTTTTTGAGGCTTTCTGACGGCGTGACAATGAATTCTGGTGATACCGTAAGCTTCCTTCTTAAGTAAGTGATGTTTAAAAAAAATTCATCAACGAACACTTACTTTAATAAAAGTATTGAAGTTAATTTAATCCAATTCTATATTTTGTGAGGCACTCTGACAATGACTTCTGGTGGTCCGCGAACTTCCTACGTTCGTATATAATGTTTTTTTTTAAATCATCAACGAGCACTCACTGACTAATTAAATGAATACAAATAATTAACCCTATCTTACAATCCAAGTATATCGAATATTCTTTACTTATTGCGTTTGTTTTTGATAGGATACAATATCCTTGCCATTGGTACAACAGACCATTTAGAAACACTCCTGTATACATTTTCATTTATTATATAAAGGATTTACCATATCTTGAATTTCTTGTTCAATAATCCGGCCTAGAGTTACCTAGTAGGCTGGGCGGTTCAGTTTGCACTACGAAAAAGATTTTATAGCTGGCTTTTATGGATAACTTCACCTTCACGCTAACCTTTTCCTGAGAGATATTTGCAATTTTTCAAGAAGGGCTTCTCGCAAATCAGGCATGGTTTCCTGATGAAAAAATCATCAACGAACACTTTCTAATAAAAGTATAAAAGTGAATTCAATTTTATTAAAATTTTTTGTTTGGCACTCTGACGGCGTGACAATGAATTCTGGTGGTACCGCAAACTGCCTTCTTTAGTAAGCAATGTTTTAAAAAAAAATCATCAACGAACACTCACTAACAAATGTATAAAAGTGAATTTAATTTTTTTTTTTTTTTTTAGTCTCTCTGACGGCGTGACAATGAATTCTGGTGGTACCACAAACTTTCTTCTTCAGTGAGCAATGTTTTTAAAAAAAATCATCAACGAACACTTACTAATAAAAGTATAAAAGTGAATTTGATTTAACTTTTTTTTTCAAGCACTGACGGCGTGACAATGATTTATAATGGTACCGCAGACTTCCTTCTTTAGTAAGCAATGTTTAAAGAAAAAGTAATCAACGAACACTTAGCAATAAAAGTATGAAAGTGAATTTTATTTTATTTTATTTTTTTTGAGGCTTTCTGACGGCGTGACAATGAATTCTGGTGATACCGTAAGCTTCCTTCTTAAGTAAGTGATGTTTAAAAAAAATTCATCAACGAACACTTACTTTAATAAAAGTATTGAAGTTAATTTAATCCAATTCTATATTTTGTGAGGCACTCTGACAATGAATTCTGGTGGTCCGCGAACTTCCTACGTTCGTATATAATGTTTTTTTTTTAAATCATCAACGAGCACTCACTGACTAATTAAATGAATACAAATAATTAACCCTATCTTACAATCCAAGTATATCGAATATTCTTTACTTATTGCGTTTGTTTTTGATAGGATACAATATCCTTGCCATTGGTACAACAGACCATTTAGAAACACTCCTGTATACATTTTCATCTATTCTACAGGGTCCTTCATTAGTGCGTCGGGCAATCCTAGCGTGGTTATTTACAAAAGTAGAAAAAGAAGTTTTATACAAAAGTTGTAGAATGTGACTTTATGCATATTTTAAAAATATTTTCAAACATACAGGGTGCGTCACAAAAGTATGGCACGAAAAAGTATGATTTTTTTAAATGGAACCCCCTATATATTAATTGATATTTCAATTCTTTCTTCAATTTGGAACAAAAATTGTGATACAACTAACTAATGTTCCTAAATTCAACCGTTATCGAGATATCGCGTTTTAAAAATGGCATTTTTGCAACTTTGACATGCTATAAAACTCAAACTATTCAAGTTAGAGAAAAATGGATTGCACATTCCTATCTTAACTTTTCAAGAGCTCTTCTGTCATTTGGATAGAAGGTACCGTCAACTATCAACTTTTTTCGGCACATTTTGACATTTTTTCACAATAATGGATTTAATCTCCTTGAATAGCTCTTGAAAATGTAAGATAGGAATGTGCAATCCATTTTTCTCTAACTTGAATAGTTTGAGTTTTATAGCATGTCAAAGTTGCAAAAATGCCATTTTTAAAACGCGATATCTCGATAACGGTTGAATTTAGGAACATTAGTTGTAGCACAATTTTTGTTCCAAATTGAAGAAAGAATTGAAATATCAATCAATATACAGGGGGTTCCATTTAAAAAAATCATACTTTTTCGTGCCATACTTTTGTGACGCACCCTGTATGTTTGAAAATATTTTTAAAATATGCATAAAGTCACATTCTACAACTTTTGTATAAAACTTTTTTTTCTACTTTTGTAAATAACCACGCTAGGATTGCCCGACGCACTAATGAAGGACCCTGTATAAAGGATTTACCATATCTTGAATTTCTTGTTCAATAATCCGGCCTAGAGTTACCTAGTAGGCTGGGCGGTTCAGTTTGCACTACGAAAAAGATTTTATGGCTGGCTTTTATGGATAACTTCACCTTCACGCTAACCTTTTCTTGAGAGATATTTGCAATTTTTCAAGAAGGGCTTCTCGCAAATCAGGCATGGTTTCCCGATGTCTATTGCGAACATGTTTACTCAGCAGTCCTAGCATACCATGTGTTCGATTTCCCATTTTCAATTGATACAAGATCTGTACGGTTCTGTAGTGATGGTCCACACCATGATACTACCGCCTCCAAAGAGTATTCGAGGTGAACAGCATCTCCTTTAAACTTCTGTATCTTCTTTAAAAAAGCAGATATTGACATGTGCAAAAAATATTTTGTTGAGAAAAGATCGCACTCCACAAACAGAATATATAATGAACCTAAATTTTGCCGCTAAGTTTTTCCACAGGGTGTTGAAAACTTAAGGGTAAAAAGGTAGCTTCTGTTTCTCCCTGACCAAGCCATCAGTATCTTTCCAAATTCAAAATCAAGGATTATATCTCGAGACATAGGGCTAAACTTTTGTAAAAAAATTGCCAAAATCGGACAAAAATTAAAAAAGTTACAGGGATATCAAATTGACTCAAATTATTCTTGTCCGGAATTTATTGTCGGGAGAGTATATGGATAAAACGGACTTTGCAATTGTTGCACCAAATTTTTCATGGGAATATTGCTGCAGTTTGGGCCTTCTTGATGTTCTAACTGATAGCAAAATTCGAATTTTGAGATTTCACCATACGTTTCCAAAGTCAATTGAATGACTTCAATTTGATAAAACATAGTTTCTTTGGGTTAAATTAATTAACTGAGTGTATGTCGACCCTAGCTCAAGTATCTGTGAACTTGAGGGTCGACATAAGTAGTGAGTTTCGCGGTCACGTGCCAGCCATGCAACTTCGTGATTTTGGTAAAGGCTCACAATTCACTTCGTCAGATGAAAATCATCGAACCTAACGCCAGGTGCGTTCACGAATGTCGTCGGGCCATCGCACGGCGACGCTCTGACCTTTCCCGGATGTTCACAATTCTCGCCGAGTAACATTCAAACTCATTCACAATTCGGGTAAATATTCTCCGGGCGATCCACTCTTCAACCCACTTTTTAGCTGGTGAAGATTTGTCGCGTCTGCGTTGTGTGACTTGCGTCTACGGACAGCGCGGGAACTAATGAGCACGACCAATAGCGATAATTCAGACAGTTTTCTCTCTTTACAGTGATCCAAATTTTCGCGTCAGACTTATAAAGAGTAATACGTTACTTTATTTTTGCAAAAAAGTGATCCAATTGTCTATTTCTTTTATAATATACTTTTATGGTGATTACTTTCTTGAATTCATACATTATTATAATACCTAATGTAGAATTCTATTCGTGACAGTTGTTGAAGGTGATGTCAAGAATGATGCGTTGCGAACTGGTTCTGGTTTTCTTGTGGATTATTTTCATAACGGTATTAATTATTTAATTTATGTACATGTAGGATGTAGGTATTTAATAAAAATACCTATCCACGTATACTTTATAAAATGCAATGGCAATAATTATGACTTTTACTACGTGGGCAACTCGGTGGGTAACGTCTACAGGAGTGAACAAAATTTATTTTATTATTATTCACCTAATACTCATATGTTTTTGGATTAGTTTAGGTATTGGCGTTGGTCCTAACTAACCGAGAGTGATCCAAAAAGTAGGTTAAAAATCTATCAATGGATGCGCTAGAAAAATACAGAACATAGATTAGATGGAGCAAAAAATGAATAAAACATAATAGGACACAAAAACAATATATTCTTAACAATACATAATTTCCAATTTTTGTAAAGTATCAGTAGTTTCTCCTATAGTAACTTTCTTATTTTGAATAAGACACCCTGTATATTATTCGATTTTTGAATATTTGTCATTTTATTTATAAATGACAAATTTCGAAGTCACTTTCAATATCAAAGTACACAGAGCGAATTTAAAATCAAACGTGCATTAATCACACTTTTGTAAAACAGAAACTTGGTAAATGGCTTGAGTGAATGCAAATGTTGAATATATTTACAGAAACATCGCTTAACCACAAAATTGATCGAAATCAAGCAGTTTCATTAGATGAGGCACGTCTGATACGAAATTCTCAATATTTTCAACAACTAACGACGCAAAGCTAGGTATAGGACAATATTAACATTTTTTAGTCAAAATGGAATGGTGAGTTAATTGCAAAGGTAAAATACAGGGTGTTCCATTTGAAAAAATTGAGTTTGTTTATTCCATTTGCGAATACTTGAATGTTTTTTTTTGGCGCACACTGTAGAATTTTTGGAACATTTGGAAAAGTCTATTTGTACTTTGATATTTCAAAAGACTGCTGCATGCCTCAATTCCTCACTGTTATTAAAAAATATTAATAAAATCAATGACATTGGTTATTTTTTAAGTAAAATGACAAATAATATTCAAGAAACTATCATCATTAGACATATCACATGTTTAATAAAAGTTATTCAGAATTTCATACACAATTCAGAAATCAAATAATATACAGGGTGTCCTATTTGAAATGAGAAAGTTACTAGGGAAAACTGATAGATCCGGCAACGCTGCAATCACCAAAATATTTTTAAAAGTTGCATTACACTATCATATCAACTCACACCAAAATTCAAGACATTTGGAAAAGCCGTTCCTGAAATACTTGTAACAGACCACCTACGTGAATCACCCTGTATAATGTTAAATAAACCTAAACTCCCAAACAAAATTTGTAAGCAAAAAAACTGCTGCTGCTCTCAAAAAAAACTCCACTGTAAAAGTGCTAGTGCTATTTTATCAAGTTTTTCTTGGGATACTTTTTTAATGAGTATTTTTTTTTCGTTTATACGACTTTTTTTGTCGTATAAAATCTTCTTCGAGGCAAAATTTTCTTATTTGCCGGCGTTTTTGACTTCACATCTGCCTCTGCCTGGTTTCGTTGTAAGGGCTCAGATTGCTGCAAGACTGCTGACATTGTGGCTTTAATAGGAGCAATTAGTGTTTTTAAGGCCTCCATCTGTTCTTCAGTCTTGATATTATCCACAACACTATTAAAATGTTGTTTTATTTACTCTTTCTCCTCATCAATAGATCCTCCGTTTTCTAATACACTCTTGGTCAGAGATTCCTTGAGTAACCTCGCCTCTTCTTTCTTGGGTTCACAAGGTATAAATAATGAGTCGGTTTTTTCATTATCACCTAAATAGAAAACACAATAATCAAAATTTTCATTTATAATGTGTGGAGTGAAAACGAATATGGTTAATCTTGAAAATTAAACAAACGACAGATCTGATCTATTTTTCGATATGCAAAATAACAGTTCATTTTGCATATCGAAAAATAGATCAGATCTGTCGTGTGTTTAATTTTCAAGATTAACCATATTCGTTTTCACTCCACACATTCATAAACCAAGCTTGGATGTATATTTATGAAACCCTTTATCCAACGAGGAATAAACAAAGGGAAGCACATAATCACTTACATCCAAAAACTACTGTGAATTTTTTAAAAGTATGAAGGAGGTAAAGGTAGAATGAGATCATACTCATTGGAACACCGGGTATATATTTATTTTGTTTTTTTTTCGGACTTTAATTAGTAAGAATTCCCGAAGTAAAGTATGTGATTACCAGAGCCAGTTTATTGCAGTTGAGCAGTTCTTTTATGTTTATTTGAACACCTTGCATTCTTGCATACAAAGTGTCCGGAAAGTCAACGATAATACTAAAAGGGGTGATATAGACCAACCCATAAAAGCTTCCAGAAAAACATATTATTTTTTTTTTACTGCTCCCCACCACCTTTTTCTTCGCAATCACAAGCCAGTCATGGAAATTTGCACGTACTTAGTAAAAAAGAGAATAAAAATAGATTATTTCTCTGTAAAATAAGATTTCTTATTGGATATTTTGAACTTCTAGTGGCAATATCTCGAAAACCATAGAGTTTTTACTAAGGTCATATCTTGGGTCATATTATGTTTTTCTGGATGCTCATGAGTTGGCCCATCACCCCTCTCAGTATTATCGTTGACTTTCCGGACACCCTGTATACAGCCTGTCCCAAAAAGTTGTATACATGGTGAACTTTTTATTATCAATTTTACGAAATGAAAATATTCTTTATTAAAAGCTCCATACATGGTCCAAGACCTAAAATGCAACAATATAATGCAATCAGATGACAAATTATACCAGCCATATAGGAAGTTTTTTAAAAAACATGATTTTCACTCAAGAGTAAAATACCTCTATGTCAGAATCAAAAACTGTAATTTGAAAAAGTTGATCAGAATCGAAAACTACGTTTAAATATCCAATTACACCTATCTACGATGAAAATCAGGTTTTGTTTGGATTGGTGATTTTCGCAGATAAAAAGCATCCTTGTCTTAAATCATCTAGCACAAGAAGTGTATGCAACTCAAATTGATAGCTGTTCAATCCATGAGTTCCATCAACACACACAACGTCGTTCAAAACTTTCTCAAAACTTGAAACTGGCCATCATTCATAACACATAATACAGAATCTTTTTTTTTCAATTCTGGATAGTCGTGAATAATTGAATCTTGAGGTTTATATAATAAAACACAAGAGTTGCCTGAAAAGTATGATGGGTAAATTAACAAATAATTTATACATTAAATGTCTCCTTCATTGATTTACCTGCTTCCATTTCTCTCACCAAGGCATCAACACTGACAGCGCCATTTTTATGCCTGACCGCTCCTGACATTAAATTATAGGTTGCTTCGATATTATACAGTGCGGCTCTAAAAGGTCCCCCCCTTCTTTTTTTTTTATGTGTGCACCAAAAATTTTGAAACTTGGCATACTTCAATTGCTGTCGAAATACTACTTTTTGATGTTACTGGCGTACTTTTAGTATTCAAGATGGCGGCTGGGCGCCATTTTGAAACATTTTTTTTAAATGGAAAGGGGGGTCTTGTGACACCTCATTTTGAAGATCCTGATGAGTACTTTATAACCCTAGAATATTGAGTCGATATCTTCGAGTACTACAAAATGGTGGTACATTTAATCACTACATTGATACATACGCACTTTTTGAAAAAATTCGTCAAGTTCAATTCAAAAGATGCTTTTTTGACATTTTTGTCATTTATTCCTAACCCAAACTTAATCTCAAGAATATTTCCAGCATTTTTGAATTGGATTTGACGATTTTTTTTTTAAAGTGTATGTATCAAGGTAGTAATTAAATGTACCGCCATTTTGTAGTTCTCAAAGATATCGACTCAATATTCAAGAGTTATAAAGTACTCATCAGGATCTTCAAAATGAGGTGTCACAAGGGGGGTCCTGTCCATTTCCATTTAAAAAAATGTTTCAAAATGACGCCCAGCCGCCATCTTGAATACTAAAAGTACGTCAGTAACATCAAAAAGTAGTATTTCGACAGCAATTGAAGTATGCCAAGTTTCAAAATTTTTGGTGCACACATTAAAAAAAAAAGGGCTAAAAGCCCCCCCTTTTAGAGCCGCACTATATAAGTCTTTCCGAGTTAATAAATCCAATTTATTTAATTCTTCATTTGAATTTCTATCCCTAATATCCTCTATAATTGTTGGGAAAGGAATTTTGGACGCTATTTTCACAGCAAGGGATTGTCTTTCCGAATTTGTAAGAAATAAGTGGCCCAGATCATCAAGTTGATGTCCAACATGTGTTTCGACAAATTTGACATTACAACCATTATTTTCATCCAACTGCACTTCAACTTTTGCGGGACACAATCCATTAATTTTGTTACTACCTTGAGTCTTGAGTTTTATTATTTCTCAACCCTTTACTTTTAGAATTAAAAAAACCCGACCTATGACAGTGGTAATCAATTTTCCGAGCAATTTTCGCATCTTTTTGCCCTCGATATTTGACACATTTTGATTTGGTCGCTTTCTCTATGGTAGACATCAACGAATTGAACTCTTCAAAATTATTGAATGTTAATGATTTTATAATAATTTCAATATCATGGGCTTCAAGAAAATGGTCATGTGAATTTATGCACACAAAGCACACTTTTTAAATCTGTTTGAGTTCACGCTAGAAACCTCCTGTCTTGTTTGATACACAATCTGGAATGTGCATCAAAGTTTTTCTTGCAAGAAAAGTTCTTTCCACATTCACATTTGAAATTATACGATTTCACTGATCTTTTCAATGGAGCTAGTAGCTCAAGTGCATTGCTGTGAAATCTCCTAATGTGTCTTCTAAGATCACTATATCTCACAAATTGTTTTTTGCAGTCACCGCACTTCATCCATTGCACACGAGATTGCACACAGTTTTCCACGTTCTAAATTTAGATTATTTCATTTAAACAATAACAAATCACAACTTCAAGACGTGAAACGGAGAAAACTTAACCCCAAATTTGCTGCTTCGCGTTGATTGGTTCGGCTCATTAGTTTCCGGGCTATCCGTAGATAGAAGTGTTGTGTGTAAAAACAAATTGACATGTGTGATCCTAACCAAAAACTAAAAACAACAAACCACTCGGCTGATCGTTGATACATTGGGGCTGGTGATAATTTGATTAAAAAATGAATATTATGTCGTTAGAATCGCACAATCTTATGCTAGATGCGGATACCAATCTTCCAATTATGTCAGACGATGGAAAAATGGTATTATTAAACCGAATCGAAGGTAAAAAATTGTAAGCTAAGAAAACAAAAACAAAAATGGTTGTATTATTATTCAATGACCATAACAGTCATAACACTTTCAAATTTTAATGGTTATGATAAACAATAACAAGTCGAACAATCGTGAATAAGGATAATTTACCATACGTCATCTGTCAGATGAAACTGATATTTGACGAAAGTTCCGGGTTAATAATTGTGAACGCACGCCCCTAATAATCTACGCAACTACTGACCGGCGAAGAAATTCTATAATTAGATATTTTTCAGGTACATATTTTGTGGGGCTATTTATTACACAGGAAAAAGAATCAACAGGCTATCACCTGATGTATTCTGGTTATAAATTTTCTGAATTTTATCCATATTTTATCTGCGGGTGCGGATATAGGATATACTACTTAGTCGTACCATTTTATAATGAGACTATATTATAAAATGGTAGTACTTAGGTAGTTTTTCTGGTTCCGTGAATGAACATAATTGATTTTGGCAACAAATTAAATGGTCAGTATTTCAATTTTATGAACAGTACTCTTTGCCATTATTTTATTTCCCTTGGTCAGTATGATAATAAATGGTCGGTTGAAATAATGAAGGGCCAGTAACATAAAGAAGTGGTCAGTAAAAATAATAAATGGTCAGTATAATAATAAATGGTCGGTTGAAATAATTAACGGTTAGTAATATAAAGAAATGGTCAGTAAAAATAATGAAGGGTCAGTAACATAAAGAAGTGGTCAGTAAAAATAATAAATGGTAGATATAAATAATCAAGAGTCAGTATCATAAAAAAAACGATCAAATAAATTAGTAAATGCCTGGTGAAAATAATGGACAGTCCATAAAATTTATAAAGCGACAGTAAAATAATGAATGGTTGGTCATATATTTTATTTCGTATAAATACAAACATTTTTACAACGGAACGAAACACAACTTAGTAAAGAGAAAACACTCTGCCTTTATGTCATGATGAAGTAGTCAGACCGGTTCCTTTGAGAGGCGGATTTAGTTTGGGTTAGTTAGGGATAGTTTGTGTTGGTAATAGAAATTGATGAAAAATATGCAGTGGCTCGTTGGTTAGCACTAGGTTAACATTACAATTATTATTATATATTATAACTGACGTGTTGTGTATTGGTTTTATGTGGATCAAGTTTGGGTTAGTTTGTGTTGGTGATCGAAATTGTTAAAAATATGCAGCGGCTCGTTGGTTAGCACTAGGTTAACATTACAATTATTATTATATATCATAATTGACGTGTTATTATGTGTATCAGGTTTGGGTTGGTTTGAGTTAGTTAAAATTATTACTGACTATTGCATATTGGCCATTTATTATTTCTTACTGTACATTTGTGGAATTATTACCAGCTAAGTCATACTGACATTTCATAAATTTTTACTGACCATTAGAATCACAATAGTGAACATAGAAATACAGGCCAAATAGTACTTTTACTGCTCAAAAATTCCATTTTTACTTATCATTTTTAACAGAAATACTGAGTCTTCTACAATATTATACTGACTGCTTCTGATATTTTACTGTACATAATGAATTAAATACTGTTCAGTTCATTACAACCCATTGATTTTTACGAGCATTGGACTATTTTTTGTTGAGGTAAGTTTTTGAAACAATAGGTTATTTAGATAGGTACCATAATATCATCCGAGTTATCATTAAAATATTTTATATTTTATTTATAACATATTATGTACAAGATCTTTGATTATATTTACGCAGCTCATGGAGCGTTTATTTTTTAATATGGAAAAAAATGTTTTATACCTATAATATAGTTGTAGGTTTTTCCCTATGTTATCTTCTGCAGTTAAAAAAAAAATGTGATATCGATAAGTAAATGGAAAGATCTAGACAACTTCAATTTTTTTTCAATGGAACAGTCAGATAATATTTACCGTTCTTAATGCACTTCCTCGAGATTTCATTACAATAATTGAACAAAGGAAAGCTATAATTTGAAATTGGCAAAACAAGACCAAAATTTCATAGCTAGACTATGCTTGCATGCCCTACTTTCGAATAGTTTAACAAAAAAGTTTTTTTTCAACCCTGTTTTTATAACGTGACAAGGCACAAAATCATGTTTTGGAAAAAATCGCCAGGCACGTTCCTAAACTGACAAACGAACCAAGTTTCATCAAATATCGGGATGTTGCTCTCTTTTGCTCAGTACCTATTGTAGTTTGATATCTTTCTGATGAGCCTTTTAGGTCATTTTTTAATTTAAGAATATTTGAGTTCCGAGATGATACTTTTTTCAACACAGCATGGAATTCGATAAAATATAGCCGATTTTTCAAATAAACTTGGGTCAGAAAATATTATTTTCCAATAAACAGACTGTCCACGGATAGGCGGGTTTACAAGAGCACAAATGGATACAAAATTTCATTTCTCGAAAAAAACTCATTCTTGATAAAAAAAAAAATGGCTTGTATAAAAAATACGATTCACGAAGAGAAAATTTTGATTTTTTATACAGGGTTCTCAAAAACTTCAAAAACCTGAATTTTGGGCAGTAACTTTTTTTCTATTTTTTAGCAACATTCCAATTCAATTTGTTTTTGGACGGCATAAGAGGTGCATTTTGCAAAGTTTAGAATTTAGGTATATATATCCTGCTTTTAATCAATGATCACGGATCAAAAAAACCTCCCTGACTCTTATTATAAAATGATTTCACGAACGCTGTGAAAAAAAATCCAACTTATTTATAAAAACTGGATTAAAGATAAGTGAGTTGTTATGCGATACTGATTTTGAGATATCATGAAAAAAATGGAGTTATATATTTGGGGAAGGGGGTGGAAAGGCTTTGTCACTTGTGCCTTGTGGGATATGATGAAAAACACCCAAGTACAGGGTTATTCATTATACTCTGACCCTCACCTACAGCTCTTATTATGAGTGGTGGAAAAAAACTTTAAGTTCAAAAGTTTTCGGTTTTTTAACGTGGTATCTTTTGGTGATAGGGGAAATAAAAAATCGACTCCACTACATTGAAAAATTGTTCAAGTTAAACTTTCTAAAATGGAACAATCTGTATATTAGTGAGGTTTTCGTCCAGTATTAGTATAATTGTTGAAGAAAAAATATATTGTCCAAGAAAAGCTAAAACCTTTTTTCTTCAACAATCTGTATATTATTGGCTAAAATGATAGATCTTTTTCCTCTGATTCCAAAAATATATAATATATGTTTGTATTTAGTTCTACCGATTTTGCGCTATTCAAGTTAAAAGTTACATTGAACCCATCCAGAAATTTCAGCCATACTCAAACATTCTTGGTTTTTTTCACTTAAAGAACGGATTCATTCAAATACAGCGACTGGGAAAATAAGTCGAAATAAATTTCACTGCCCCCTGGACTAATACGGTAGAATCCAGATCAATGTAAGTCGATTTTTCATTTCCTCTATCACCAAAAGATACTACGTGAAAAAACCTAAAACTTTTGTATTAAAAGTTTCTTTCTACCAGTCATAATAAGTGCAGTACGCGGGAGTCAAAATATAATGGATAACCCTGTTCACCAGTTGTGAATTGTGGAATGGGTGGAGAGAGTTTTTTGTGACTTCACAGTTTATTTGAAAAAGAGCAGTACCTGAAGGTATGTGAGAATAAGAAATCCGGATCGAAGCAAACCAAACCAAATCATGCTTTATTATCATGAAGAATTAAATTATTTTTTTTTTGGTAGAGCAAAGACAACACAATTATTATCACCAAAAAAACATCAATGGTCGTAGAATAAAACTCAACTCAACCAAAAATTCACACAATAATATTTTTTCTAAAACTTCATTCGATTTTCAACAAAAAAGTTTTTTTGACTTTTTTCCCTCCGACGCACCGTTTTCGAGTAAAAAAAATAAAAACCATCACTACTTGTGTCCTTCGAAAGCGTTGATAACCAAAAGTTTTCAGTTTCGGGATCAGTAGAAAATCCTACTGTTCTACTCGTCGGAGAAAAAAACTCAGGGGACCTTTTTCATTGGAAATTGAATGAGTAAAAAACGGAAAAAAAAATCAAAAAAAGCACCCTGTATTTTGGAAAAGACGCATTTGCGGCCATCTGTGTTATATCTCAAATCACTTATCTATGGTTCCTCAATATGCTCTAGAAGTCTGGACCAGTTGAGGGGACACCCTGTATACAGTATGTCGCCGGATCAACGAATCAATAGGTGAAAAAGGGTCAGCCCATAAGGAATCCACTAAGTTCAGCACTTCTTGCATAGACACTAATTTGTGTCATAAATTCAGTTTCAAAAAACTAATCATGTCTTGGAAATTAAACTAGGAGCTATTTTTCTAACCAGTAAAGTGCTTCTTCTATAGGAGATACGACAAAATGTTAGAAAGTGGTTCAGAATGAAAAACTGAGTGAGAATGCAAAATTTAAAAACCCTCCGCCCACTTGGATATTTTATATTGTTCATCATTGTAGGTTATTAGAACAACATGGAAATATACAGGGTGTCTCACGGTCTATGGTACGTTAGACGTTTACGGAAAACTAGACATAGGATCGACCTGAAAATTTGGCTGAGCCCATAATCGAGTATGATCTATATTTTAAAAATATTTTCAGTTTTGCAGTGTTGCCGCTTTTTTCCAAAAGTCGTAACAGCTTTCTTATTTTAAATGGACCACCCTGTATATTATTATTTTTTTGGATTCCTTGACTGATTCTAATCACTTTTGCTTGATATACTCCTATACCTATCGGCAGCGGTTTTCGAGATATAAATTAATTTATAATATTTTTGTCGTAAAACACATCAGTGGATTGAGTTCAATAACTTCGTACATGAAAACGGTGGAGAGTTGAAATTGCTTTGCCGACTAGAGGAAGGTAGGTTTATATGGTTCCAATGGAGAAACCGATCTGAAAATATACAGGGGTGCTTCAAATTTATTAATCTTTTTCCTTCACACAAAAATTAGAAAAAATCAATTTTTTCAAATTGAACCCCTTGTATATAACTTGAAAAATGAGAAGGCCAATAAATTTCCTTTCAAATGGTATCCCATGTTCCTATACCTGAACCTTCAGGATCTACAAGAAAAATGCATTTTACTAAAAAATAAATTATATTGGTATACATGATATGAAACATAATGTAGTTTCTAGGGCAACCTAAAGTTGCCAGGTCACACATCAATAACAATTTATTTTTAGTAGCAAACTGCAACTACATTATGTTTAATATCAATAATACCAATATAATTTATTTTTTAGACATGCAAATGCATTTTTCTTGTAGAACCTGAAGGTTCAGGTATAGGATACCATTTAAAAGAAAATTTATTGGTCTTTTCATTTTTCAAGTCATATACATTTGAAAAAATAGCTTTTTATCATTTTTGTGTATAGGAAAACGATTAATAAATTTGAAGCACCCTGTATATTTACAGATCGGTTTCTCCATTGCAACCATATAAGTCTAGTCAGCATAGCAATTTCAACTCTCCACCGTTTTCAAGTACGAATTTATTGAACTCAATCCACTGATGTGTTTTACGAGAAAAATATTATAAATTAATTTATATCTCGAAAACCGCTGCCGATAGGTATAGGAGTATTTCAAGCAAAAGTGATTAGAATCAGTCAAGAAATCCAAAAAACTAATAATATACAAGGTGGTCCATTTAAAATAAGAAAGTTGCCACGACTTTTGGGTAGAAGCGGCAACACTGCAGAACTGAAAATATTTTTAAAATATAGATCATACTCGCGATTATGTGCTGAGCCAAATTTTCAGATCGATCCTATGTCTAGTTTTCCGTAAACGTCTAAGGTACCATAGACAGTGAGACACCCTGTATGTTATCCTAATATTTCAAGCGTTTGCTTGTGTTTTCATTTTTGAAATACTTTTTTATTTTGCAAAATCGCGTAGTTTATCATTTGTTTATGAGTCCACAATTTTTAATGGCACTTTCAATAGACTTTCTAATTTTTCATTGGATCTTTCCTCATTTTGTCTTTTCCAATAACTTGCTTTTGATCCAAAATTACGATATAAAATCGTCTTTACAGAGGAAGCGCATCAGCTAGTGGATGGTTTCATTCTGCACACTTCCCCAAATAGCGAAGCTCTCACTAGCTTTTTGCGGAATCGTTTCCCTTGATGATCCACTGAGGTCCACCTGTAGCTTGGTGTCTACTTCAATCTGCCAAAAATCATCTTCCGATCTGTTCAGTTCCTTCGAAAATACTTCTCTCATTTGCTGTAAAGTTACCACATCCAAATCCGGCCTTTGACAGTTTTCTCCTCCAGAGAATGTTATTTGTTTGCCCGAGAAAAATTGTAAGTAGTCGTAGTCTTCTCCAACCTCTTCACCATGCCTACCAACTAGATATTTAATAATATTTATGGAGACCAGTCAAAAATGATCACAAAAAAAATATTGTTTTTAGCAAAATAAGTCGTGAAAATGAATGAGGGATGAATAATTATAATCCAAATTATCCACCAAACTTAGAACGCACCACGCACCTGTACCACAAACGATCTAACACTTGCCAGAGAACCCTTGCATTGGTAAAATAAGAACCAAATTTTATCATTATTATCTCCGGTGTCGAATAGACCTAGTCGTTAAGACCGGTTAGTCTCCGCCCTTGCTGACAAAACCCGCTGACGATCACCCCAGATCCCGCCCTCTCAAAAAGCCAAAAATTTAAATATTTCATTTTAGGAACTCGGCAGAGGTTCATTATTTTCTTCGTTTCAAGTTAATTTTCAACTTATTGAGATAAATCTTATATTTTTGGAAAGAGAAAGGATGAATAATTAAAGATTATCTTTTGAGATTCTGTAAGTGAATCTTCAACTTTGTAAAAATATTTGACAACCCTAAAAATGACGCATATCCATGGATTTCTCGCTTCTTTACCTTGAGTTTTATTAGCACTAGGTAGCTAGCAGGTACTTGATAAAAATAAATTGCATGCTCACCACAGCTTATGAGTCAACCTCGCACTCGCACAAACATTCACACATCCTCTATACATACAAATACACCGGTGAATAAAACCGAGCAGAGGAGCCGGGAGATATCGTTCCAGCTTATTTTATGACAATGAAGTGATGAGATAGACTAAGAAAAATGACAGGGTTGCAAAAAAATCTCGAACCATCGATTTGTAGTCCTGAATATAAATAAGTAACTGTCAAATAATATGAAGCGGAAGTACTGAGTCATTTTTATTGAGAAGTAGTTAATATTTTTTTATACGCAGTGTTTATTCAAAAAGTTACCATCCACGTTGTGCGAAACCCTAACACCCAGTGCTTGCTGCCGTCACAACATTTTTAACTTGGACGCGGGTGGTGTTTTTTTTAAATGAAACCCTGTATTAGTATTCAGATCAGGAACAGTGTGTTTAATTATCTTTGATAACATTTTAATCAGCTGTAACTGTTTTGTTTTTGAAGGTATCGAGACGAAACAAATATCAGATTGTATAGTTATCTGGCAAGTTTTTTTCTGTTTAAAAAATAATACAAGAGACTTACGGTTTTCTGAGATATTAACAACCTAACTTATGTTTTTTTTTCACATGGAATGCCCTGTATATCATTGAATATTTCGATTATACTCAAAAATCTAAGTATATCTCATAGAACATCTCATATACCTATCTTCAAGGGTTTGGGATAAAATGATAAAATGACGTCGAAACATTTTGCTAAGTTTGAAAGGTTCACATACAGGCAATAGTGACAATCATAAAAACGTGTAATGAGCAAACTCTGTGATATGTCAAAGTAATTCTAAGGCGATATTTCAAAATCTAAGCAATTTTTATTGTTCATGGCACACTTTGCGATCAATAAGAAGACTTCTAAATTTTTGTGTGTTACATGTTTCGACGCCATTTTCTCACAAACCGTCGAAAATAAGTATATGGCAAGCTTTATAAAATATACTTAGAATATTGGGTAGAATAGAAATGTCCAATAATACATATACAAGGCATTCCATTTAAAAAAATATAAGTTTGGCTATTATCTCGGAAAAATGTCAGTTTTTTGTTTTATTTTTCAAACAGAAAAAAAAACTTGCGAGATAATACAATATGGCATTTGTTCCGTTTCGATACATTCAAAAACAAACAAGCTATAGCTGATTGAATGTTATCAAAGAAATATAATGAAACACACCCTGTACCTACCTATATTATTTTTCTATGGCCGTCTCATAAGACTCACTCAAGTTCATTTCCTACTATAGGGAGTTATTCACGTTATTCGACACGAAACATTATGGCCGAAGTATATGATTTTGAAAAAGTTTTTTTTCTGGATGGATAGGGACCCTTTAAGGCTACATTTTAAAAATATTTTCATGTTATACAGGGTGTCCCCAAAACACGAAACGCATCAATGTTGTATTTTTTTAAATGGAACCCCCTATATATTAATTGATATTTCAATTCTTTCTTCAATTTGGAACAAAAATTGTGATACAACTAATGTTCCTAAATTCAACCGTTATCGAGATATCGCGTTTTAAAAATGGCATTTTTGCAACTTGGACATGCTATAAAACTCAAACTATTCAAGTTAGAGAAAAATGGATTACACATTCCTGTCTTAACTTTTCAAGAGCTATTCAAGGAGATTAAATTCATTCTTGTGAAAAAATGTCAAAATGTGCCGAAAAAAGTTGACAGTTGACGGTACCTTCTATCCAAATGACAGAAAAGCTCTTGAAAAGTTAAGACAGGAAAGTGCAAACCATTCTTCTCTAACTTGAATAGTTTGGATTTTATAGCATGTCAAAGTTGCAAAAATGCCATTTTTAAAACGCGATATCTCGATAACGGTTGAATTTAGGAACATTAGTTGTATCACAATATTTGTTCAAAATTGAAGGAAGAATTGGAATATCAATTAATATACAGGGGGTTCTATTTAAAAAAATACAACTTTGATGCGTTTCGTGTTTTGGGGACACCCTGTATAACGTGAAAATATTTTTAAAATTTAGCCTTGAAGGGTCCCTATCCATCCAGAAAAAAAAACTTTCTCAAAATCATATACTTCGGCCATAATGTTTCGTGTCGAATAACGTGAATAACCCTGTATATAGGTTATTTCAGCAATACCAAAACATTCGCCGATTATAGGTGAAAGGTTGGAGTTTGATTATTTGTTAATATTTCCAATTATTTTATGTCACGAAAAAAAATGAGATTTTATTTTCGCAGAGGTAAGTGCCCTTCCTTGACTTCCAAGACCTCAAACTTTCATTGACTCTAGGCTCTATCTATACGGACTCGAAAAATAGATCAGAAACAAAGTAAACCTCGTCGGAGGGGCAAATTTCACATCACAATTTTTATCAAACCCATGAGGTACGCGAATTGCGAAGACGAAAAAAATATTATTTCTCTTGGTCGCCCATTCATCTGTCTCGAGACTCAGGTCCCAAAAAGACCCATGTTCATAGAAAAGAAATATTGAGTCTTTTTCCTATGGCCATGTTCTGCAAATACAAAATGTACAATACAAACATAGGTAATACAGGAATCTATGAATACGAATTTCCGAAACCCCCAAATCGATAATGTTCAAATTACAATGTTCTCTAAATCATCACTCGCCGCATCTATAAGTAAAAAGCTGAACCCCACAAAAATTCCAATTCGTGGTTCCTACCTGTCCTACCCACAGATGATTCCTTTCCATCTCTGTTATCCTATGCAATATGCCCCATCTTCTTTCTCTGTCTACTGTAAACCTTGGAAAAATCCCAAAATATTTTACAAAAAGTCAGACCATTCAAGAACGGATTGTTTGTTGATTGAAAACGCAATGTTATATTGATAAGCAAATCCTTGTGGCTCGAATAAGTTATTTTTATGACGAAAAATGAAGAAATAGCCGAGAAAACAGCGATTGATTGATTGGAATAGTACATCATTGTACAACATGATCGCGTCTCAAAGTTGTGTTATTCTCCCGATTTCCGACATTTAGTGAGGCCATGTCAGGTATAGGAGAATAACATTGCGATACGCCCACCTTAAAAGACACAACGCTCATTGAAAACAATACTTTATTGTTGATAAAATGATATTTCCATTGCAAAATACAAATGGTTCACTTTGTTCATATTTGATGGTACTGTTACATTTCTAACATTAATGAAAGGGTCAATATTGAATATAACAATACAGACACAATACTGTAATAATCGTTACTAACAATATTAGGGCCACAGATAAAATTACTATAACACATATAGTCATCAAATAATTCAGATGTGTCCATAAAGCATGAACACAACTTTGGTTATGCATCTCACCTCTGAAGAAGCAACTATCAGGGTAACCCAGATTCTGATAGAGCCAGAAAAATGTGGAATCTGGACCACAGCAATGCAAGTCTTTTTGAATCATATTGATGTACTCTTCTTCATGGCGGAAATTATGGAATACTTTCTGCACAGACCAGCTCAAGGGCTCAGATGGATATTTCTCTGTTACTAGTATATAAATCATATAGATCCCTAACGCAGCCAACGTTACACTTATTATCAGTATACAGAAACAGTACAGAACCAAAGTCCATTTCATTGCTCGGACTGTTGCAAAACATCCCAAAAGGCAAAAAAATATTATTATTCCCCCGGCAGTATCCATGATTAGATCATTGTGTAAAAAGACAGGATTCATATCAGAATCAGAAATTACTCGACAAAACTTGTCGAGAAAGAGACACTTATAGTATATTCCAAGACCAATCAGCCCACTTCCTGATACGAAGATCAAAATATTGATTTGAAACAACATACATCTTGTGAAGAGATCAGTACGGCACATGGTCGATGGTCGACTATTACTATTTCTTTCAACTTCCAAACTTCCAGCACCAACAAATCAAGTCAAAAATCAACACAGTATTCCAAAATAAATGCTTGACAATGGATGGAAGATGCGAAGATGTCAAAATGACGTTGAAGGATTAAAAGGCGTGTTCTTAATTGAATCAAGGGAAATTGACACTGGATGCATTCCGGAGAATTCATCGTTCACAAATCGAGTTTTCTTAGGCGATTTTCAGCGTGGAATGGTCCAGTATTTGGTATTTACCGATGAATTTCAGCGATCCTGGTTCAAACCAAAGTAGGGGAAATTCTGACGTCACGGATCAGCTGATTGCTTTTGGTACTTACCAATGATAACCTGGCTTTCGAGTTGGGTTCATCATTTGTTGATCTAGCGGTTATAGCCACAATCCACTTTAAAGCGTACATTTATAGCTTTTGCTTTTGTGAGGTTACGTTTAGCACAACCCAGAAGATAGAAAAGGTAAATAGTGAATAATGTAAATGATTCGCACTAAATGTGCAGAAATGAATATCTGAAGTTTTTGGAATGCCCAATGTATCAATGGTCAAGCGGTGCAAAGAGATTAAATGAAAAATACGCTCCATCTTTCCGTGCAAGTGATCAAGTAAAAAGTGAACAAAAAAAATACAACAGAAATAATAGACATTACCCTACATTGCTTTAACCAATTTATTTCAGCGACTATTCGTTCGGTTATGTTAGCTGGGCGGTGGGGGCATATGACGTCACTCTCAGCTGTCAAAGTTGTCAACCAAAAAAATAACCGCGGTATTTACCCCATCCACGCTGAAAATCGGCTCTTGTCGTCATGTTGGCAGTCCTATGACGTCACCCGCAATTGCCAGCTCATGTTATGTTTGAGAGCTTCATTGAGCCCATGCTCTGGCAACTTCAATCAGAATGACGGTTCACTGTGAATTGTACTTCCTCAACTCACCAGGGAGCGTAACTAAGCTTCGCGACATCGCAGGGTTTATCGATTCATCCCAGCAGGCCGAAATGCCAGCTCAAAAAGGCGCAAAATTATCCTCAACATTTATACTTAGTATCTGACAAAAGTAGAGAAACCTCCCAACATTTGATAAAGCTTTCATACTGCATCAGGTAATTCCTCAATTTACCAGTTTTTTCAAAACATTGTTTATCACGTCAAAAATAAATCTTTTTACGGTGAAATTTTTGATATGACTACTATACAAGAGACAAAAATTTAGACTTGATTCTTGAAAATGTCACTAAAATCTTCAGCCTACCATTGCCTTTTATTTTTGAAGAAATCATCATAAATGGGTAATTTTAGCCAAGTTTTTGTTTAAAACTTTATAGCTTGACTATACTTTGTTCAATTATTAAATTTTTAGAAAGTACACAATGTTTGCCCCTCTTTCTAGCTATTTTTATTGAAAATCACACTGAAAAAATGTATTTTTAATCCTTTTTCAAACTTGACAAAACTGCATCAAACCATTTTTTGAAAAAAAGTGGTCAAAAAACGTAAACTGACAAATCGATACACGTTTTAGATGCACTATTACTTCTTAGATACCGGAGACAGGATGAAAGCTTTATTAAATGTTTGTCGTATAGTGTATTTGAACTGAAAGTATTGAAATCGCAGATTTTAAATGGCCCGCCACATTATTTTCGGCCTGTGCTATTTCCTTAACTCACCAGGTGGCGCAAATCGCAATGTTCAGACGTAAGGCTGACAGTTTCCAATCTATTCCCGTATATATATTTTTTATCTATGATTGAGCCGTTGCCTGTTGCTCTAGTTAACTTGCGTCTACGGACAGCGCGGAAACTAATGAGCACGACCAATAGCGATAATTCAGACAGTTATCTCACTCTTTACAGTGATTCAAATTTTCGCGCCAGACTTATAAAGAGTAATGTACGTTATTTTATTTTTGCAAAAAAGTGATCCCAATGTCTATTTCTTTTATAATATACTTTTATGGTGACTATTTTCTTGAATTCAAATATTATTATAATAAGGTAGGATTCTATTCGTGACAGTTGTTGAAGGTGATGTCAAAGTATGATGCGTTGCGAACTGGTTCTGGTTTTCTTGTGGATTATTTTCATAAGGGTACTAATTATTTAATTCATGTACATGTAGGATGTAGGTATTTAATCAAAATACCTATCCACGTATAATTTATAAAATGCAATAATCATGACTTTGACTATGTGGGCAACTCGGTGGGTAACGTCTATAGAAGTGAACAAAATTTATTTTATTATTATTCACCTAATACTCATGTTTTTGGATTCGTTTGAGTATTGGCGTTGGTCGTAACTAACCGAGAGTAACCCAAAAAGTAGGTTAAAAAATCTAACAATGGATGCGCTAGAAAAATACAGAACATAAAATAAGATGGAGCAAAAAATGAATAAAACATAATAGGACAAGAATATATTCTTAACAATAGATTATTTCCAATGTTTGTAAAGTATCAGAATTTGCAACATTTTCTACCAAAAAAATATATCGATAAATTGAACTTCAAGATGTAGAAACTAATTAAATAAGAAAACATTCATGGTATAAATAAAGAGAGTGGATTTCTTACAGTCATGACTCAAGCTTTTATTAGCAACAATATAGTATACAGGGTGATTCACGAAGGTGGTCTGTTACAAAGTATTTCCAGAACGGCTCTTTCAAATGTTTTGAATTTTGGTATGAGTCGATACCCAGCTAGCAAAATAGTCCTATAGATTTGGAGTTATAGGATATTTATGTTCTGTTAATGTTCTATAGTTGCGTATAGTACAGTAAATTGTTGTATAGTGGACGAATATGACAATATTTTGCTCTCAGCAACTAATTTGTTGTTTTAACCTATCGTAAGAACGTTTTTGCAGCATAATTATAGAGCAGTTACAGAATATGTTCCAATATAGTTCTATAAGTGCTGCATGATAACACTTTTTTGCAACCACTGTGCTTACACAATCAAATTGCTCTAAAAGCGATGCACAATAATATCTTATTGGAACTATATTATGTCCAGTGAAACTCTTATACAACTGTTCTGTAATGTCTCATGTAGTTTTCTTATAGAATTATTGTACACAGGGTTCCTACTGATACAATTCTGCTGCGGAGAGCAAATAACTGACATGGAAGCAGTTATCGAATAAGGTAAACTGGCGCTTCTTTAACGCAGTCACAAACTATTCCAATTCAGGTGTTATGAAACCTTTATAGAATAAATAGGCATAAATACAAATATTTTGTTCTATGAAAACCACTATAGAACTACTATAACAACGACGCCATGCCATATGTTTTAGATTATTAAACTTTTATGGAGTTTGTGACTTTATCTTGCTTTAAAATGTCTTATTCATTTTTATTTTAATGGAGAAAGGTGAAAAGGTGGAGCGTTTTCGAAAAGTAACAACATTTACGAAAACCTTTAGCATTTTATTAGATAAAAGAACCCCTCTGACAAATGGTTTTTGGAATGATTTCATTAGAGTCACCAGGATATTGCGGAAAAGTAAAAAATAATTTGATAGATCCTTGTTAACTAAAAAAAAAATTAACATAATACATACAATAAACGGGGGCACTAATACATAGTTCCCAAAACTCTAGTATTTTCCATACATTTTAAGTCAAAACATCTTTTGTGGCTCGTAACAGAGACGTCTTTTAGTTTAAATAATTTTTTTTTTCGTAAAATTGATTAAAGATTCTAAATAAGCCAGTCTCATTGTTCATGGAATATTTTAAGATATGACAACACTGAATAAAATGGCATTGCTCTATAATCACTGCAAAAGACACAAACATGTCGTATTAGTTGGAATCCATATTGGATAGTATTAATAATACAAAGATTCCATTCTTTTCTGCGGCCATATTGTCTAGAAATAAAATAAAACAAATTTGAAAGCAAGCAATAATACCAAGTGAAATAATCTGAATAATTTCGACCACGATAGTGTGTCTGATTATTTCATATAAAATTTAGGGGTAAATTCACGAATTTTTGGAAAACATTTTTTTCATAAACTTTTAGTCATAGTGGAAATTTAGACCAAACGGAGGGAGCATCAAAAAATTCCCATAATGTAATATATGTTTCACAATAAATCTTCTTCCGCAAGTTAATTTACGGCTTAAGTGACTGCAAATAACCAACTCAGTAAATTATTAAGTATATACCCATATTCCTATTTCTACAGAGTAGGTTAATTATCATGAAGTCAGCATCTTTCATCGTCATGTTTTGTTACAGAATCAATTTGCTTCTAAAATACAACACTAAACAGTTTAAAAGTTCTTTAAATATCACACAATGCATTAAAATTGTTGCATAATGAGACATTTTGCGATTCTATGCCATAATTGTGTTAGAGTTCTTTAGTAGTTGTATTCTACAAGAGCTTTTGCTCTGTTACGGTAATACAAATGTTCTTTAAAAGCTCTAAGAACGTTTATGCAACAATTCTATAATTGTTTTGCGGAGGCTTTACACAACATTTTATAGAAGTAAAAAGCTGTATAGTATGGTGCCCATTTTGATTGTTTAAGAGTTGTAAGAACGTTTTAAAAATGTTCTTAGAAAAATATTGCTCTATAAAAATTAGTTCTAAAAACGTTCTCACGACATTTATAGAACAAGAAATTGTTAGCTGGGTATGCAAGGGTAATGCATGTTTAAAAATTATTTTGGTGATTGGCAGCGTTGCCGGATACACTAGTTTTCCTATAGTAACTTTATTATTTCAAATAAGACACTCTGTATATTATTCGATTTTTGAATATTTGTCATTTTATTTAAAAAATTACAAATTTCATTGATTTTTTTAGATAAGATTTCTCAGTAACAAACGATAAGGAACTGAGGCGTGAAAAATTGACAACAGTCACTTTCAATATCAAAGTACACAGAGACACTTCCAAATATTTCAAAAATTTAACAGGGTGTGCGAAAAAATCGGTCACATTTTCGCAAATGGAAATGACTGAAGCTCGATTTTTTCAATTGGAACACCCTGTATTTTATGTTTGCAATGAACTTAGCATTCAATTTTGATCAAATAATGTTGACATTGTCCTACACCTATCTT
The DNA here is from genome assembly GCA_958502075.1 of Orchestes rusci. Taxonomy (NCBI): domain Eukaryota; kingdom Metazoa; phylum Arthropoda; class Insecta; order Coleoptera; family Curculionidae; genus Orchestes; species Orchestes rusci. The sequence continues at coordinate 53,221,207 of OY293303.1, read as the reverse complement.
CGTGCATTTTTGAAATATTGCGAATTTAAAATCAAACCTCCATTTATCACACTTTTGTAAAACAGAAACTTAGTATGTCTTGAGTGAATGCAAATGTTGAATATATTTACAGAAACATCACTTAACCACAAAATTGATCGAAATCAAGCAGGGCCCGTATTTTCGTTCTCCAAAACGCTCAGCGCTTTCGAAGCGCCTGGCATTTGACAGGCATGTCACCTGACAGAACAACAAATTTAAAATACAGGGTGTTCCAATCTTAGACTGTAAATAAAATATACAGAGGCAGTCATTCATGAACACTTTGTAAATATGAAGTCGTGATTCCCCTACAAAGGCAATAGTCTATCACCTACGTTATGAATGAGAATAAGAACTGTTTTACTATAAATTCTGACAGTCGTTTACTATAGGCGCTTTCGGATTAGAGTGATTCGATAAACCAATGCCATCAGCTACCGAGTTCTTCTCTTTTTGCTTCACGTTAATAAAAATAGACAAAAGATGATCGAATTGAGCGAATTACCGTTTCCTTGAGCGCCTATTTTAAGGGAAGGGGCATTTGTCAAGCGAGAGGCCGTTTGAGCGACGTTGCCGCATGTGATTAATTGGAAATACTAATTTTGAGTTTATGGTGTAAAAATTGGAACTATATATTTATAAGAACTTAAAATTATCGAAAGCGAATGACATGAATGTCTTCAATGGTTTTTGCGCTGATCAAAATAGATAATGAACATTTGCAAACTAGATTTCACGAATTTTCAAAGCATGCACTACTTGCGGAGAGATTCCTTGTGTCTGCCATTACAGGGAAACTTGGCATTTACCGCAAGTTATACCGCAAGCTGCTTAGAATGTGATTTGTCTATGCTCCATCAAATAATGTAAACAAATCTGTCTATTTTATTATAGTCTAAGGTTCCAATTGAAAAAATCGAGTTTCAGTCATTTCCATTTGCGAAAATGTGACCGATTTTTTCGCACACCCTGTAAAAATTTTTTGATATTTGGAAGAGTCTGTGTGTACTTTGATAGTGAAAGTGACCGCTGTCAATTTTTCACGCCTCATCTAAAAAAATCAATGAAATTTGTCATTTTTAAAATAAAATGACAAATATTTAAAAATCGAATAATAGAACAGACCACCTACGTGAATAACCCTGTATACTATATTGTTGCCAATAAAAGCTTGAGTCATGACTGTAAGAAATCTACTCTCTTTATCTATGCCATGAATGTTTTCTTATTTAATTAGTTTCTACATCTTGAAGTTCAATTTAACGATAGATTTTTTTGGTAGAAAATGTTGCAAATTCTGATACTTCACAAAGATTGGAAATTATGTATTTTCAAGAATATTTTCTCGTCCTATTATGTTTTATTCATTTTTTGCTCCATCTTATTTTATGTTCTGTATTTTTCTAGCGCATCCATTGATAGATTGTTTAACCTACTTTTTGGGTTACTCTCGGTTAGTTACGACCAACGCCAATACCCAAACTAATCCAATAACATAAGTAATAGGTGAATAATAATAAAATAAATTTTGTTCACTAATTAGTACCCTTATGAAAATAATCCACAAGAAAACCAGAACCAGTTCGCAACGCATCATACTTTGGCATCACCTTCAACTGTCACGAATAAAATCCTACATTATTATAATAATATTTGAATTCAAGAAAATAATCACCATAAAAGTATATTATAAAAAAAATAGACAATAGGATCTATCACTTTTTTGCAAAAATAAAGTAACGTATCACCCTTTATAAGTCTGTCGCGAAAATTTGAATCACTGTAAAGAGAGAGAACTGTCTGAATTATTATCGCTATTGGTCGTGCTCATTAGTTTCCGCGCTGTCCGTAGACGCAAGTCTCTAGTTATGGTATGGTGTCCCTTTACAAACGCCTTTTATTTCTGACCGACCGGACGCATAAACCGAGCGACCGAGCCGCTTTTCAGCTAGTGCTTCAAGCTCAAGCACCGATTAACACCGTGTTTGGAACGCAAAAGTGATCCTTGAACACGTTTGAGTTTGAGCTGCTCACATATACAAACGTCAAAACCATCAATGTAGTGTTTGTTTACGTTTGAGCCAAGGCATCAGGACATTGTGAGTATTGTGAAAATTAGTGAAAATATTGTTTATAAGACACTCTGAGCTGAATTTTGTATGTTCAAGCATGGATCCAATCAAAAAAGATAAAACTCGCCAATGTTTTGATTTTGAATATGACGGAATTTGACTGATTTGACGTTTAGCTAGTCTTGCGCTTCAAGCCCACATTTTCTGGGTGGTGCTTCAGGCAGGGGAAAGAGGAAGGTAACGCGGAGCTCCAAACGCAATACAGCTGGAACACGCGTTTAGTGCTTTTGCGCATTTGCGCTCACAAATGCTCGATTGCTCGATCGCTAAACTGCTCTAAAATAAAAAGAAAGGGACGCGAGAGAAAGACCTGCTTCCGATGTGAGGGCGTTAAAGAAGTTGGTGTAAATGGCAGAATAGCGGCGCCACATTCCCAAAACATTTTGAATCTCGGTTGAAATTCTGGGTGTTGTAATTATTAACCACCAAATATTGCGATATCACAGACCACAGCAGAGATTATTTAACAACAACAGTCAAGTAGTAAAAGAGCGCTTGTAGCGTGTAGATTAGCTCCGTGTAGCTGCCCCCTTTAGGTGCTTCGAGCGACTCCGACGTGAGTCGCAAGTTGTTTGGTTTTTCCTGTAGATATACAGGGTAGATATACAGAATAGACGTCAATATTTCAACCATGTATTCTACACAGAGAACTAGAGGTAGGAGAACGAGGTTGACATCTGCGCGAACTCGGAAAAACGTAGACAATGGACAATTTGCATACATTTTCAAATGAGTTGAAATTTTATATACGTTTTCTAGACATTATTTGAAAGTCACTAGCGAAAAAATTTCTTCGAAATACCCAAAAATATACTAAATAGATGAAAAAGAAAACGCGAATTTCACTGCATGATCGCAAAAGAGGTGGGGCCATATTACCCTTCCGAGAGAGAGAGAGTCATCTCAGTTAATACGTCAGTCGGCGATAGATAGTGTATTCTGTGACGTAGTGGATGCTGATTGGCGCTCTTTAATCGGTGATTACTACGTTATTAGAGGTCGTAGCTTGATTTTTTAAACATCAATGGCATCAGTACTTACTAATCCTTATATTTTTCATATTTTCAAAAAATGTGCAAATTGTCCATTGAAAGCCGCCATTTTCTAGTCACCTATACGAGGGCCGATCAATACATTCTAATTTGTCTACAAGCTTATGTAAAAAGTACACAAAGATGTGATTTTGGAGATACGTGGTCGGTTAAATTGGAGAGAATTTGTCCACTTTAGGAGTCGAGCACGCCACTTACTTCTGGAAATATTCGAAAAAACTACTTTTTTTATTTTATCATCTGAAAATATAAGAAAATCGAAAAGACAAACGAAAAAGTCTCTTTATTTCTCTAGCAGGCGTTTCTTGATTTAGAAATGAAAAAAACTGGAAAGAAATCATTATTTGGATAAAAAATCACGTATCATTTAGGTAGGTAGGTACTAGCCAAAATGATGATTGGGACTTTTCAAAAATCAAAGAAGAGTTGATAAAAATTGGTAGAAAGCAAGAAAGCACCAAATATTTTCAAATTGAATGTTCCAGATTATGGTGAGTACCTACCTATTCTTGATACCTACCCAGTTGTTGTTGTTTTAAGCCCAACTACTTAGGAAAAGATGAATACTTGATATCATAACATAAAGATATAATTTTTCACCTCCTGAGAGCAAATACAAAACCTTTTCCTTTAAAATGTTTTTATTTCTGAACCACACGAGTTCACTCGCCTTCCTAAAAAGTAAACCTAATCATGGGAGATCTGCAAAAGTGTATACTTTATGGAAATTAGTTGACTTTCACCTGAAAACAGTTTTATCTTGAAAAGGAAGCTTTCTCAACTTTCTGTTAGGTATTTGAACAATGTTTCAGGGAACAACACGCCATTAACAAACACCAAATGAACACCAATCGACCAATAATGTTTTGATGATATTAATTCACGATTTATCACACAAAATGACAAAATGAGTTTTCAGAAGATCCTGAAATTCCTAAAATCCATATTCAAAACATCAACATAACCGGAACCGCAGTTATTAGCCTAGTTTACACCGAAAGCTCGTTTAGTTCGGTCCGATAGGACCAAGTGGGTGGGGATAGTACGGTAGGACCAATGCTTGCTTCTCGTTCGTTTACACAGCCTTGCAACGCGTGAACTAAATGAGTACGCGCGCAATTCGTCAAACGTCAAAAACAAGTCGAAATTATTTATCAACACAATTCGTAATCAAAAAAAACATAAGTGAGTACGCTCAGATTGCCTTGAGAAACTCAGAACCAACACAATTCACAATAATAACAATCAACATAACCTCATAATTTTGATCCAGATCGAATCAAATTTAGTTCGGTACACCTGCTGGCAAGTACCGAACCAAGAGCGCACCAGCTTAGTTCGCAACTGTCTACACCTTTCGAACCAAATATTTGGTTTTGATATAGTTGGAATTTAGTACTTGGTCCGCGGACCAAGTTGTCGGTGTAAACTAAGCTATCGATTGCCAAGCATTCAAACCAAGCAATTCGAGGCAATGTTGCCGGACTTGACAATTTTCATAAGATTCACTTTGATATGCACATATTCACAAAAACAATTGAATAATTATTATTATGCATGTATTTGTAAAACACAAAGGTCTATGCAATTTTAACCATATCGAATGCTTCAAAGCTCACAATAATTTTCAATGCTTTGACATATGAGCACATTGGCAACACATGCCTAGAAAATGTCTGCCCCCATAGTGTCTAAGAAAATTTGGATGCGCAGTCGTCCAAACTCATTCTCGTACCTCTATATCTCTGATTCTACACCCAAAAATAAAATTTTATATAAACTAGTAACCACAAACTCTTCGTTTCCAAGATACAGGGTGTTGAAGGTGAAGACCTGATGACGGTTTTTGGTAGATATTTTCGAAACCAGATAAGATAATTGAATAAAATTTTGTACAGTTACTAAACTTTTTATGCTCCATCTAATGGATGAAGACAGTATTGTATTAACTTCATGGGATGGTGATACAGGGACGGGCTTGGGAAAAATGTGTCCCAAATTTTTTGATTTTGCAAATTTTGCGATTTTCTATTCAAAGTTTCTAAATCTAAGGTTTTTTACATAAATAAGGTACTCTTTTTCTATCCACTTGGGATGCACCATTTACGCGAAAACGCATTCGAAATTGGTATTTCAAATTCTTTTTGCAGCTTTAACGAGGAGGGTCTAATTTTATTGCTTTGAAAATGACCTGATTCCTACGAAAGCGTAGAAGGGCCACCTTCCACCAAGAAGTCGGAATTCCGAGTTTAAAGCCAAAATGCCGACTTCGAAGTCGGAATTCCATAAAAATTTTGTTGGTGGCCTTTCTACGCTGTTCAGCAGCAAGCAGCAATCAGATGAATCGGAAGTATTTTTATACTATGTGTGATTGACTTTGTGAGCTCCTGCTTCCCTGACTCCTTTTATCCTCAAAAATGACAAAGTGATGATTATGTTTGCAACGTTTTGCTATTTTCCAAAGGATTTCGTTCAAATTAGAGATGTGGATCCATTTTAGGAATTGGTCAAGAAAATTGGAAAAAATGCATCGGTAAGGTTAAGTTTGCATAGTGTGTTATTTCCCAAATGATTTTGTTCAAAGTGGATAATAATATTATGTAGGTTCAATTTTTGCGATTTGAAAAAAAAACAAAAAAAATACTTAGTGAGGATATGTTTCCATAGTTCAAAGTTTATTATTAGATAATAATATGTAGGATCAATTGGCGATGTGATAAAAATGTTTTTAAAATGGTGAGGTTACCTATGTTTGCATAGACCTGTTATTTTTCGCGAAGGATTCTGTTCAAGTTAGGTATGTAGGTTCATTTTGGGATTTGATCAAGAAATAAAAAAAAAATGAATTTTTGAGGTTTTGTTTGCATATTTCTGTTATTTCCTAACCCAAAGGATTTTGTTCAAATTAGATGAAATTAAAAAGAAATTGATTTGGTGAGGTTATGTTTGCATTGTTTCGTTATTTTCCAAAGGATTTCGTTCAAATTAGTGATGTGGGTTCTATTTGGGATTGTATCAGGAAATTTGAAAAAAACTACTTAGTGAGAGGTTATCTTTGCAAAGTTTTGTTATTTTCCAAAAAAATTTGTTTCACACCAGATGTGGGTTCAATTTGAGATTTGATCAATAAATTTGAAAAACATGCATTAGTGAGGTGATGTTTGCATAGTTTTGTTATTTCTCAAATGATTTTGTTTAATTTAGATATAATGTAGGTTAAATTTGCGATTTTATGAAAAAAAATAAATAAAAACGAAATATTTAGTGAGGATATGTTTGCATAGTTTTGCTATTTTCCAAAGGATTGTGTTCAAACTAGATAATAAAATGTGGGTTCAATTTTGGATTTGATAAAATTGTTTTTAGAAAAATGACTTGGTGGGGTTATGTTCGCATAGTTTTGTTATTTTTCGAAAGATTTTGTTCAAACTAGGTATGTAGGTTCAATTTGGCATTTTATCAAGAAATTTGAAAAAAAAGCATCAGTGAGTTATGTTTGCATAGTTTTGTTATATCCCCAAAGATTTTTGTTGAAATTAGATAATACGTAGGTTCTATTTGGGATTTGATCAAGAAATTTGAAAAAAAATGACTTAATGAGGTTATGTTTGCATTATTTTGTTTAAAGTAGATAAGTACCCAGCAAACGATTTTCAATCGGTTGTTTGTCGGCCGAGCGCCTCTGTATGCCGCCACAATATCGTCTTTCCGTCAATGGCATCTTGCGCTGGCCCGATTCGTATGTGCACCCGCGGCCTTTAGACTTCAGCATGATACTTTGCCGGACATCGCCGGCGAGGCCCATTATCGGCCGCTTGACGACAAGATACCGACAACTTCTCCTTGCCTACTATTTACCGTATCAGTTTATCAGCTGCCCGACGACATCTTACCGTTGACGTTTACATGGACCAGCCCTTAATGGCAAGACTTTTTTTGTAGAAGTTGACCGTTTTATTATGACCTCCCCTTCTTCTTTTCTGTTTTACCCTGTAGAAGAAAATGTTATATGCAAAAGTTTAAGGGCTCAGTGTAAACTATTTGCAGGGGTTGGAGGAACGAAAATATATGCCGCAAATTGCGCTCTAAAATAACTGTATTAACCATTTTATTCTTCAGGGTGAAACAAAAGTGATCAAAGAGATGGATTAATTATTACAAGCGATCACCCTGTACATTTTCATTAGATATATCCGTTTGCCAAGGTAAATTAATAAACAAAGATTCCAAAGATTTGATTAAGAATAATAAGCATAGTGATTGAATACCAAATTTTTGAAGACCTGAATCTGAATACTTTCAAGTGAAAAAGCCAATAGCTTATTTCCTTGAGATTCTTGTTTATCACGGATCACGTTATTGTGGCAAACCTGGTAAAATATTTGAAAAATCCAAAAATATGATACAAGATCTTTACATTTTATTAGAAAAATAGTATTAAGAGTATATAGATCAAAAAATTGGTAGTTAATTCTGATGCGTCAGTGAAAAAGTAACAATAAAGACAACAGTTTTGTAAGAGTGCAAGTGGGTTTTATAACGAGCGTATGTACCTATACATTGAAATTTGACATTAAAAAAGACTGTCATGATGGAAAAATGAGTATATTATCTTCACTTGAAGAAAGTCAGAAGTCTTTGAGTGATTCTTGTATTTGCGTAATGTTTCAGTGAATAAATACCTTTTCTCAATCTCAGCTCACTTTTAGTCCATATTAAAATTAACGCCCTTTGTACCACTTCCAAGAGCTAAAAACCCTGATAAATATTTAGTTAGAATAGTATAGTGATAACTTACATCACAGAAAATGTAAAATAAGCATTGGATTCTATATTAAAACTGATGATATTAACTATAGAGCGAAATAAACATTTTGATTCATTAATTATCATAATAAACATCCCACTTTCTCGAAACAGTTCAAGGTAATCACATCGCATCACATTTATCACCGAACGTAATTAGATAGTTTTAGCAAAGTCTATATATTCCAATAAGTCCGGTCACTCCTTTGTTCTTTTCGAAAACGCCGTCGTTTTTTGCGTGAGGCCATAAATCATCGTCATTGCTGGTTCACGAGCAAATACGAGGGTTCGGGCGACGAATTTATTTCGAATGAGTTTACAAGGTGCACTCGAAATGAATAGAATAATGCAATAGCAAATGTATGTATTTTGGTTTCGAAAAAACAAACATTTTTTTTAATTTGTTTCTTTTTTTCCATTTATATTGTCAAACATAAAATAATCCTAACATTCTATATTCAATATTTCATCTCATTTTATTTTTAATAATTTCACAATATGGAGGAAAATGTACTTGATAGAATTTTATCGATGTCGAAAATTGAATTAAGTACAATCTATAAGTAATCTATTTAAATATTGCAACAATTGCGAGCAACGATCTCGCCTATGAGCCAAAGTTGTTTTTTAAAATATGATTTCCGGAATAATTTGATTGACAATATCATAATATAATCGTTTTTATAATCAAATGTTGACTTGAAAAAGAAATTGCTAAAATTTGGGATGAACGATTAGATTAGCTGAGTTTACGAAAATGAAAGAAGGGAAAATTGGGAATCAAATGAAAAATACAAATAGTGTTTATTTACATACAAATTTAATTCTAAATAATAATAATTAGGTACTACATATTTTGCAAAATTTTCAGTTTTGGATTTTGCTTATCCCTTTTTTGGGTCCTTGATGAAGTGTTCGCAAATTTTAAGGAGTAATTAATTCGTACCGTTGTATATAGCGACAACAAATAGTCATGTGGGAAACTGGGACAAGGATGAGTATATGGTATAGTAGAAAACATTTCTTTCAACTTAAATCCTACACTATCCTGCATTGAATTAATATTTTCCCGAAAAATATTTTCCAATGATATAAGGTATTCATTGAAGCATCGTGGGGGAACTGTCAGTCGCCCAAATCGTCCCTGATTTCCTTCGTACGCTTTTTTTCACAAAATTTTGAGGATTCGTCAGAACTGTCCTTATTTACAAAGTTCACACAAATATCGCACTGATGTTTAATGAGACATTTTCGTAGGAAATATCCACCTACATAAACCGATGCATTGCCCTCCTCTGTATGTAGATTCCGGAACTCATTGGTTTGAATATCCAAAACTGGCACAGATTTTCTCCCCGTCGTACTCAAAAATTCACTTTTTTTAGAAATACTGGAGTAATTGTTAGCAAAATCTCATTTGCGTCCTCTAAACAATTAGAACCCTCTTTTTCATCACAATATCGCAAAGCAAATAACTTCTTGTAGGCCCGAGTAAATTGAATAGGAGTTGGATTTTTTACATTACCAGAAGCATTTCTGATTTGACCGAAGTAATTTTCCAAACAGTCCTGGTTCAGGTTACGAGTAAGAAGAAATTTATAGTTTTTCTTCTGCAGAACTTTCCATAAGTGCAAGATTGAAGAAATAGTAAGTCTCCAGCCATAAATAAATTTGAGGGTTCTGGTCACATCCGTCATTACAAATTCTTTGTTTTTATTTTTCTTCCTCTTCATCACCTTTAAATTCAAAAATAGCTCATCCATCTCTTTGAGAAACGCAAGCGGTTTTTCTGTTCCCATAAATGCTTGATAAGATTTTAAGGAGCTAGAGTTTAAAACGTCAAAAAGCTTGTTCATATTATTAATGAAATTTGCTGTCACTTTGGCTATTTCAGGGATTTTCTTATATTCAACATACGTATGCATAGCAACAGCAACTGAGTGGCTGAAGATTTGAGAAGCAAATTTCACCCTCATTTTTTGGAAACTATTCGGGTTTAAATGTACATCCGTTAATCTTGGTGCTAGACGGAATTGTTTTCTTTTATCCAGATCGTACGTTTTTTGTAAAAAACGTTTGTCCGTGATACCATCTTTAAGATGGAAATGGGAAGAAAACAAATTATTCCTAGTAGATTTCAAAAGATGTGGCACATCGAACAAATAGTAGATCGGGTCTTCGTCAACCAAGAAAAAGGTGCTTCCACTGTTAATTTCAGGCAGGTCTTCACTAATTTAAAGAAGTTGGGGCCATGGTCCGATGTAACAGCGAGAACATTTAAACCTATGCTCTTAAGTTTCCTTATTGCCTCAAATATGATTTCTTCCAAATCTTCACAATCGGTGGAATTGTTTGTAAAGAAATATGCAATAGGCTGTTTCCACTTTGCGGATATCCCTCTTGCCATAACTACCAAAGCACTCGTAGCTATATTTGAAGATCTCTTGTTATGAAGTTCTTCAAATCCTACTATTTTGTCTCTAGTGAGATTATAGAACAAATTTGGTTGAATTGACATTTCGTCAATACAAATTATACAGTCCTTAGATTTCTCCAACATTGATGGAACCCTCAACTCTAGAATTTTGAAAACAAATTCTTGGAAACCCTCAAAGATATTCCAATTTTGGGTGATTCGTCTTAGAGTGCTTGGTGAGGGCAGTCTTATCCATTTTGATAGATTTTTGTAGTCTTTAGGTCCCAGCAAATATATAATTAAAGCAAATTGTTTGAAATCGTTCGAATACCTTCCTTCTTTCGGGGATTTATCCAATAGTGATAATTGATTTTTTAATACCATAATAGCCTCAGGCGGATAGCGTTTTTCCAAATATTCCAAAATGTTTGGAAGACGCGTCTTTCTGCGTTTTTTAAGGGATCTTTGTAGCTGAACTATTTTCCTCTTCAGGGCTTGCTTTCTGGGAGTGTCGCTTGAGAGATTAGGAGTGGTTTGACATGATTGATCTGCAAAAAATGTCATATTCACTTTTTTGTAGCTAATATCAACCATGATATTATACAGTATGTCCCTTGATAGGTGTTACAAGAGGACAGATGGACTGAAAGTTTAAAGATACGACAAAAAGTAATTCTTGATAAAGGTTTTTGCTTGGTCTAAAAATAACACCTCTCGTGAAAAATATATCAAAATATACAGGGAGACAAAAAAATGATTATTCTTTATCACATCATGTAATCAGAACACCTAATAATTTCATGACATAATAATTACAACAAACCTTGTCAATGTCAACTAGTTAATCGTCAGACCACTCGGTCGATCGATTGACTCGACTAGCACAGCTCGTGTCAATGCCAAATTATTAATTTTAGCATTGATTTAATCCAGTACTATTTTTTTCGACAGATGATATTTTTAGATCAAGCAAAAACTTTTATCAAGAATGACTTTTTGTCGTATCTTTAATTTTCTTGTCCATTTTATGTCCTCTTGAAAAACGTATCCGGGGACATGCAGTGTAGATGAAAACATTGACGATTTAGGAAAATGTAGAGTGTAATAAATTCAAATTAAATATGCGAACGATGTACAAGGCAAGATTTAGTAATTTTATGATTTTTACAGAAAAATGGAGATTGGTATTTTAACGTACACCCAGACTGGCGCGAATTATTCGCTGCCATGGCGAATGTCTCTAATTTTTGACATAACTTTTACGTATTTGCATGTAGAATGTGTCAAAGATCAGATCAATCCGCCGCGACTGCGAATAGTTCGCGCCAGTCTGGGGGTAAAGATAGATTCAAAAAGATAAGGGCCATACATGTCTAGACACATATTCAATGAATAATGGGCCAATACACAATATTGCGTACCTGTTTCAATTTGCAGGTACCAATATTTCCGGTCTTTGTTCAGTATGGCGCTCCTGGCTCATACTTCTTTGAATTTATCTCTACCTTAATTCGCGCCAGTCTATGGGTACTTTCTATAGCCATAATATTAAAGGACCCGCAAAATATCTTACCAAAGATCTTCCCTTCGATAAATGTCTGCCGAAGGCTGCTTTGGGTAGGGACATTGGGGTTATCATGTCGTAAAGGCGGCGACAGTTCTCCCTTTCTTCCATCAGATGTTGATACTGAAAATTATGCGTTGTTTATTACTTACGTTTTATGATTAATAAGAAGTCCAATTATTGAAAAATACCTTTTGTCGTCAATAAATAATAGAAATTTTACCTTCAAAATTTACTGGATCTGTTTGAGTATGATGATCGATTGGGAACCTGGAAAGGCTGGCAGGTTCTTTGGAAGAGACAGTCTCATGTGTTTGTTGAACGTCTTCTATAAAATAGTTATATGAAAATATAGACAAATAACATAGATCAAAAATAATAATTTTAATATACATATTAGGTATACAATGCGAAACACGCAATCTCTGCCGGCAAAAAAAAATGCGAACTCTAAAATAGTCTTGAAGGAAATTAATTAAGTATTATAAAAAATATGTATATCTATATGTATTATATACAATATAATGAAAACATCATACCTTCATGTCGTAGAAGTAACTTTGTAGGAACGGCAGTACTCAATAAACGTTTCCCAGACAAAGTGAATGACCTTTCATCAAAATGAATGCTACATATTCTGATGTTGAAAGCTTCTTTAGGTGTTACGTTTGCATACTTATGCTCTTCAACAAATCCTAGGACGTCTTTCCTTTGCTGACACCTTAAAATAACGAAGATTTCAATAAATGTCACAATTAATAGATTGATCGACTTACCTGTTAAGGAGGGACAATCTTAATTGTCCTAACTTATATTTCGAACATTTTCCTTTTACCATGTAGTGGTATTCCACTGCACATTGACTTCACAGGTTTAAAGAAGTAAAATACTTTTGATAACAGCGGCGACGCTGCATCCCACAGCATCCCGGTACCATTACTCATTGTATTTTGGTGTGCTCATAGTTCAGACTGATCGCACAAGAAGGGAGGGTAAGGGAGGGTAGGAAAATGTTCGAAATATAAGTTAGGACAATTAAGATTGTCCCTCCTTAACAGGTAAGTCGATCAATCTATTAATTGTCCTTCACTTATATTTCGAACATTTTCCTTGTACCATGTAGCTGTTGAAAGAAACTACTATTTGTGCGATGAAAAAACGAACAGTTTAAATTTATTCAAACAATGACAAAATATTACTTCGTCACAACACGAATCACATACAGTCCTACCTACGAGTATATATGTATACGTAGGAGTTTTACAACATATAATGCAAACAATTATACGATTAATATAACCAAAAAAATAACCAAAACTTAATATTTACAAGAGGTGGTTTTTAGGAGTTCTTCAACCCAAAAGAATAACTAAATAGAATCAACTATTGGATGAGGCCAGTATTGTTTTGGCAAAGGTCGTATAGTCTTTAGCCAAAGGTCTATTATAGAAGTTATTAAACATTTCCGTTTTTTTTGTCCAGCCTGCTGTTTCCCGAATTACCTCAATATTTAGCCCCTTCCTCGCCGCAGTAGAGGTGGCGGCGTGGCGACAACTATATCCTTTAATGTTACAAGCCAACAATATATTTTTCAACCATCTACTTAGGGATTGTGTTGACGCAGCTCTGTGTGGTTTTTTAATCGTTAAAATTAACCTCCTTTCCGAAGGATCTCGCTGATTTTTTGTTACTTCCAAGTAACGACAAATAACAGTGGCCACACAAAGCTCTGGTTTTTCGTGAAAAAATGGAAAACGTAGAATGGGCTGTCCTTTGTTTTTCCCAGAAGTTTTTAATTTATCCGGAATTCTTATTTCAATAACGTCTTGACTAATTATAATATTCTCAGTCTTTATTAAAGCTAAGGTTTGTAAACGGTGAGCGGAGGTTAAGGCGACTAACATAACCAGTCTATAGGTCAGATTTCCTGATGAAAGCCTTTCCAAGGGAAATAACTTCTGTAAGTAGTACAGTACCGGTACTGGATCCCATGTATATTTGTACTTCGGCATGGGGGGTTTAAGGTTGTAAAGTCCCCTGAAAAACATCTTTAAAATCTTTTTATCATTCTCAGGAATCATCATGAATTGAGCTAGGGCCGATCTATGAATATTAATCGAGCTATATGAATAATCTTTCTCAAAAATAGTTTTGAAAAATCTCAAAATACCCGTTAAATTGTACCTATATGGATCCATGCTATTCTTGGTGGAACACTCCCACCACCTTCTAAAGACTGTATTGTATTTCTTAAGGGTCTCCTTTTTTATCGACGCTAACAAGAATGGAAACGCATCCTCCGGAATATCTTTTCTTAGGAAAGCCTCCCCGATACACGAGCCGCAGCCAGGATAAGGTGCTGATGATCTGGGTAGGGAGATCTAAAAGGAGATAATATTAAATTTTCTTGAGGACCCAACAAGCATTTGTTTCCTACTATAAGTTTATTGTAAAGCGGATACCAAGGCTGATTTGGCCATTCTGGTACCACAACAATTCCCTCAGCTTTACCATTAATAATTTTGTCCAAAACTTTGGGGATGATAGCAAATGGTGGGAAGGCATAAAAATCGAATCGATTCCAGTCTGAAGTGAAAGCATCTACAAACTCAGAACCCGGGTCTGGTTTCCATGACACATATCGCTTGCATTTTGTATTTAATTCGGTTGCAAATAGATCAATCTCTGGTTTCCCAATTTGATCAAAAATAAAATCTATATATTCTTTCTGCAAAGAGAACTCTGATTCTATATTTAAAGACCTCGATTCAGAATCAGCAATCACATTTTCCTTTGACTTTATGTATGATGCGAACACCCTTATATTCCTACCTTCACAATATTGCCAAATATCTCTTGATATTTGGTTTAAATGGTTAAATTGGACACTGCCCATTTTGTTTATGCAGGCTACTGCGGTTGTGTTATCTATCCGTAATAAAATACTACAATTAGTATACTCCTTAGAAAAACATCTTAATCCATTAAATGCCGCAATAAGTTCTAAATGGTTTATATGAAATTTTTGTTGTTCCCCATTCCAAAAACCATGCGTCTTGTGGTCATTACAATGTGCCCCCCATGCTATTGGAGAGGCATCACTAAAAATCTCAAGTACATAATTATTTTCTTTAATATTTTGTTTGGCCACTGGCAAAGAGTTAATCCACCAGTTTAAGTCACCTTTTAAGTATTCGGGAATTGACATAGTTTTGTTATAGTTATAATTACATTTGGTCAGAGCCAGCCACTTCTCTCTTTCCAAATGTTTTAAATATAGCCAACCATATTTAATTGATGGACAAGTAGCTACTAGTTGGCCTATCACAGCTGCAAAGTCTCGAATCCTACAGTGCGTCTTGTTTTTTAACCGTTTTAAGTTGGGTATAATCTTTTCTTTCTTATCCTCTGGCGGAAAAAACTCTAGATTTATAGAATCAAAAGTGAAGCCTAGGAACGTGATTTTCTGACATGGTTCACGAATACTTTTGTCCATATTTAGGGTAAAGCCCAAGTTGGACAATAACCTAGATGTCAAAGCTACATTTTTTTTGCATGCCCTGAAACTATTTGAGATTAACCAGATATCATCCAGGAAAATCACCGAGAAAAACCCTCTTGATCTTAAATAACTTACAACAGGTTTCATTAATTTTGTGAAAAGGAATGGAGCAATATTCAGACCGAAAGGCAAGGCATTAAACTCATACAGAATATTTCTGTATTCAAATCTCAGATATTTTTTGAATTCTTGATCTATGGCTACAGCGAAATAGGCATCCTTCAGATCGATTTTTGCCATAAAACATTCTTTATAAATCAATCTCAAGACTGTCCTGTAATCTTCAAGTTTAAAGTGTGGTGCCTTTATGAAACAGTTAAGCTTTTTTAAATTCAGAACGAATCTGTATTCCCCTCCAGATTTGGGTACCAAAAAATATGAAGATAGAAATTCACCCTCTGTATGTTTACAGGGTGATATTGCACCTTTTGAAATTAATTGTTCTACTGCCAAATCATGAAGATCAATGTCTTTCTTGTTGATGACCACTATTGGATTGTTTCGCTGGTAAGGAGTTTCCGTAAAAGAAAGCCTGTACCCCTGTACCCACTGCAAAATGCTTGTGTCTTTGGTGATTTTTCGCCATTCGTTAAGACAATAGGAAGTTCCGCCGGCTGACATTTCATTTACCTTTATTGGTGTCCTTGGTTCCTCCACTGATTGGATTGGTAATTGTTTGAGTTTCTGGATTTGTTTTGCGGTGGGTTGTTTATCTTCATTCTTGGTGTGTTCGAGGCCGCCTTGTAGTTTAAATGCCGATTATCAGGCCTGTGGCCTGAAGAAGGCTGTGGTCTATAGTTGTTGCTGCTGCCCCTGTCTCCCCCACGGCGTTGAGTGGTAGCACCAAACATTGTTTTTGGTTTCATGATGGAGCTGACTTGCAAAGCTGCAGTCTTTGAAGCTTGAGTTTGCTTCAACTTACCCAATAGATCTTCTCCATAGAGAAATTTATCTATTGGTTGCTCCTCCAGCATTTTCTTATATTTTGGATTCAGAAAAGGGCCCAACAAATATCTTCGATGAAGTGACATTTTGTGATAGGTCTCCAGAATTAAATTGGTGGAATTTGCTAAATATTCTACATTCCTATTAGACTTCACAGCTACCTCAGTCTCTTTGTAAAGCGCCATAATACCAGCTGCGATAGTGTCCTGCATGGAGGAGAGAAATTTGTCTTCTCTGATCTTATCCTTATTTTTAAATGCTGCTATTATTTCTGGGTTTAATACTGGGGGTATCAATCTACTGCAATTTGTTGCTGGCGGATGCTTCTCTATCAAATTTGAAATTAATTCCTTGTCGAAACCATTCACTAAGGAGTAATCGAATCTTTCTGCCAGGTCCGATAACATCTCCGCACCCTTCCTATTATTTTTCGAGGGATCCCCCCCGAACAAGTCCAACCCTGTCTTTTCCGTTTTAAGTGCAGTTACTGGCCTGGCTATGGAAATTTCATTTTCGTCAACCCCAAGGGGGTTTACAATGTTTTCTTGATCAATATCTATTCAATTATAGGAGAAAATATTCTCACTAAAATCATCTTCCGGGTCACTGTGGACCAAATGGATACTACTCTCTGTAATCCCAGTGGGGGAAGCATGGACTTCGGCCTGCGTCACCACTAAGTTATTCCTCCCCTCCTCTAGAAAACAAAAATAAGAAGTTCAGCTGCCTTATTATGATGATATTTTGATATAAGTAGACTCTTAATTGCACCCATATTCCTCTTTAGACTATAAAAACAGACTAGCAGAAATAATCATAAGGATTCGATAGGCTGCTAAAAAACACCCATCTACATTTTCAGTCTTGTATAAACAAACTATTCCAGCAGAAATAATCATAAAGATTCGGTGGGCTACTAAGAAGTACCCTCTGCTTTTCCATCAGATTCAACGGAGCGACTTGTTAACACTTTTTTGCATATGACCGTTCATAACCTTGACATACCTTGCTCGCTATCACTGCCTGATAATAATTAATTTCGCAGTTTTTCCAACTTCTCCTGAAGTTTCTCATACTTCTGTCTCTTCTTATATAGCACTGCACCATCCACATCACTATTCCGTGACCTTTTAGACATTTTAACCGAATTATTGGATTTATTTAGAGCACACGATGCGAAGCCAATGACACAGGAAAATACAATGAGTAATGGTAGCGGGATGCTGTGGGATGCAGCGTCGCCGCTGTTATCAAAAGTATTTTACTTCTTTAAACCTGTGAAGTCAATGTGCAGTGGAATACCACTACATGGTACAAGGAAAATGTTCGAAATATAAGTGAAGGACAATTTATCCAGCAATTTATACATTTAATACTTGAACAAAAAATAATTTTGAGTTTCAGATTCTCATAGGCTTCAATTAAGTTTATAGCTAACCTGACAGGATCCTTGGGAAAACGAAAAAATGAAAATTGTCTATTAATCACACTATGATTGTTACATGAATCCACACAACAATAACTTCCATGAGGAGCCATCGCACACAAATAAAAACACCACAAATAAGTTTCACAAAATAAAATTTAGGGACACTATTTTTTGACGCACTCGATACAACGCTTGGCTGAGCCACCGTGTAACAGCCAACTGATAAAATGACCAGCCCGGCTGGGAGAACGCCGGGCGAGACGAGGTGGGAAGGCGGGGGGCGGAATTTCGGGCTGGTCAAGAGAGTGAGCAGACTTATTGGAATATATAGACTTTGGTTTTAGGTAACTTAGTAAACTCCTTCCACTTGCATCGTTGATGCTGGCTTTCCATTGTGGATGATCCAATATTTTGGAGGATAGTTGATGAAAGTCTTGTTTGAAAACCCCTCTTTGGTACCTGAAAAGAATCACTTGATAAAAAAAAGATAAATACATTGTAAATGTTCTTCAAAATTGATCACTTGAACTTTCCCAAGGACCATTATACTAAATAGGAATATGATTTACACTATATATAGTGCGTTTTTTTAAAGACGGAACATAGGGATTCACATGTTAAATTTTCAGTCCCGTGTTAGCAGTACTTCTATTCAAAGTACACGGCTAAAACTTGGCGTAGATAAACTTTGGTGCTTATGGATTATGTTTTTTCATCA